>LR738711.1:172772926-172787975 GCA_902687465.1 Secale cereale
GGGGGGGGTTGCAAGACGACAGATGCCACGGGGTGGCTTCGTGTGAGGGCAAGACTGCTGCTGGAATAGCTAGGGGCTGGTATGCGAGTATCACGCGATGATTTACCCAAGTTCATGGCTCTCCGGAGAAATAACACCCCTACTCCTGCGTGTCTGAGTATATCTGGTACAGAGTGCTCCTGGAGCTGTATCTGAGATCAGTGCTATGTGCAACTGATCTCATATATGCATGTGCCATGGTGGCCGTTGCTCCTGGCTGAATGGGTGTGTGCCCGTGGGCATGCATGTGCTCATGTGTGTGTGTGCTCATGTGAGAGCACTTGGGCTTGCATGCCCGTGAGAGAGTGGAGGAGTGGATGTATGTGTGCCCTTTTATAGTGTGGGCTAGCTTAGGAAATAAGCTATGTAGGCATGGGCATGGTGGGTGGTGGCCCACCCACAACCTACACTATTGAGGATGTCATGCAATGTGACACGTTACACCTGCTACAGTGCGCCACTATTGCCCAATAGTGCCTGGGTACATCCGTCTTGTCGGGGTCTTGTCGGTGCAGCGGTCGACTTTGGGCAGCCGACTGGTCGGTGGTCGGCAGCCGTTTGGTTGGCGCAGTCGGACAAGGGGGCGTCTGGGGCGGCCTGAGCAGTCAGACATCGGGGCTTTGCTAGCCCCGATGTCTTGAAATATTGTCTCGCCGTCTTTGTAGTACCCGTGGTCAATTACTCCGACAGGATGCCCTACGTGTATAAGATGGACAATCTCTTTCGAAGTATCAGGGTTTCAGACGAAAACTCATATGTTACAAAGGGATTTCATTTTTTGAACTTATTTGAACTCCACACTTTTGTGTGTGATCAAAATGCACCATTAAGAGCCTCATCGTCAATTTTCAACCCTTTCTGACTTCATTCGGTATTTTTCATCCATTTACTATTTTTTTAGCTAAATGACACTGAAATTGAAAAGCATTACAAATGAACTCTGAAAAGGTTGAAAGTTGGCATTGTTGGAAATATGCCCTAGAGGCAATAATAAAATGGTTATTATTATATTTCCTTGTTCATGATCATTGTCTAGTGTTCATACTATAATTTTATTATCCGGAAATCGTAATGCATGTGTGAATACATAGACCACAACATGTCCCTAGTGAGCCTCTATTTGACTTGCTCGTTGGTCAATAGATGGTTACGGTTTCCTGACCATGGACATTGGATGTCATTGATAATGGGATCACATCATTACGAGAATGATGTGATGGACAAGACCCAATCCTAAGCATAGCACAAGATCGTGTAGTTCGTATGCTAAAGCTTTTCCAATGTCAAGTATCCTTTCCTTAGACCATGAAATTGTGCAACTCCTGGATACCGTAGGAATACTTTGGGTGTTCCAAATGTCACACCGTAACTGGGTGGCTATAAATGTACACTACGGGTATCCCTGAAAGTATCTGTTGGGTTGGCACGAATCGAGATTGGGATTTGTCACTCCGTATGACGGAGAGGTATCTCTGGGCCCACTCGGTAAGACATCATTGTAATGAGCTCTATGTGACTAAGGAGTTGTTCGCAGAATGATGTGTTATGGAACGAGTAAAGAGACTTGCCGGTAACGAGATTGAACAAGGTATTGGTATACCGACGACCGAATCTCGGGCAAGTACTATACCGGTAGACAAAGGGAATCGTATACGGGATTGTTGAATCCCCGACATCGTTGTTCATCCGATAAGATCATCATGGAACATGTGGGAGCCAACATGGGTATCCAGATTCCGCTGTTGGTTATTGTCCGGAGAGATTTCTCGATCATGTCTGCATGGTTCCCGAAACCGTTGGGTCTGCACACTTAAGGTTCGATGACGCTAGGTTATAGGGAATATATGTATGTGGTTACCGAATGTTGTTCAGAGTCCCGGATGAGATCCCGGATGTCATGAGGAGTTTCAGAATGGTCCGGAGGTAAAGAATTATATATAGTAAGTGAGGTTTTGGCCACCGGAAGTGTTCCGGGCATCATCGGTAATGTACCGGGACCACCGGAAGGGTTCCGGGGGTCCACCGGGAGGGGCCACCAGCCCCGGAGGCCTGCGTGGGCCAAGAGTGGGAAGGGACCAGCCCCTAGGTGGGCTGGTGCACGTCCCACAAGGGGCCCAAGGCGCAGGGTAGAGGAGAGGGGGGAAACCCTAGGCTCAGATGGGCCTAAGGCCCACCTAGGGTGCGCCCCCCTCTCTCCCCCTCTGGCCGCCCCCCTAGATCAATCTAGGGTTGGCCGCACCCCCTAGGGGGGAACCCTAGATGGGGGCACAGCCCCTCCCCTCCCCCTATATATAGTGGGGGTTTTGGGGCTGCCACACATGAGACTCTCCCTCTCTCTCGGCGCAGCCCTACCCCTCCCCCTCCTCGTCTCTCATAGTGCTTGGCGAAGCCCTGCTGGAGTACCACGCTCCTCCACCACCACCACGCCATCGTGGTGTTGCTGGACGGAGTCTTCCCCAACCTCTCCCTCTCCCCTTGCTGGATCAAGGCGCGGGAGACGTCACCGGGCTACACGTGTGTTGAACGCAGAGGCACCGTTGTTCGGTGCTTAGATCGGATTCGGCCGTGATCTGAATCGCTTCGTGTACGACTCCACCGACCGCGTTCTTGCAACGCTTCTGCATCGCGATCTTCAAAGGTATGAAGATGCACTCCCCTCTCATTGCTAGTCACTCCATAGATAGATCTTGGTGATGCGTAGAATTTTTTTGAATTTCTGCAATGATCCCCAACAGTGGCATCATGAGCTAGGTCTATGCATAGTTACTATGCACGAGTACAACACTAGTTGTTGTGGGCGTCGATTTGTCAATTTACTCGCCGTTACTAGTCTTATCTTGATTCGGCGGCATCGTGGGATGAAGCGGTCCGTACCGACCTTACACGTACGCTTACGTGAGACAGGTTCCACCGACTGACATGCACTAGTTGCATAAGGTGGCTAGTGGGTGTCCGTGTCTCCCACTTTAGTCGGATCGGATTCGATGAAAAGGGTCCTTATGAAGGGTAAATAGAAATTGGCATATCACGTTGTGGTTTTGGCAATGGTAAGAAACGTTCTTGCTAGAAACCTATAGCAGCCACGTAAAAACTTGCAACAACAATTAGAGGACGTCTAACTTGTTCTTGCAGCATGTGCCGTGTGATGTGATATGGCCAAAAGGATGTGATGAATGATATATGTGATGTATGAGAACGATCATGTTCTTGTAATAGGAATCACGACTTGCATGTCGATGAGTATGACAACTGGCAGGAGCCATAGGAGTTGTATTATTTTCTTGTATGACCTGCGTGTCATTGAAAATGCCATGTAATCACTTTACTTTATTGCTAACCGTTAGCCATAGTAGTAGAAGTAACGTTTGGCGAGACGACTTCATGAATACACGATGATGGAGATCATGGTGTCATGCCGGTGACGATGATGATCATGGAGCCCCAAAGATGGAGATCAAAGGAGCAAAATGATATTGGCCATATCATGTCACTATTTGATTGCATGTGATGTTTATCATGTTTTACATCTTATTTTCTTAGAACGACGATAGCTTAAATAAGATGATCTCTCACTAAAATTTCAAGAATTGTGTCCCCCCTAACTATGCACCGTTGCTAAGGTTCGTTGTTCCGAAGCACCACATGATGATCGGGTGTGATAGGCTCTAACGTTCGCATACAACGGGTGTAAGCCAGATTTACACACGCAATACACTTAGGTTGACTTGACGAGCCTAGCATGTACATAGATCGCCTCGGAACACGGAAGACCAAAAGGTTGAACATGAGTCGTATAGAAGATACGATCAACATGGAGATGTTCACCATTGATGACTAGTCCATCTCACGTGATGATCGGACACGGCCTAGTCGATTCGGATCATGTATCACATAGATGACTAGAGAGATGTCTATCTCAGTGGGAGTTCATTAAATTTGTTTAGATGAACTTAATTATCATCAACATAGTCTAAAATCTTTACAATATGTCTTGTAGATCAAATGGCCCACGCTAATGTTGCCCTCAACTTCAACGCATTCCTAGAGAAAACCAAGCTGAAAGACGATGGTAGCAACTATACGAATTGGGTCCGTAACTTGAGGATCATCCTCATAGCTGCCAAGAGAGCATATGTCCTTGAAGCACCCCTAGGTGACACACCCATTTTCCCAACAACTCAAGATGTTATGAACGCCTGGCAGTCGTGTAGTGATGATTACTCCCTGGTTCAGTGCGGCATGCTTTACAGCTTACAATCGGGGCTCCAAAACATTTTGAGCTGCACGGAGCATATGAGATGTTCCAAGAGCTGAAAATGGTTTTCCAAGCTCATGCCCGTCTCAAGAGATATGAAGTCTCCCACAAGTTCTACAGTTGTAAGATGGAGGAGAATAGTTCTGTCAGCGAGCATATACTCAAAATGCCTGGGTTGCACAACCGCTTGTCTCAGCTGGGAGTTAATCTCCCAGATGACGCGGTCGTTGACAGAATCCTTCAGTCGCTCCCACCTATCTACAAGAGCTTTGTGATGAATTTCAATATGTAAGGGATGGAGAAGTTCATTCTCAAGGTATATTCAATGTTGAAATCAGCGGAGGTGGAGATAAAAAAGGAACATCAAGCGTTGATGGTGAATAAAACCACTAAGTTCAAGAAAGCAAGGGTAAGAAGAACTTCAAGAAGGACGGCAAAGGAGTTGCCGCGCCCGGTAAGCCAGTGGCCGGGAAGAAGCCAAAGAATGGACCCAAGCCTAAGACTGAGTGCTTTTATTGCAAGGGAACGGGTCACTAGAAGCAGAATTGCCCCAAATACTTAGCGGATAAGAAGGCCAGCAACGTCAAAGGTATATGTGATATACATGTTATTGATGTGTACCTTACCAGCGCTCGTACTAGCTCCTAGGTATTTGATATCGGTGAAGTTGCCCACATTTGTAACTCAAAACAGGAGCTGCGGAATAAGCGGAGACTGGCGAAGAACGAGGTGACGATGCGCGTCGGGAATGGTTCCAAGGTCAATGTGATCACCGTCAGCACGCTACCTCTGCATCTACCTTCGGGATTAGTTTTAAACCTTAATAATTGTTATTTAGTACCAGCTTTGAGCATAAACATTGTATCTGGATCTCGTTTAATGCGAGATGGCTACTCATTTAAATCTGAGAATAATGGTTGTTCTATTTATATGAGAGAAATGTTTTATGGTCATGCCCCGCTGGTCAATGATTTATTCTTATTGAATATCGAACGTGATGTTACACATATTCATAGTGTGAATGCCAAAAGATGTAAGGTTGATAATGATAGTCCCACATACTTGTGGCACTGCCGCCTTGGTCATATTGGGGTCAAACCTATGAAGAAGCTCCATGCAGATGGACTTCTAGAGTTTCTTGATTATGTATCATTTGACACGTGCGAACCATGCCTCTTGGGCAAGATGACCAAGACTCTGTTCTCCGGAACAATGGAGCGAGCAACCATCTTGTTCGAAATCATACATACCGATGTGTGCGGTCTGATGAGTGTTGAGGCTCGCGGTGGTTATCGTTATGTTCTCACCCTCATTGATGACTTAAGTAGATATGGGTATGTCTACCTAATGAAACAAAAGTCTGAGACCTTTGAAAAGTTCAAGGAATTACAGAATGAGGTTGAAAATCAGCGTGACGGAAAAATAAAGTCCTTAGGATTAGATCATGGAGGAGAATATTTAAGTCACAAATTTGGCACACACCTAAGGAAATGTGGAATTGTTTCACAACTAACGCCGCCTGGAACAACTCAATGTAATGGTGTGTCCGAACGTCGTAATCGTACTCTGTTGGACATGGTGCCATCTATGATGTCTCTCACCGACTTACCGCTATCATTTTGGGGTTATGCTTTAGAGACTGACGCATTCACTTTAAATAGGGCACCGTCTAAATCCGTTGAGACGACACTGTATGAACTATGGTTTGGGAAGAAACCTAAGTTGTCGTATCTAAAAGTTTGGGTATGCGATGCTTATGTCAAGAAACTTCAACCTGAAAAGCTCGAACCCAAATTGGAAAAATGCGTCTTCATAGGATACCCTAAGGAAACTATTGGGTATACCTTCTACCTCAGATCCAAAGGCAAGGTCTTTGTTGCCAAGAATGGATCCTTTTTGGAGAAAGAGTTTCTCTCGAAAGAAGTAAGTGGGAGGAAAGTGGAACTTGATGAGCTGATTGTCACCCCTCTAGAACCGGAAAGTAGCGCATCGCAGTGGTGCCTGCACCGACTAGAGAGGAAGTTAATGATGATGATCATGAAGCTTCGGATCAAGTTACTGCTGAACTTCGCAGGTCCACGAGGACACGTTCTGCACCACAGTGGTACTTCAACCCTGTCCTGCAAATCATGTTGTTAGACAATGGTGAACCTTCGATCTATGAAGAAGCGATGGCGGGCCTGGATTCCAACAAATGGCTTGAAGCCATGAAATCCGAGATAGGATCCATGTATGATAACAAAGTATGGACTTTGGTAGACTTGCCCGATGATCGGCGAGCCATGGAAATAAATGGACCTTTAAGAAAAAGACTGACGCGGATGGAAATGTGACCACCTATAAGGCTCGGCTTGTCGCTAAGGGATATCGACAAGTTCAAGGGATTGACTACGATGAGACTTTCTCTCCCGTAACGATGCTGAAGTCCGTTCGAATCATGTTAGCAATTGTCGCATTCTATGATTATGAGATATGGCAAATGGACGTCAAAATGGCATTCCTTAACGGCTTCCTTAAGGAAGAATTGTATATGATGCAGCCGTAAGGTTTTGTTGATCCTAAGAATGCTAACAAGGTATGCAAGCTCCAGCGATCCATCTATGGGCTGGTGCAAGCATCTCGGAGTTGAAACATTTGCCTTGATGAAGTGATCAAAGCGTTTGGGTTCATACAGACTTATGGAGAAGCCTGTATTTACAAGAAAGTGAGTGGGAGCTATGTAGCATTTCTCATATTATATGTGGATGACATATTGCTGATGGGAAATGATGTAGAACTCTTGGAAAGCATAAAGGCCTACTTGAATAAGTGTTTTTCAATGAAGGACCTTGGAGAAGCTGCTTACATATTAGGCATCAAAATCTATAGAGATAGATTGAGACGCCTCATTGGTCTTTCACAAAGCACATACCTTGACAAGATATTGAAGAAGTTCAATATGGTTCAGTCCAAGAAAGGGTTCTTGCCTGTGTTACAAGGTATGAGATTGAGCACAGCTCAATGCCTGACGTCGGCAGAAGATAGAGAAAAGATGAGTGTCATCCCCTATGCCTCGGCCATAGGTTCTATTATGTATGCCATGTTGCGTACCAGACTTGGTGTGAACCTTGCCATAAGTTTGGTGGGGAGGTACCAAAGTGATCTCGGAATGGAACACTGGACAGCGGTCAAGAACATCTTGAAGTACCTAAAAAGGACTAAGGATATGTTTCTCGTTTATGGAGGTGACAAAGAGCTCGTCGTAAAGGGTTACATCAATGCTAGCTTCGACACAGATCCGGATGACTCCAAGTCACAAACCGGATACGTGTATATTCTGAATGGTGGGGCAGTCAGCTGGTGTAGTTGCAAGCAAAGCGTCGTGGCGGCATCTACATGTGAAGCGGAGTACATAGCTGCTTTCGAAGCAGCACAGGAAGGATTCTGGATGAAGGAGTTCATCACCTACCTAGGAGTTATTCCAAGAGCATTGGGCACGATGACTCTTTTCTGTGACAACACTGGTGCTATTGCCATTGCCAAGGAGCCCAGGTTTCACAAGAAGACCAAGCACATCAAGCGCCGTTTCAACTCCATTCGAAGTTATATCCAACATGGAGACATAGATATTTGTAAAGTGCATACATATCTGAATGTCGCACATCCGTTGACTAAACCTCTTCCACGAGCAAAACATGATCAACACAAGAACTCTATGGGTGTTCGATTCATCACAATGTAACTACATTATTGACTCTAGTGCAAGTGGGAGACTATTGAAAATATGCCCTAGAGGCAATAATAAAATGGTTATTATTATGTTTCCTTGTTCATGATAATTGTCTAGTATTCATGCTATAATTGTATTATCCGGAAATCGTAATGCATGTGTGAATACATAGACCACAACATGTCCCTAGTGAGCCTCTAGTTGACTAGCTCGTTGATCAATAGATGGTTACGATTTCCTGACCATGGACATTGGATGTCATTGATAACGGGATCACATCATTAGGAGAATGATGTGATGGACAAGACCCAATCCTAAGCATAGCACAAGATCGTGTAGTTCGTATGCTAAAGCTTTTCCAATATCAAGTATCCTTTCCTTAGACCATGAGATTGTGCAACTCTCGGATACCGTAGGAATACTTTGGGTGTGCCAAACATCACAATGTAACTGGGTGGCTATAAAGGTACACTACGGGTATCCCCGAAAGTATCTGTTGGGTTGGCACGAATCGAGACTGGGATTTCTCACTCCGTATGACGGAGAGGTATCTCTGGGCCCACTCGGTAAGACATCATCGTAATGAGCTCTATGTGACTAAGGAGTTGGTCACGAGATGATGTGTTATAGAACGAGTAGAGAAACTTGCCGGTAACGAGATTGAACAAGGTATCGGTATACCGACGATTGAATCTCGGGCAAGTACTATACCGGTAGACAAACGGAATCATATACGGGATTGTTGAATGCCCGATATCGTGGTTCATCCGATAAGATCATCGAGGAACATGTGGGAGCCAACATGGGTATCCAGATCCCGTTGTTGGTTATTGGCCGGAGAGATGTCTCTGTCATGTCTGCATGGTTCCCGAACCCGTAGGGTCTGCACACTTAAGGTTCGATAACGCTAGGGTTATAGGGAATATATGTACGTGGTTACCGAATGTCGTTCGGAGTCCCGGATGAGATCTCGGACGTCACGAGGAGTTCCGGAATGGTACGGAGGTAAAGAATTATATATATGAAGTGAGGTTTTGGCCACCGGAAGTGTTCCGGGCATCATCGGTAATGTACCAGGACCACCAGGAGGGGCCACCAGCCCCGGAGGCCTGCGTGGGCCAAGAGTGGGAAGTGACCAGCCCCTAGGTGGGCTGGTGTGCCTCCCATAAGGGGCCCAAGGTGCAGGGTAGAGGGAGGGGGGAAACCCTAGGCTTAGATGGGCCTAAGGCCCACCTAGGGTGCGCCCCCTTTCTCCCCCTCTGGCCGCCCCCTAGATCAATCTAGGGTTGGCCGCACCCCCTAGGGGGGGAACCCTAGATGGGGGCGCAGCCCCTCCCCTCCCCCTATATATAGTGGGGGTTTTGGGGCTGCCACACATGAGACTCTTCCTCTCTCTCGGTGCAGCCCTACCCCTCCCCTCCTTATCTCTCGTGGTGCTTGGTGAAGCCCTGCTGGAGTACCACGCTCCTCCACCACCACCACGCCGTCATGCTGCTGCTGGACGGAGTCTTCCCCAACCTCTCCCTCTCCCCTTCCTAGATCAAGGCGCGTGAGACGTCACCGGGTTGCACGTGTGTTGAACACGGAGGCAGCGTTGTTCGGTTCTTAGATCGGATTCGGCCGCGATCTGAATCGCTTCGTGTAGGACTCCACCGACCGCGTTCTTGCAAAACTTCCGCATCGCGATCTTCAAAGGTATGAAGATGCACTCCACTCTCGTTTGTAGTCACTCCATAGATAGATCTTGGTGATGCGTAGAATTTTTTTGAATTTCTGCAACGATCCCCAATAGGCATAGTATCATCATTTCACCCACATAGCATGTGCAAAAAGTTGAGAGGGTTACGACAAAAACTAGATGCACTTCGTGTACAAAATGGACAATCTCTTTCGAGGTAATAGGGTTTCGAACGAAAACTCATCT
Organism: Secale cereale; assembly: GCA_902687465.1. Taxonomy (NCBI): domain Eukaryota; kingdom Viridiplantae; phylum Streptophyta; class Magnoliopsida; order Poales; family Poaceae; genus Secale; species Secale cereale. The sequence goes on from LR738711.1 coordinate 172,782,854, forward strand.
TTTACCAAGGGATTTCATTTTTTTGAAATTATTTGAACCCTAGACTTTTTTGTGTTCAAAATGCACCATTCAGAGCCACATCGTCAATTTTCAACTATGTCTGACTTCATGCGATATTTTTCATGCATTTGGTGAATTTTTTAAAGCAAAATGACCCTGAAACTAAAAAGCACTACAAAAGAACTCCGAAAAGGTTGAAAGTTGGCATGATATCATCATATCACCCACATAGCACATGCTAAAAAGTAGAGAGGGTTACGGCAAAAACTGGAAGCACTTCGTGTACAAAATGGACAATCTATTTCAAAGTATGAGGGTTTCGGACGAAAACTCATCTGTTACAAAGGGATTTCATTTATTTGAACTTATTTGAACTCCAAACTTTTTGTGTGTTCAAAATGCACCATTCAGAGCCACATCATCAATTTTCAACCCTTTCTGACTTCATTTGGTATTTTTCATGCATTTACTGATTTTTTAAGGTAAATGACCTTGAAATTGGAAAGCTCTACAAATGAACTCTGAAAAGGTTGAAAGTTGGCATGGTATGATCATTTCACCCACATAGCATATGCTAAAAAGTTGAGAGAGTTACGGCAAAAACAGGACGAACTTCGTGTACAAAATGGACAATCTCTTCGAAGTATCAGGGTTTCGGACGAAAACTCATCTGTTACAAAGGGATTTCATTTATTTGAACTCCAGACTTTTTGTGTGTTCAAAATGCCCCATTCGAAGCCACATCATCAATTTTCAACCCTTTCTGACTTCATGTTACCTTATAAAGACATTTAAGTGATTTTCTAGCCTTTAATGACCATAATTCAATTTTGAACTACATCTACATGCAACGGCTCACCATAATGGTTTGAAAAATCATATTTTTGTGTACTTGTGTGTGAGTTAAAAAAATCTTCAGACCATGTAATTATCTGGTGTTCAAAAAAGAAAATGTAAAGATCCAGCAAGACAACCGGCCCCCACACGATTGGCACTCTATTTCACTCCTCGAGGTTTGGAAGGTGAACGGCGGGGGTTATTAATCAGACACGATTCTGTATTGGAAACCGTCAACTATTATGTTTACACACAGATTCTAATGTGGCAATCGTGTGTAATTCAAACTACAGTCATCATAAATTACGGCGACAGGCGTGTGTACTGTTACCGTCGATCTAGATTTTGGCCGCCAATAAATACTACCTTGCTCACGTCGTCCGCCTGCATTATCATCTACATCCTCCCCTTGCTCGCCCTCTCTCTCTCTCTCTCTCTCTCTCTCTCTCTCTCTCTGAAAGCTCTGCCATGGCGCCACCGATCTTCCCACGCGCCGACGAGGAGTCGCCGCCCCCCAAGGACGCTCATTCGATGAGCAGCGACGAGGAGGACCCCCTACGTGCCACTGGACGAGGTTGCGCTGGACCCCCCAACTTTGGATTGGTTTTGGGGCCAGTACAATCTTTGTCTGTGGAAGTCACTGTCGCCGGCTGAGAAAGCCGGGCAAGTGGCGTTCAAGAAGGAGATGGCAGAGGAGAAAGCCAGGTACCAGGCGGCCTGTGAAGCCCGTGATACCGCCTAGAAAAAGGAGAAGGTGGAGCTTTGGGGGCGGGGGCGTCATCGTGTGGAGGAGGTGTACGAAGATGGGTACTTCGCGAGGAAGGCCAAAGGTGCTAGGCACCTCATCGCTGCGTGGAGGTGGGCTGAGAAGCTCGAGTGTGCCACCGACGAGGAGCTCAGGTGGGCACCCAGCAAAATGGCAAGATCGTCTGCGCTCGTCTCCCAGCAAGAGGCAGATTGGTACGTCAAGCGCTGCGAGTCGGAGGAGGCAGAGTACTACCTCTGCGCTGGGATGACACCGCACATTCGGAGTGAGTATTAGTTTTAGTATTGTTCGTTTTCAATTTTATGCATTGTACCTAGTAGTTAAGTATCATCACATATATGAGATGATATTATATATATTCTGTGATGACCTAATGAACAATTAATATATATATATATATAAACACTATTCTGATGACGGGATCAGAATATTATTCTGATCACAACATGAACTTCGTGAGATACATGCGTGAACTTCCCTCTGTAGGAACCCGACCTTCGCGCTATCAAAGCAATTGTGTCTCTCCGCGTGAATTATTCTTGTTAGTTGTGTTCTATGTGATGTAAGTGTAATCTGCAAACGGGTTTTAGCAACTAAATACTCATTTTAAATAGAAATCTCACTCATGGGCGGATTTTGCTCTCGGGTTGTGATGAACTCGTGTTTCCGCAATTTTACTGCCTCAGTTTTTAGACCTGAATTTCCCTCTGAACTAGGTTGAACTTCCGTCAACATTGGCCAAACGGGGCTTGTGATACACCATTGGAAAGCTATGGACACCAATTTCATGACCCAACTTAAATTTTTATCAAAATGTAAGCGGTTTAGGAGCAGTTTGGTAAACCGTTTCTTCTTCACATAAAAAACGTGAATCGTATTTTCGATCGCATTTCTAATCCGTTTATTGGAATGAGACATATAATATGGTGTTGGAAAGCTGCTGCAAAACCGCTCCTTCCAATGTTGAAAGTTTTCTCTAATTCCCTACGGTTAAAGAGTAATTTGGAAAAAACGTAAAATTTTGCAAACCGAAAAGCCGAGTTCGAATTTTCGTTGTAATTCCTAAACGGCTAATCCAATTAGGGCATATTATATGGCGTTGGAAAGCTTATGAAAATGCGCTACTTTATCATGTTGAAAGTTTTTTCTAATTTTGAATGGTTTAAGAGTAATCTAGAAAACGGTAAAAGTCCTCCGAGTTTGTTTTTTCGAGCTTATTTTTTAACCGTGCGTCCGAATGCAGCAAATGATATGGCGTTGGAAAGCTTGAACAAATGCGAAGCTTTTTGGCATGTATTGTTTCTGCCAATTCTTTACGGTTTTAAGTCAGTTTCGAAAATGGCGTAAAACGTATTTTTGCTATATTTTCTACAAACTTTAGCGGAATGGGGCAAATAATATACCGTTAAAAAGCTATGGAAAATGCGAAACTTTTTCATGTTGATGGTTTTCTCTGATTCCTAACTGTTTTCATATAATTGCGAAATGACGAGATCATTTATTCTGCCTTTATCGCGAAACAGATTCTTCAAAAATGCACCGCGTGAAGAACGTGAACTTCTCGGCACGTGTACTTGAACTTCACTGTGTTTTTCACGTGTTTTTTTGCTCGTAGCTCTCGATCCACTGATCGTATCTCTCCATCCACTCACCGAAATTGAGCAAGTGATATACCGATCGAAAACTGATGTAAACACACAACTTTCCCGTGTTGATCATTTTTCCATAGTCGCGACGATTTTAAAAGTTTTTAATCCGAAATTGATTCAGTATAATAGTTGAACTTCCTGAAGTTTTCATGTTCAACTTCTCTATGTTTTTTGCGTGCTGTTTTTTGCCCGTAACTCCCAAACCACTTACCGGAATTGAGCAAATAATATACCGATGGAAAGCTATTGAAAACACGCAACTTTTTCGTGTTGATCATTTTTCATACTCGCGACGGTTCAAAATATTTTTTTGAATGCATAAAAATGCGTTTTAATGGTATACATAAAACTTTTAAAATGTTTATCGAAATGTAGCATATAATATAGTGTTGGAAAGCTTATGAATAGGAGCAACTTTTTCATCAAGACAACTGTTACAAATTCGTTGCCGTTTGAGAGCAGTATTAAAAATGGAAAAAACAACATCGTTTTTCTTTGTTTTTAACATGTAATTGAAGGTTGGGCGTCTCGGACTAGAGATCTCGAACTTCACCGGGAGGAGCACGTGAACTTCTTGCAACAAAACTTTGAAGGTTTTAGTTTTCTATGCTTATATTCTTATCTGAAACACATTCCGTGTAGTAGTTGAACTTCCTGCTATTTTCACCTTGAACTTCTGTCACGTATTTTTGTTCAACCTCTCTCACAAGAATTTTTGAAATTTTCCCGGGCCGAGCACTTGAACTTCTAGCAAGAAATTTTTTAGCCTTTGCCTTTTCATTCCTTTTTCCATTCAAAATTCACACCTTGTAGTACGTGGACTTCTCGCAGTTATCAATCTGAGCTTCTCTTGGTTATGTGAAAATATCTGAATTTTTTATAGACATTGAACCGCCCTAGCCTTTTTATTTTAACTTCATTGTATATTTTTAGATATGTGAAAATTGTAGATTTTTTAGAAATATCAAACTTCTTTGTTATTTTGAATTGAACTTATTGGTTTTATTTTTTAGTAACAAAAAAACCAAGTTTTTATTAAATATCAAACTTCTCGGTTATTACAAATTGAACTTCACATCCACGCATGCACTGTAATATATTTCCAACATCAAGCACCAACAGGAACCATAAATAAGCATAATTTAATCACTTCAAAAAGAGCAGGCATCAAGAACGATTGTTGCGGCTAAACAAAAGGAACATTTACCAGCTACAAGTTTTTTTGTGTTCCCCTGCATAGACACAACAATTATCAACTTCCATATACATGGACTTCAATTCTCTGACAACATGAACTTCGCCTTGTAACCAAAGACGCACTGAGATAGGGTAAAATGTTACAAAAAATACACTTTTTTGTGTGAGACATATACACAAAAAACTTATGTGCATTGCTAGTACAAGGAGAGGGGCAACTCGATGCGGAGACTGGGCGCGGGGGCAGAGTGAAAGGCAGCAGCAACATGGAGGAAGGGGGAAGCAACAACATGGAGGAAGTGGGTGGCACTGACGACGAGTGTGGTGGCGCTGCTCCGCACACCGGCATCGGAGCAGGGAGGAGGCGCGTGGCCTGGTGTGGCGCACGACCTTCCCAAGGGGTTCCCCGCGACCTTCCCAGGGCGCTGCCGCGACCTGTCCTCACATCCATGGAGGACACATGCGTCAAATCTGCGTTAGGAGGGTGCCGCTGCAACCGGGACAACAACGAGCGAGGATTTGGGGTAGCGGTACGCGTGAGGTTGACGGCCCGCGGAGGAGGCCGCCGCCATGGTGGATGCAGGGGGAGGTAGGCCACCACCAAGGTGGATCCAGGAGAGGGGGTCGCCGCCGCGATGGATTCAGGGGGGGGAGAGGCCACACTACAGTGGAT
>LR738711.1:172788548-172882979 GCA_902687465.1 Secale cereale
GCGGGGTCGCACGGCGGACGGCGGCCGGCGTCCTCCCCCACCCCTCCCCCCGCCTCCTAGCGCCGGAGCGCATGGCGGCTGGCGGCCGGCGTCCTGCACCTCACCTCCACCCCTCCCCCCGCCTCGTAGCGGCAGCGGAGCGCGCGCCAAAGCGGCCGGCGATGCAGTCCGTCGGAGACGAAATTTCCGCGGCGGCGTTTAGGAAGCGACGCCGCACCTCACCTTCGCCCCAACAACACCTGGAGGATCCGCCCCTGAAGCATCCAGCCTCAGCCATGCATGACAGGGGGAAGCGAACTGCAACGTTGACTACTACATCGCATTCGTCGTGGATGCGAACTGCAATGGTGCACGTCCAGCATTCTCCCGCAACAATGGCGAAGGTGGAAAAAGCGCATGAGTTCCTACAGCGGAGGTGGACTGCACGACAACAGCAGCAAGAGCTGCATCTGCAGAAGGAGGGAACTGCATATAAGGTAAGAAAATCAACATACCAACCCCCACATCCAGTTTGCAGTGCCGTTTTTATACACATGCAGTCCCCCATCTTGCGTCGACTGCAGTCACATGTGTCTCCAAAGTAGAAAATCAGAAAAGGATAGTTCAAAAAATAAAAAACGCTGTATGGATCAAAATTGCAGTCCACATTGACTAAAAAGTAGAGCGCTGTTCCTAGAGCTGAAGTGCATTGTTTCTTGACGTTAACTAACAGTGCCCCTGCTGTAGAATGAAAAATTGAAAGTGCAAATTCTTACCGTTTGCAAAAATATAATAATATATAAAACGAAAGATGCAGTTCATTTCATTGTTGACGTGCATAAAAAAAGCTTTGGCTTAATAACCTGCAGGAATTCACTATGCCTCAAAAACAGAAGATGCCTCGAATCATTTACGACCCTGAGCCCCTGAACTGCATTGGAAGAGAAGAGTGGGAGATGCCTGGATGGATAACACCTGAATTACCTAGGGGGTTCTTTAACACAACAAACAGAACTGCCTACTCCGTGGAGGAAGATGTAGAGGATAAAGATGAAAACAGTGAACCAAACATCATTCGAGATGGAGAAGGCAGTGAAACAAAAAACCCGCAGGATGACGAGGAGGAGGACGACGATCTGGTCTTCATGGGGGAACACGCGCAGAAAAATGATGAGGAGGAGGATGATGACGAAGAGCAAATCATAACAGTTATGCAGCCAAGGTACACGCGTGTCTTTGAAACATTTGGTCAGCAGATCAGAACGGATGATATAGCACCTCCAGAAGCCGATGTTGAAACCCAGCAAGTTCGGCAGGTCCATGTGCAAACGATTCGTCGACAAAGGGACAGTGGAATTCCACCAAGGCCGCCTACTGCCCAACAGAAGAATCGGAAACAGAATCAAGGAGGGCCGCAAGCAACGAAAAAAGTAAAGTTCTCCACACTCCTGCCTCCTCGCGATCCTCAATTACACAGGTCTGTTGTCACCCCTCCATGCCCAATAAACATCGGTGAGCTGCAAACACCGTTAGAAGAAAAACAGTACACGCACGTAAGCATCCTTGCCTGACTACTGCAGTTCAGTTATTACGCATAGTTTCAGCTTGTGCATTCTCATTAACCAAAAAAAGAAACATTCCATGTTGTGTGTGTGCAGGATGAGAACATGCTCCAAGAACTTGTGCCTGTGAAAGGTATGCAGTTCACATCAGAAGATGCGGCGCGAGAATTCTACAACACGTATGCGAGGCATGCAGGCTTCGGCACACGCAAAAACGGCGGATACAAAACAAACAGATACATCGTGTGCTCAAAGGAAGGCAGAAGCAAACAAACTGTCACTGATTATGACAGAAAGCGAGAAAAAACATCAAAGAGGACTGGCTGCAAGGCGGGGATGAGATTGAAAAAATAAAGGATGTGTTTGTGATAGCAAAGATTGAGCTCAATCACAACCACAGGATGATTGACAGCCCGGCTATGCTTCTGCACATGCACTCGCATAAGACGGATGACCCGTTGCTCGATAAACTAGTGAAGGACATGCAGAGCGACAACCTCACGCACACGCAGATGATGTCAACCCTGTCTAGGATGTCAGGAGGACTGCACTTTATGGGGCGCACCAGCCGTGACTGGGTGAACAGGTACGTTTGCTAAAAACAAAAAAACGATATATCGTCTATTTCATGCAGTCCGCTTTATGCATTTTCTGTAAGTCCATAATGTTGAAAGTATATAGTTAATTCGAACTGCAGGAAGCATCAATTCGCGAGGGAGGAAACAGAGGACGATGTGAAGAAACTCCTGGCTTTCTTTGAGAAGATGCAGCAAATAAACCCGGAGTTCTTCTATGATTACGACAAAGATGTCGATAACCGTGTGCGCAACATATTCTGGGCGAACGCCAGCTGCAGGGGATCGTACGAAGATTTTGGAGATTGTGTCACATTTGACACGACCTACAAGACCAACGAGTTCCACATGCCTCTGGGCGTCTTCGTTGGAGTCAACCACCACCTCCAAAGTACAATATTCGCTGTGGCTCTCATCAGAGACGAAACAATACCGACTTTCGAGTGGGTGTTCCGGACGTTCTTGCGTTGCATGAACAACAAGCGGCCAATCTGCATACTCACAGGTATGCTGAAAAAAAAGAGTGAACTTAAATAACAATGCAGTTCACTGCCAAGTTTTGTAGTACATTTCTTACATCCAATGAAAAAAAGGAAAAAAGCAGAAAAAGGATATGCAGTTCTCTCAATAACTCGATGCTTGTTTTTTTTCTTTCAAAAACATGCAGATCAATGCCCCTCCATGGATGCCGCGATAAAAAGTACGCTCGTAGGCACGCTGCACAAGTTATGCCGTTGGCATATACTGAAAAAATACAAGGATCACCTGTCCTTGCTGTACAAAGCCTATGAGAAATTCAAGGATGAGCTGACCTCCGTTCTCAACCACCCACTGATGCCATCAGAGTTTGAACGCGCGTGGCGTGAGCTCATGGAAAAGTATAACCAGCAAAATGATGAGATTATGAAGGCGCTGTGGGCAGACAGAAAAGAATGGATATCGGCTTACTACAAGGAGGTGTTCTGTGCACAGATGACGTCGACACAGAGAAGTGAAAGCATGAACCGGATCTTGAAGAGGAACTTTGTCAAGGAAATACACGACCTGCACATCTTTGCGTCCCAGGTGGACAGGTGCATCCAGACAAGGAAGGGCGTCGAGCACGCAGAGACCATAGCAAACGAGGTATATAAAACAGAACAAATTTTTTAGAGATGGATCAGCAATTAATAAAAACAAATACTCGCTTTCTTGATTTTTGCTGCAAAAAGACAACTACTTAACTGGTTTTCTTTGTTTCACAGACGGAGATAAAGACTACTACTCAGTTTGGATTCGAGGTTCAGCTCTCCAAGATTTACACCAGGGCGGTCTTTGCTGACTTCAAGCAAACGCACTACCGCAGCACAACCTTCAGATCAGAGCAGTCCACTGACAACCCAACGAAATATTTGGTGCGCCACTACAACCGGTCTGATGATTTTGATTGCGCAAGACACGAGTTCCAAGTGGTTGCTGATGTGACGAACGGTATCTACGAATGCGAATGCAAGCTGTGGACACACACAGGTAAGTGATACAGGAAAACAAAAAAAAATAAGCACACGTAAAACAAAATGAAGTTCACTTATTGCTCGTAGCAAAAAAAAGAGATTAAAAACAAAAAATATATATAGTGAGGTTCACTATAGCAGCAGACACATGACCTATTTATAATGCAGTTCACAAAACCAAAAAAATTAAAAAATGTTGCCTATTTATGTGAAGTTTGCTGGCACGAGTAACCCAAAAATTTTCTTTTGCTGCAGGCCTGTTCTGCGTGCACATCATTTGCATGTTGGATCAGCTGCGGGTGGACAAGATACCTGAACAGTACATATTGAAGAGATACACACGGAACGCACGCCAAAATCCAACTTTTGACCGCAGAGACTATGAGCAAACTGCTCCGGATGGGAGTTCGATGTTCTGCCGTAGGAGACTACTTGCAGAAACTGCAATGGACCTGGCGAATAGAGGTGTCAAATCGGATAGAGGGTACAACAGAGCTTTAGCTAGGATGAGAAAACTCATACAAGAAATGAACGTAATAAATGAAGAAGAAGAAGAGGCAGAGAAGATAATGGATGCGCGGGGTGAAGTCCAAGGAAAGGAGCACGAACATGCTGCTGATGGTGCAGTTCATAATATGGATGACACAATTCTTCCCCCGCCTGTTTCAAACACAAAAGGGAGAAAGAAAGAGAGCAAGTCAGCCAATAAAAAAGCTGCAGCAAATGAAAAAAGCCCTAGAAAAAATAGCAGGCCTGAGCCAGAACTGGACAGCGAAGGAAGACCACTGGGGGTAAGGATGTGTAAATCATGCAATAAGATTGCGGGACACAACTCAAGAACATGTGAGGAGAGGCTGAAACAAATCCAGGCTGAAAATGCCACCACAAATCACCAAGCTGACCAACAAGATGATACGCCAAAGAGAAGACTATGTAGCGTCTGCAACAAGAGAGAGAAGCATAACGCGAGAACTTGTCCAAATAGAACAGAGGAAAAAGATGAAGAAGATGACGAAGAAGATGCTGACAGAGAAGATAGTGAGGAAGCGATCGAAGCTGATGAAACCGAGGAGGAAGATGAGGAGGAAGAAGAAGAAGACGAGGAAGAAGAAGAAGCAAACGAAGAAATCAAAGAACCATCATCAAAAACGAGGGGGAGAGACAGAACGCATAATCCAGCGCGTAGGCAAGCATCGCGGTCGCACGGTCCCGTTACGAGGGGTAACGCGAACAACAAGAGCAAGACAGAAGCAGCAACAACCGTTGAAACAAATGCAGTGCACAATCTGCGAAGAAGCACCAGGAAAAGGACGTAGATCAAACACATATGCAGTTTTGCATTTAAAAAAAACATATTAACTTCATCATTTATATATATCGTATCGTGTAATAATATGCAGTTCTCTTCTATATGAAAAAAGAAAATAAGATGAGAATTCCACTCTCAGAATGCGGTTCTCTTCTGTATGAAAAACCTGACATCGAAATGTCATTTTGAGAATGCAGTTCTCTTGCTCGTATAGAATCTGACCATGAACGTGAATCAGTACAGAAAAGCAGATAGAAAAGAAAAAAATGTAGAGTCAGACTAGGATTCACATACACTGCAGTGCGTGCGTGGTGCGTTTAAAAGCTTGCAGTGCAGTAACCTTCGAGTACACAGTGCAGTGCGCTTAGTGCAAAAAAATGTAAAGAAAAACGATTCCGCTTCTGAAGCGATGCAGTTCGCTTACGGGAAACGATTCCGCTTCTGAAGCGATGCAGTTCGCTTATGGCGGACGATTCGGTTCGCCTGCCCTAAAATAAATGCGCCCACTATCGCCCGAAGCGCCCGCGCCCCGCCCCTCCTCTATCCCGACGGTTGCACGCAACACGAACGCCACGATCATCACGAACCCACGATCGCCTACACGGTTGGGAGAAGAGATCGTGTCATCGGCAGAAGTTGCTGCCGCTCCCATTTAAATCCCGCGCTCCATCGAACAGGCCGTCCGCACAAAACACACGACGCTGCGCCTTCCTCCTCCTCTACCTCCTCTTTGCAGCAATGGGGTTCAGCAGAACCTACGACGTCGTGCATGCGCACGGGAACACGAAGCTGAAGGTGATCTACACCACCGACGTCGCCGCCATGGCGACGTACGTCGAAGAGTTCAAGACAGTTCTCCAGCGGCGCCGCCAGAAGATCGTCGGCATCGACGTGGAGTACACACCCGACCACGACAGGGCGGCCCTAGTTCAACTATCCATCGGCAAGTATCACCCAGTGCTTCTTTTCCAGGTATGTGGTACATTGGGCAAGAGATGCAACACCTTCGACAGGTTCCTCGGCGACCCAAGGTAAGCAATTCTCTCTGCCGAGTACGCGTTGCAGCTCTATATGCCCGTGTATGCAGTTCCGAAAGGTATAACTTGCGGTTCACTTTCCTTAGGTTCGAGTTCGCTGGCTTCGCCATCGAGCAGGACAAGCAGAAGCTCGCAGCCTGCAACCTCCACGTCCCCAACTTCGTCGACATCCAGACGAACTGGAGGGTGCCTGATGGAACGAAGCCACTGGACTCGCTGGGCGATGTAGCTGCTGCCATCATCGACGACGAGTACGCAGACATGAAAATGAAGATGACAGACCACGACCACAGCCTGTGGACTTCTATTCTCAGCACCAAGCACGTCGAGTATGCTACCAAGGACGCCTACGCCGCGTTCGAGATATGGAACCGAATCAGCACCATGAAGAAAGGCCTCGCGCGCGCTGAAACAGAGAAGACAAGGAAGCGCCCGAGGTCATCCAAGAGGGGGTGGGGCAAGGGGGCATCAACTTCCACCTCCAACTCCAACAGGTGGAACTAGTGAAGCAGGACAGATGCTGAAACCCAAGGATTCCTGTCGCAAGTGCTCGATTTAGTTTCCCTCTGCGTATGTAGGTTAGTTTGCTTTCGTTCTAGTTTGCTTTGGGACAATGTTTGCTTATGTTGCGTTAGTTTGCTTGATGATGTACTATGTTAATTATGACCGCAGAACCGTGGTTTCTATCTATCAAATATATGCAGTTCTCCGTAGTCTGTTTTCAGTATGTATATTGCTTCAAAACTACTGATGTAGCTAGGATACACATAAAAAACAAAACTACCAGAGCAGTTCACATAGAGAATTCTTTCACAAAACTGCTCCTGTTAAAGAAGGTTGATGCAGTGCTCTTTTATTAAAAAAACTCTAGTTCCGTGTGTGGGTTAAAAAAAAAGAAAAAGCTCGGTGGGGGTTTCCAGAATGGATGTTCTTCAACTGCTGCTGCTGATAGGATGCACATGAAAGACTATATGTAAAAAAGCAGTTCACTTATACTTAGAATTCTCATAAGAAAAAACACTAGAAGCCACGCAAAAAATGTCAGATTATTACAACAAAAATGTCTCATGCTGCTGCTGCTCAAGCGAGACTGATCTAAAGCAAATTTAACTTGATTTCCAAACACTTTGCATGCCTAAAAAACATAGCCATCACAACATCCCCTGCCTGAAGACCAGCTTCCTCCACAAATTCCTTCCAGCCATCTTTGAGAACCAAACAATTATCAGAGCCAACAGAATACATAACATCAACATCATGATATCCATTCTTGCTGACCAACACCAAATTAACACAGCTTTCTGTTACCCTGACTAGACCAGAAGGGAATTTCTGCAAAGAAAAACAACAAGAACAGAAAAAATAATAAGAACAACTAAGAAAAAGATTACAATCTTTCATAAAAAAATATTGATGTCAACACGTAATAATATTGACTAGACAACATTGCTGCTGCTCCTACAATGTTCATAAAAAATCTACTATGGGAAAAGCAGTTCGCTTATACTTGGTAGCAAAAAAATTTCTTCAGAAAACTAATACTCCTACAAAAAATCAGGTAGCGTTAACTACAAACAACACATGAAAAATAATATCCGAGAAATACATACCCATGAAACACTAACATCATCGTCAGTCAACTGATGGACGAATGGAGCCCGAAATCCAATACCTGAAGAATATAGAATAGAACAGAGAGCGCTGTGCCGCTGCCTCTGGTTCAGAACCAAACCTTCAGAAAAAACGCATGTCTCCAGCATCGGCTCCACCCTTGCCAGGCAGCCGCACGCGCAATCCATTGTCAGGCGAAAAACAGATCTGGTTGGGAGAAAAAACAGATCGAGCAGGAGTGGCGCCGCCACGGATAAGATGAGATGGGAGCCGCCAGGGATAAGGTGGGAGGGGAGCCAATTGACCCACCAGTATATATATATGTAAAACAAACAACATAAAAAACGACAAATAAAGCAGTGCGGTTATATAACAAAATGCATTCCGCATTGCATATTGCTGCAGTCCACCGCGCTTGACCAAAGCAAAAAAACTAATCAAACTAGTCCCCCGACACCCCCGTTGCTGTAATGCAGTTCATACAAGCTCGCATTGCATATTAATGCAGTTCGCCGCACTACAAAAAATTCAACGCGCATTTGCATATTACTACAGTCCACCGCTCTTGACCACGATTCACAAACGAAAAACACAGCCTGCAATGCAGTTCTAACAACTATATAATGCAAAAAACTCAAAGAACATCTTTGAGAAACGACCAGAGCCAGTCGCGCCGCGAAAAAACATGGACAAAAAACTTAAAATTCTTCCAAATAACAACTTAATCCGCTCCAATTCATACGGATAGATCAAAAGCAGCCCATAATTGCCGAAAACAACAGAGTATTACATACAAAATGCAGCAATTTAGATCCGCACAGGGGAAGAACAGAGAACAGAGAAACAGAGAAAAGCGGACGAACGGACGCAGATCCGCCAAATCGAAGGATTTCCGTCGTTTTCTCGCAGAATTCAGTGCTTAACCACATATTAAATCAGCGCACGCACGAATAAACCAGTAGAAATCAGACAAACTAGCCAGAAACGATGCTAAATGAATGTTTCCTGCTGCACCTCTATGTGGTGCACAGCAGAAGAAGGAAGCAGTGCGCATAGCTCTCCAATGCAATTTTGCAATGCAGTTCGGAAGTGTTATGAGAATATTATTCTCATAATGTTATGAGAATAGACCAGCTGTATATATATATATATATATATATATATATATATATATATATATATATATATATATATATATACATAATAATAAAGCAAATTGGGTTTCTTCTCGTCCGTCATGGCATTTTTCAGAAAAGTCCCTCTACTTTAGAGAATTCAACCCACAGTCCTATTTTAAGTTAAAACAAATCATTTTTTCCGTATTTTATACAAAAGTCCCTGTGTTTTCTTGAAATCAACCCACAGTCTGAATTTAAGTCATACCCGAACCGTTATTTTACATTTTTCGAAAACCCCCCCTGATGTTTTAGGTAATTCATCAGCGGATCATATTTAAGTTAAATAAATGTTTTTTAAATCATGCATCCATATCTTTTAAACTGTAACACCGATTTGAACATGTTATATATGAAATTTGATTCGAAAAATATGTAGAAGATGAATATGAGATTATTTTTACCTGTTATGTATTTTTAAATAGTATTCTGGAATATATTTAAGTCAAACAAATGATTTTCTAAATTGTACTTATCTTTTAAACCGTAACTTCTATTTTAACATATTGTATATGAAATTTTATTTAAAAAATGGGTAGAATCCAAATATGATGTTAATTTTACCTGTTAAATATTTCTAAAATATTGTTTTGGAAGCAAACTTATAATTTATAGCGCAAGATCCGGTTTTTTTCGTACGGTGGCGATTCGGATTATGCGCTCCGGCCAGATCGGGTGGGTGTCTCGGCCTAATTAATGATTTTCATTCTACCTTATCGTAAACTCTTCTGGTATATGGTAATACAACTAAAACAGTTACTATGTGTACACACAGTCCCCGCTCCGCTAAATCGTGTCACTTTTTCCCACCTTGATAGTAAAAGCTATGGTAAATATAGTAATAGAATTAAATTAATTACTACATGCATGGACGCAGTTCCAGATCCAGCAAACCAATCCACCTTTTTGTTTGTATGAAGAGTGACCGCTTGTAGTAATGGTAACAGTGTTACGAGCCAACTTTAAGTAGGTAGATTATGATAATTGTATTATTATGTGGTAATTAGAGCTGATGTGGCCACGTGTAGGTGGCTATCACCACAATGCGAGTGTTTTTACTTTCTAACTTAGAGACGGTGGTAAATTTCTAGTGAGAATGTAGTAACCTATTGATAGCTTTTACCATAGTTGGAAGATTTTACTAGTCCAAGAGACATGTGGATAGGATCATACGAGTGATATTTCTATTACCATTATTACTATATACTCGAAGATTGTTATACGTCCGGCATAGGATGCTGGGCTGGCTAATTACTAGAGCAAAGGCACATGTAGTAATTTTCTTCTTCTATTACGATGCTTTCAAGAGTTGTTACTATTAGACGGTTGGCACCCGACCTAATTTCATGGGAGTTATGCTCGTTGCTTGAGGAGCGCGCACAATAAAGAGTATGCGCTCAGGCTCAGTATTATGAATTCCATTTTCTATCTGTTTTTGTATACTAATTTGAATCTAGCTATTATCATCCACATATACAGAATGGAAAGCATATATACACACATTGAAACAGAACATATAAGAACGGAAAACAGAGTACACACATTGAAACAGAGCAATTAACACAGCAATACTATGATTGCTGTTAATACATAGTTATCCACGTCGAAACTGTTGGAATTATGTGTCCTGCAACTATATTCAAATTACTAGTAGTTAATCATATTCGGAATACCTCATTATGGAATTATACATGTATTTATGCATGGAATTACTTTACATGATTATCATGGAATTATCACTTGTTGGAACGTACTTAAGTTATATGCTTGAGGAAGCTGGTCGATTATCAGTGGAATACAATATACTATTTATATTGGAAAGACTACCTGGGTACAATGATAATCGGAAGGAGCTAGATCGTATAGTTAGATTACAGCCCTAATGTTGATCTACATGATTAGAGGAATTTACACTCTATTATGACGCGTTGCTCACAAGCGCGTGCTCCTGGGACATAACGGGTAGAATCCATTAACAGACAAATATGATCGTGGTTGATAATTTGATCTGGACTCTATCCCAGAAACTAGTGGAAAAAAACTAGGAATCTTATATCTGTATAAGAGGTGGACTCTTTGGAAAGACAATATAAGAAGGTCCCTACCCCCTAGCCTCAGATATGCGAATTGTGAGCGGCACCACGGATAAGCGCAGAGGAATAGGGGGTAGACCACAAACCCTAAATTTCTAACATTGGTATCAGAGCAAGGTTCGGCCGCTGTGGAAAATACTTAATCCGATGTGTGTCGCTGGTTGATTCCATCGGTCTATCGCCGAGTAATCGTTGGTCCTCTAGACGTCGTCGTCGACGCTCGTAATGCTAACTCTGCCATCGCTCGCTGGTGCTAATCCGTCTCGGTCAACTCGATCCGGCACCGATCTCATCTGCTGATCCATCTTCAAAATTGGCAGACTAGATGCCATCGCTCGCTGGTGCTAATCCATCTCGGTCAACTCGATCCGGCGCCGATCTCATCTGCTGATCCATCTTCAAAATTGGCAAACTAGATCCACCCATCTGCTACCGCTTCCGCTGGCGGCTGTCTCTGTCCACGCAAGATGGGTCGTATGGCTCGATTCAGGAAGTTCTGGAGTATTTTATGCATTGCACGCATGGATCAAGGACATATAATAATTCTTCCTTTGCACTTGGAGAGAGAAAGATCAAGGAAAGAAGGAAGGCATGCCTGGCATTGCTACGTACGAGCTGCACGGAAATCAATCAGGCTAGCTCCTATGTGCACCGCTGTTGATACCTTGCGTCGGAATCTAGTCCACTACCGGCGGCTCCTACAGCGTGCGTTCGTCCATATAGTCGTGAGTCCTTCGCCGTGAGGTCTTATACGAATTGTAACTCAACAACTTGCCAAGCCGAACGAGCAAGTGCTCGGAAACTGCAGGTCACGCCCACGCCTGCTGCGCGCTGGTCTGCCGCTGCTACCTACATCATCGAAAACAATAGTCTTTTTTTTCTCTGAGAAAAACTACTGGATTTTGAGGGCAATAGTTGAAGGGAAGAGATGGAATTTCTGTTGTTTGTTATGCATGTAATCTAGTCAACTTGGCCGGCCGGACGGAAGAACCACATGCACCTGTGCACTTGTGCTAGAAGGGAAGGGATGCTAATTACGAATCCCAACTAGTATCCATTAATTTATTTATTTTATTATATTCTATATTGACGGACTAACTTGTTTGATTGCTAATCTAATGCATGTACGTCATACAAGGAAAATAAGTCTACTCCTTGGAAAAACTTAAGGAGGACTTCAGATTAAATGTGGGGATGCACTGCAGCAAATGATTACATTGAAAATTGCTATGATGAAACTATTGTCCGGAAAATTACACATAACCTGGAAAGGGATTTCAAAGAAGTATTATTATTGAGCATCACTTGTTTGTGGAGGAAGATGAGAGTCACTCCGAGGACAAGGAAATTTGCTCTTCATTTGTCGGTATGTCTAATGATAATAGTTGCACTATATATATTTATTTGTGGGTACTTTATCAAATAGTTTGATTATGGTGTTGGTTTATATACATCATTCATTGTTGGAATACTGTAGCAACTTTATTGGCATGTAACAATTTCAAAGGAAAATTGATGTACTTTGGATTGGAAATTAAGTCATGAAACTTCCTTGTGGAGGAAATGTATTATTGTTATAGGACACTATGTGAAACTTCAATGTGAAGGGTTTTAATTTTTTATTCTATCTTGGAACCCATTGATTATGAAATACTATTTGGAAAAGGAAGAGTGGAAATATTGCTCAATGGTTAAATTAGTGCATTATGGTTTTTCTCACAATGGTCTATCTATCATGATGTCCATTGGAAGTTCGCAAACCAAATTGTTTATATTTGTCAAAGATAACTCCATATGGAGGTATACCGACAATGGGAACACATGCTTGGAATCTTATTATCTACATCATCAATGACTTGGTCACATATCTTGGAACTAAATGAATTGGCTTTCTGGAATTCTAGACTTTAGTGGGAGGACTATCATATCTTGTGAAGCATATGTGATGGTATTACCGGTTTATATACACCTTTTTTTCTGAAGGTGGGAAAAGAAAAAGCTTCACATCATTATTTACTTTGGTAACCTTATGGTATTTTCTTTGCACTCCCACTAGAGGTTCAGTTATTTATTTTATCTCATTCATTGATGATTGCACTTGATATGGTTATGTTTAGATTATTTCAAAATACAAGTCAGAATGTTTTATTGTGCTTGTCACGTGTATACTGAAGTGGAAAATCAGTTGATTAAATAATATCATAGTTTTAACAACTGACTGATTGGGGGATTACACTTCAGGAATATATCATTTGTATGTAAAGAGCATGGAACTATTCACCATTGTAGTATACCGTACACTCCACAATTGAATGGAGGAATTAACTATCTTGTATACTCCCTTGTTTCTTTGTAAGAAGCATTACGTATTATCGTTCGTTTGCATCTGTCTTAATCTAGCACAGTCACTCCTTATGGTTTGTAGACTGGAAGGAAGTCTTTTATTGGCAGGAAATTTCAATTACTACAAAGCACACACCAGGAATTTTGTAATGGTTATTCTAGTGGATCAAACTGGTGGAAAAGTAGGAACACAATAATTATTATCATCAAGGTTGGAATTATTGACAATCATACTTCAATATAATCACAACCCCAAAGGAAACTACAAGTGTAACTCCCAACACTAACATGCTTAGGATAAGTGGGAGGAATTAACTTGGAATGTCATCTTTGGATAATTGTTATGTGTTGTTGGGGGAAGGCACTCTAAATTTTGGAGGAATCACTAAATTCTCTTAAGTTTTTTTTGTCAACTATGGGTGGAAGAATTGCTGGAAGGAATAAACTCAAATGAGGAAGAGCATAGTTTGGGAACTTATTATCATACCAAACAACCGCAAGCCCATTGTTTGTAAGTGTTTTTATTTATTTAAGGAAATTTCGCTCATTGGAATATTATAATGTCACTCTTGCTATTCAGTTCTTCACACAAATGGAAATATACTTTGTGGAAACTCTCTCTCGTGGAATTTGGGAAAGAAGAGACATGGATTGCTAATTGAATATATTAATGTATGGTCTCATAACAAGCTCCACATCAATGGAATAGCAGGTCATGTGGTTTTCTAATTGAAGCAAGATGGTCATCTACAAATGTAAGTGTAAAGTTTTTTGCATTATTATTGTATGTGTTAACATTGTTTTCTTGTTTGTAATGATAAGTCACATTGATGGAAGTGAAAGCTTTGTCATCTTTGAACTTTCATATGAAAGGAACATTTGAAACATCCTATGCTTTACGAGTTGAAATACATAGAAAATATTTTGAAGTGATTCTCTATAGAATATTGCAAATCTGTTAAAATACCTTTGATAAAGGGAATCATACTCAGTGAGGGATTATATTTGAACTACTGAGGAAAACGGAATAATAAATGGTACTGGAAGTCGTAGGTATCTTCATTATACTATCATACCTTAGCTACCGGAATTTATGCTGCATTCAAGCAGTGGAAGGAAAGACGAGTAGCTAAGGGAATCTCACACATCATATAAGACTGTGGAAAGTGCATCACAACCTGTCACTTGTTTTATAATTTATATTGATTTTAAACACACTGAGGAAGCTATTACAGTATCTACGAGATGAGAAATAAGTCCAGGTACGCATATTCAATTATTATTTGTAGTACTAATATGGTGCAGGTTCACTGACCGATGTCAAGAATTTATTTCAAAACATGGTTATTGATGGAGCTTCATTTACTGATTGGATTTGATATTTATGAGGTTTTCAGAATTTATTCAACATGGTTATCTTATACTTGACTCGATGTGGAATTAATCATATTATTGATATGTGTGATGGAAAATAATTGATGCGGAATTCCACTTGAGGAAGCAAAATACTCAAGGTGCCTATAAAGGTGGAATTACACTCGAGGAAATAAGACTTGAGGCGCCGAGGACAGCTATGCTGGAATTATTAGGCGGAAACTAAGGTCTCTAGTGATCTTAAGTGTCACAACAAGGAAACATTCTGAGGGAAGATATCACTATATATATTTCTTTGAATTTTCAACAAAGTGCTAATATGATTGTTGATCCCTTGATTAAGCCTCTTAGTCAGGAGGTATTTGGTAAGCATGTTAAGCCTATGGGTTTACGAATATTTGAATGATCGTTTTGGACAAGTGGGAGATGTTGGAATTATGTGTCCTGCAACTATATTCAAATTACTAGTAGTTAATCATATTCGGAATACCTCATTATGGAATTATACATGTATTTATGCATGGAATTACTTTACATGATTATCATGGAATTATCACTTGTTGGAACGTACTTAAGTTATATGCTTAAGGAAGCTGGTCGATTATCAGCGGAATACAATATACTATTTATATTGGAAAGACTACCCGGGTACAGTGATAATCGGAAGGAGCTAGATCGTATAGTTAGATTACAGCCCTAATGTTGATCTACATGATTAGAGGAATTTACACTCTATTATGACGCGTTGCTCACAAGCGCGTGCTCCCGGGACATAACGGGTAGAATCCGTTAACAGACAAATATGATCGTGGTTGATAATTTGATCTGGACTCTATCCCGGAAACTAGTGGAAAAAACTAGGAATCTTATATCTGTATAAGAGGTGGACTCTTTGGAAAGACAATATAAGAAGGTCCCTACCCCCTAGCCTCAGATATGCGAATTGTGAGCGGCACCACAGATAAGCGCAGAGGAATAGGGGGTAGACCACAAACCCTAAATTTCTAACAGAAACGACTCAACAAAATAAAACACGTCCATCAGACCATGACCAGCAGCCCTTGCCTACAGTAGCTCTTGGCTCTGCCTGAACTCGTGCAGGCGTTCGTCCAAGCGGTCGACAAGCTCACGGTACATCTGGAGCACGATCTCAAGATCCAAGTTGGCTATTTCATTGGAGATCACCAGTTCGAGTATGCGACAGCCATGTTCCTCTACTGCGCCCAGGTGGACACCTGGGCCAAGGAGGCGGTCGAGCCTATGGACCACCGCATTGGCATCCAGCGGGCCGCGTACAAGGCGAACGGTGCCACCCATGCAAACATCGCGGCGGGCGTCCGGTGCAAGTACGGCGCGGCCGACCTCTGGTGTAAGTACGACACTGAGGGCCTCTGCCCACTCCTGGCGAGGAATGGGGGTACTGACGGGACGTGTACCCAGCCGCGACGCCGTGTCGACAGCAGGCAAGCGCTGATGGATCCGTTGTTGTTGTGCGGCGTGCCGTGCCTCTCGCTCTGCAGTGCTCCAACGGTCTCGCCGTGCGGCGAGCCGCAACATATCGGTGCGGACGCGCCTAGCTTACTCTACGGCGCGCCATCGATTATGTTGTGCGGTGAGCTGCAGCCCGTCGGTGCTGACATGCTTATCTTGATCCGCGGTGCTCAAGTGCCATGCGCCAAATGTCTGCTCAACCCCGGCGATGACGCGCATCACAGTGTCGTCCATGGTGTTGCTGGGGAGTGCCTCGGCCTCGACGGGACGTGGCGCCTGCTCGTTTTCCTCGTCGACGAGATTGATGGTAGAGGCATCGCTTTGGTGGGTTGGCATGCTTTGAAAAGGTGGATGTGCTACACCCTGTGCTTGTCGCCTCCGTGCGTCGCGTGCCACCTAGGTTTGTGCGCAATATCGCTGGTGGCGTGAAACAGTGAGGAAATGTCGAGAAACGGTAGCATGTTCATAAAACGTCATCAATTAATGGAAACTTAGCATAGAAGGAATATCGAGCTAGCACAAGAAGTAGATGATGATCAGATGAACACGGACCACACTAGGGAACCCGTCGGTGATGAATTCATCAATCGCAAACGGTTAAATATTAGCAAGCGTTTGCCCGCAACACACATGGATTATTCCCTCACGAACAGGTCGGATGGATCAACTGTATGCCACATATCGCGACTGTTAAAAATTAATGCGGTAGACTTTCTTTAACATGTGTTAAAAAACAAGGACCTTGAGGTTAATTCCACCCCACAACACACATGGCTTATTCCATCACAAACAAGTCGGATGGATCTACTGTATGCCACGTATCACACATTGTGAAAAAGTAATGCGGTAGACCTTCTTTAACATGTGTAAAAAAAATCAAAACAAGGACCTTGTGGTTAATTCCACCCACAACACACACGGCTTATTCCATCACAAGTAGGTCGGATGGATCTACTGTATGCCACGTATCGCACATTGTTAAAAACTAATGCGGTAGACCTTCTTTAACATGTGTTAAAAAACAAAAAAAAATTCAAAACCCACTGATGGGATGGATCATGAATATCCTTAAGGACATTCATGATCCATCCCATCAGTGGGTTTTGAAATTTTGATAACTTCCCATCCGGTCACCCATCTCATGGCTGCTCTAGCCTGAGCACAATTAACTTGAGAGTTCTCTTAGATGAGCTATTGGTAGAACAGCTAGTCCTTGCTGATATAGGATGCCCTCTTCGCATCCTTATGGCGTACCCGGATGACCGCCCGTCGCCCAATGGCCAATAGATGTTGTGTAGACAGAGCATATCACATACGTCTTATTAGAAGCAATCGTCTATGTTATTATCGGTCTTTGCACATATTTCTATTTACAAACCTGTTTTCCGCGTATCACACACATCTTGTTATATTGAACCGTTTCTGCTCAATTGTCTCAACACAAACAGTTCATCCGAGTGAACCACATGCCGTATTTCGCACACACCTTAATCTGGCTGACCGTTTCTTTTATGTTGCCTAATCAGAAACAGTTCATCTGAGCGAACCGTATGCTGTATATCACACACACCTTCATCTGGTTGCCCGTTTGTTCCTCCTCATCGCAAACAGTTAATTGAACCGAACCGTATGACCTTCATCGCACACGCAACTAAAATCTGAACCGTGTTTGATGCATCCTCCATCGCAAACGTTTTTCACATTTTTTGATGTTTTTTACACCGCTGTTTGCGATTATGGCATCGCACACAGTTTCTTCGAAGGGTATCTGATCGTAGTTTCGCGTTAGCAGCATCCTGCAGTAGTGTCCGATTAATTGTGGATTTATGATTAGATTATCTAGTCTTCTCTGAACTCTTTTATGCATGATTGAGATAGCTTTGTATTTCTCTTCGATCTATCGATTTGGTTTGGCCAACTAGATTGGTTTTCTTGTAATGGGAGAGGTGCTTTGTGATGGGTTCAATCTTGCGGTGTCCTCACCCAGTGACATAGTAGGGGTAGCGAGGCATGTATGTATTGTTGCCATTAAGGATAAAATGATGCAGTTTATATCATATTGCATGAGTTTATCCCTCTACATCATGTCATCTTGCTTAAGGCGTTATTCTGTTTTTAACTTAATACTCTAGATGCATGCTAGATAGCGGTCGATGAGTCGAGTAGTAGTTGATGCAAGCAGGAATCGGTCTACTTGCCAAGGACATGATGCTTATATTCATGACCATTGCATTAGATATCATCATAACTTTGCGCTTTTCTATCAATTGCTTAACACTAATTTGTTTACCCACTGTATGCTTTCTACGAGAGAGAAACCTCTAGTGAAACCTATGCCCCCCGGGTCAATTTTCCATCATATATTTTCAGATCTATAAAACCAAAAACCCAAAAATATCTTGCTGCAATTATTTTGTGTTTACTTCATTTATCCTTTTACTTTTGTTTTAAATGTATCTCTATTAGATCTCACTCTTATTCGTGACCGTGAAGGGATTGATAACCCCTTTTCCGCGTTGTGTGCAAGTGTTTGCTAGTTTGTGCAGGTGCATAGCTTGGAGACTTGCTTGTGCCTCCTACTGGATTGATACCTTAGTTCTCAACTAAGGGAAATACTTATCTCTACTTTGCTGCATCGCCCTTTCCTCTTCAAGGGAAAAATCAAGGCAAGCTCAATAAGTAGCACAGATCATAACACGTAATAGGTGCATATAACTTGCAAGATAGGATCAAGAACACATATATATTCGTGAAAACATAATAGGTTCAGATCTGAAATCATGGCACTCGAGCCCTAGTGACAAGCATTAAGCATAGCAAAGTCATAGCAACATCATCTCAAAACATAGTGGATACTAGGAATCAAGCCTACCAAAACTAACTCGATTACATGATAAATCCCATCCAACCCATCACCGTCCAGCAAGCCTATGATGGAATTACTCACTCCCGGTAGTGAGCACCATGAAATTGGTGATGGAGGAAGGTTGATGATGACGGCGGCGATGGATTCCACTCTCCGGAGCCCCGAACGGACTCCAAATCGGCTCTCCCGAGGAAGAACAGGAGGTGGCAGCAGCTCCGTATTGTAAAACGTGATGAATCCTTCTTTCTAATTTTTTTCTCTGCAAATAGGAATATATGAAGTTGGAGTTCGGGTTGCCGGAGGTCTAGGGGGCCCACAAGCCTCGGAGGCGCGCCTTGGGGGGGTAGGCCCGCCCCGAGGGCTTGTGGACTCTGGGTGTCCCCCTCTTGTGTCTTTTTACGCTAGTATTTTTTATACATTCCACAAAAATTCTCCGTAAATTTTCAGGTCAATCCAAGAACTTTGAATTCTACACAAAAATAACACCATGGCAATTCTGCTGAAAATAGCTCCAGTACGGGTTAGTTCCATTCAAATCATGCAAATTAGAGTCCAAAACAAGGGCAAAAGAGTTTGGAAAAGTAGATACCATGGGTATGGATCAACTCCCTCAAGCTTAACCCATTGCTTGTCCTCAAGCAATTCAGTTGACAAACTGAAAGTGACAAAGATTTTTTTTACAAACTCTGTTTGATCATGTTGTTGCAAATATGTGTAGCCAATGTTCAGGTTTTCAGCAAAGATTATGAACTAACCATACTCGCAATAATATTTAGGTCTCACATTTACTCATATCAATGGCATAACCAGCTAGCGAGCAATAATAAGATATAGTGGATGACAACACTTCCTTTAAAAATCATGATACAATATGATATAATGGTATCTCACTAGCCCTTTCCGAGACTACAAAACATAAATGGAGAGCACCTCTGAAGATCAAGGACCAAATGGACATTGTAATTCATGGCAAAAAAGATCCAGTCACACTCATACTCAACATGAATTAAAAACAAAGCATATAAATGACAATGGTGCTCTCTAGCTGGTGCTTTAATGAGAATATGATGACCCAACAATAAAAGCAAATAGATAGGCCCTTCGCAGAGGGATGCAGGGTTTTGCAGAGGTGTCCGAGCTCGAAGTTTTTAAAATAGAGAAGAATAAAATTTTGAGAGATATGCTTTCATTGTCAACGCAATGACCAAGATTTCTCTATATCTTCCATGTTAAGTACATTATAGGCGGTTCCCAAACAGAATGGTAAAGTTTTACTCCCCCTCCACCACCAAACACACTCCACAACTAGCAGAATTCATGGGTGCCGTCCATACCAACAAAAATCTTGGTGGAATTTTGTTTAATTATTTTATTTTTATTTTTATTGTGGGACTGGGCATCCCAATTACCAACCATTTTCTCCTGAATGACAAGAGCATAACCGCTCATCGTGAGAATAACCCACCTAGCATGGAAGATACTGACAACCCCCAGTCACTACATGAGCAATTCAGGCATACAAAACGGATTATTATTTGAAAGTTTAGAGTTTGGCACATGCAAATTTACTTGGAATGGCAGGTAAATACTGCATATAGGTAGACATGGTCGACTCATATGGAACAACTTTGGGTTTATGGAAGTGGATGCACAAGCAGTATTCCCACTTACTACAAGTGAATGCTAGCAGATATATTGAGGAGCGACCAACTAGAGAGCGACAATGGTCAGAAACATGCATTGAAGTTAATAAACATTGAATGCAAGTATGAGTAGGATCTAAAACACCGTGAACATAAATATCGTGGAGGCTATTGATTTCAATTCAACTACATGCGTGAATATGTGCCAAGTCAAGTCACTCGAAACATTCAAAGGAGGATACCATCCTATCATACCACATCATAATCATTTTAAATGCATGTTGGCACACAAGACAAATCATTATCAACTCCTAGCTAATTAAGCATGGCATGAGTAACTACAATATCTAATTGTAATTGCAAACATGTTTCATTCATAATAGGCTGAATCAAGACCGATGACCTAATCATATTTACAAAAACAAAATAAGTCGAGTCGTACCACCTTTTCTCCACCACAATCACTTCATAAAATTTCATCATTATGGCCTTTCACTTGGACGACCGAACGATGTGAATAATAATATCAAGAGTGCACGTGCATTCGACTAAGCTGGAATTGATGACCCACAAGTATAGGGGATCTATCGCAGTCCTTTTGATAAGTAAGAGTGTCGAACCCAACGAGGAGCAGAAAGAAATGACAACCGCTTTTTAGCAAGGTAATCTCTGCAAGCACTGAAATTATCGGTAACAAATAGTTGTGTGATAAGATAATTCGTAATGGGTAACCAGTAACAAAAGTGACTAAGGTGCATCAAGGTGGCCAAATCCTTTTTGTAGCAAAGGACAAGCCTGAACGAACTCTTATATAAAGCAAAGTGCTCCCGAGGACACATGGGAATTGTTATCAAGTTAGTTTTCATCATGCTCATATGATTCGCGTCCGTTACTTTGATAATTTGATATGTGGGTGGATCGGTGCTTTGGTGATGTCCTTCCTTGGACAAGCCTCTCACTTATGATTAACCACTCTCGCGAGCATCTGCAACTACGAAAGAAGTATTAAGATAAATCTAACCATAGCATGAAACATATGGATCCAAATCAGCCCCTTATGAAGCAACGCATAAAGTAGGGTTTAAGCTTCTGTCACTCTAGCAACCCATCATCTACTTATTACTTCCCAATGCTTTCCCCTAGGCCCAAATAATGGTGAAGTATCATGTAGTCGACGTTCACATAACACCACTAGAGGAAAGACAACATACATCTCATCAAAATATCGAATGAATACCAAATTCACACGATTACTTATAACAAGACTTCTCCCATGTCCTCGGGAACAAACGGAACTACTCACAAAGCATATTCATGTTCATAATCAGAGGGGTATTGAATAGCATCAAGGATCTGAACATATGACCTTCCATAGAATAAACCAACTAGCATCAACTACAAGGAGTAATCAACACTACTAGCAACCCATAGGTACCAATCTGAGGTTTTGAGACAAAGATCGTATACAAGAGATGAACTAGGGTTTGAGAGGAGATGGTGCTGGTGAAGATCTTGATGGAGATTGAACCCCTCTCGATGAGAAGATCGTTGGTGATGACGATGGCTTCGATTTCCCCCTCCGGAGGGAAGTGTCCCCGGCAGAACAGCCCTGCCGGAGCTCTAGATTGGTTTCGCCCAGGTTCCGCCTCGACACGGCGGCACTTCGTCCCGAAAACTTCCTTTTGATTTTTTCCAAATCAAAACACATCATATAGCAAAAGATGGAAGCCAGGGGCCTACCTTGGGGCCCACAAGGATAGGGGGTGCGCCTAGGGTGTAGGGGGTGCCCTCCACCCTTGTGGCTGGCTGGTGGCTCCCTCTGGTGCTTTCTTCGCCCAATATTTTTTGTATATTCCAAAAATATTCTCCGTGAAGCTTTAGGACTTTTGGAGTTGTGCAGAATAGGTCTCTCGGTTTTGCTCCTTTTCCAGTCCAGAATTCCAGCTGCCGGCATTCCCCCTCTTTATGTAAATCTTGTAAAATAAGAGAGCAAATGCATAAGTATTGTGATATAATGTGTAATAACATACTGGTGCGCGTCGGTCCTAAACAAACGGTTTTTAACCCCTTTCCGTGACGGCATTTGGAACCGTCGCCAAGTGAGTTTGGGCGATAGGGGGGTCCTTCCTACACAACCCAGAAACCGTCGGGGATAGGGAGCCTTGATGCATACAATTGTCCCTATATAACCGTTTCCGATATCTCGAATATCCCAAATGCTTCATCCTTGCTACTCGTTTGTGCTCGCATTGCCATCGTAGTCAGAGTTTTGTGGTTCTGCCTAAAACCAGGCAGATTCTAGGCACGGGAGCTTTCCAAGCAGATTCTAGGCAGATTCCAGGCACGGGAGATTTACGATGCCTGCCACATCACAAACAGTTCATGATTATAAACCGTGTACGATAGGTAGACAATCACACACATTATTTTCCCCGCACCGTATGTGATAGTGTCTGACATCACACACGCTTTGGGAACAACAACTGTGTGCATGCTTGCACACGTTTCCTCTCTGTGAACCATCTCGCATTATGGTGTATATCACAAATATTTGTGTTTTACCAACCGTGTGTGCCGTAATGACCTGCACAACGTAATTTCGCCCTAATTTAATTGCTGCTATTAAAAATTGTACCTAATTTAAACTTGAAAGTAGGCTATAGGTTTATTCATATCCATCAGGTTCAAACAACCAATGCATTATTCGATTCACAGGTACATATGTTTAATAATTACAGAAGCACCAAATAAAGTATGATGTACCAGGGTTCTATACTTGTACTATTATAGATGGTAAAGAAAGAGGCGACAGACATTCCAGTTACTGAACAAGGTGAAGCGGAATGGCTCCGGTGCATACAAATTGGTTGAAATATCAAATATGTGTCCTTCAGTGCATGCTTAGGTCCCATGCAATAAATGTGAATGAATTTTCGGGTTTCCTTTGGCCTTTTTATACATTAAATGGGTTTTCTAGGCATTTTATTTGCATAATTCAAATTTAAACTACACACACATGCTCCAATGCACCAAAGTTGGTTTAAAAATCACATGTGTATCCTTGGGTGAATTTCTAGGTCCCATGGAAGAGATGGGAATGAATTTCAAACACCGGGGCATTGTTGATTGCCGGAAAAACATTGAGATACCTGGTTTTTAAATTCTAGTCAATCCAAAACTCGTGTGAAATTCATGAAACTTGGCATGCTATCATGGAGCGGCGTCAACATGCCAGGGTGAAAATTTTGTCCCATTTGGGGCAGGTTTGGGTATAAGCTTCTCACAAACCAAAGCTTCTCACAACAAGCATGATGGTTTCGATAGGGAACGTACCACCTTTAGGGACGAGACGATATCCGTTCCCTATTATTGCTTTCAAAAAATTTCTAGTGTCAACATAGAACAATAGGAGTTTCGTGTTTAATCTTGGAATTTTTCGGGGTTCGTTTGGCCTTTTTCTACATTAACCGGGTTTTCTAGGCATTTATTGTGCATAATTAAAATTTGAACTATAAGCACATGCTCCAATACACCAAAGTTGGTTGAAAAATCACATGTCTGTCCTTGGGTGAATTTATAGGTCACATGTAAGAGATGTGAATGAAATTCAAACACCAGGGCACTGTTGATTGCCGGCAAAACGTTGAGATGTCTGGGTTTTAAATTCTAGTAAATCCAAAACTCGTCTGAAATTCATAAAACTTGGCATGCTATCATGGAGCGGCATCAACATAGTTTTTCAATTTCAGGGTCATTTAGCTCTATTTTTTTTAGTAAATGCATGAAAAGTACCAAATGAACTCAGAAAGGGTTGATAATTGATGATGTGGATTCCAATGGTGCATTTTGAACACACAAAAAAATCTGGACATCAAATAAGTTCGAAAAATGAAATGCCTTTGTAACAGATGAGTTTTCGTCCCAAACCCTGATACTTCAAAAGAGATTGTCCATTTTGTACATGAAGTGCATCCAGTTTTTGCTGTAACCATCTCTAATTTTTTGCACATGCTATGTGGGTGAAATGATGATACCATGGCAACTTTCAACCTTTTCAGAGTTCATTTGAAGTGTTTTTCAATTTCAGGGGCATTTAGCTCTAAAAAAATTCAGTAAATGCATGAAAAGTACCCAATGAACTCAGAAATGGTTGATAATTGATGATGTGGATTTGAATGGTGCATTTAGAACACACAAAAAGTCTGGACTTCAAATAAGTTCAAAAAAATGAAATGCCTTCGTAACAGATGAGTTTTCGTCCCAAACCCTCATACTTCGAAAGAGATTGTCCATTTTGTACACGAAGTGCATCGAATTTTTGTCGTAACCCTCTCTACTTTTTTGCACATGCTATGTGGGTGAAATGATGATACCATGCCAACTTTCAACCTTTTCAGAGTTCATTTGAAGTGTTTTTCAATTTCAGGGTCATTTAGCTCTAAAAAATGGAGTAAATGCATGAAAAAAAAATGAAATGAACTCAGAAAGGATTGCTAATTGATGATGTGGATTCGAATGATGCATTTTGAACACACACAAATTCTGGACTTCAAATAAGTTCCAAAAAATGAAATGCCTTTATAACAGATGAGTTTTCGTCCGAAACCCTGATACTTCGAAAGAGATTGTCCATTTTATACACGAAGTGCATCCAATTTTTGCCGTAACCCTTTCTACTTTTTTGCACATGGTATGTGGGTGAAATGATGGTACCATGCCAACTTTCAACCTTTTCAAAGTTCATTCGAAGTGTTTTTCAATTTCACGGTCATTTAACATTAAAAAAATCTGTAAATGCATGAAAAATACCAAATGAATTCAGAAAGGGTTGATAATTGATGATGTGGATTTGAATGGTGCATTTTGAACACACCAAAAGTTAGGACTTCAAATAAGTGCAAAAAAATGAAATGCCTTTGTAACAGATGAGTTTTCGTCCGAAACCCTGATACTTCGAAAGAGATTGTCCATTTTGTACACGAAGTGCATCCATTTTTTGTCGTAACCCTCTCTACTTTTTTGCACATGCTATGTGGGTGAAATGATGATACCATGCCAACTTTCAACCTTTTCAGAGTTCATTCGAAGTGTTTTTCAATTTCAGGGTCATTTAGCTCTAAAAAATTCAGTAAATGCATGAAAAATACGAAATGAATTCAGAAAGGGTTGATAATTTATGATGTGCATTTGAATGGTGCATTTTGAACACACAAAAAGTCTGGACGTCAAATAAGTTCTGAAAAAAGAAATGCCTCTGTAACAGATGAGTTTTCGTCCCAAACCATGATACTTCGAAAGAGATTGTCCATTTTGTACACAAAGTGCATCCAGTTTTTGCCGTAACCCTCTCTAATTTTTGCACATGCTATGTGGGTGAAATGATGATACCATGCCAACTTTCAACCTTTTCAAAGTTCATTTGAAGTGTTTGGACTTTTTTATGCATTAACTGAGTTTTTAATGCATTTATGTGCATAATTCAAATTTGAACGACATGCACATGCTCCAGTGCATATAAATTGGTTGAAAAATCAAATATGTGTCCTTGGGTGCATTCTTAGGCCCCATGCAAGAAATGGGAATGAATTTCAAACACCAGGGCGCCATTGATTGCCGGCAAAACATTGAGATGCCTGGTTTTTAAATTCTAGTAAATCCAAAACTCGTCTAAAATTTATGAAACTTGGCATGCTATCATGGAATGGCACCCGACATGCTGTGGAATTTTTCATGTCCATTTTGAGAGATGGCGCACTCGAATAATGACAGCCAACAGAGGCATTTTGAAAAAATAGCTACCATTTTAATATCTCAAACGTTTGTAGAATTCAAACCGTGTGCGTTCCGTCAACCATTCACGTGACGCCACGTCTCTTGGTTTTAATGGCTATAGGAGGTGCCGTGCGGACAACTGCTTGGCCTTGACTGAAGGGGAGGCGTGCGAGCGCAGTCCGGTGCGCAGGCTGACCGAGAGGCACGCAAGCTGTCCTCCAATGCGCAGGCTCACCGGGAAGCGCGTGAGCTGTACGCTGCGCAGGCTCACTTGGAAGCGAGCCCTTTGACTTCCATGGCCGCCCGCCTTCCTCTCCATTAATGGCGCCCGAGCCGCTGTTTAATACGGGCGGCCTTACTGTTCGCCTCCCATTCCCCTCCCTGCCGCAGACCTCCACCAATGCCATGGCGCAGAATGATCATCTGCCACTAGTCTTGAAGTTTGGTGAAGTCGACTCCGAGCCGCAGGAGATAGAAAATAAGGAGGAATGAGGCCTCATGGACATGGCCCAGAATGAGCTTGCCGCGGCGGTTGCTGCCCCCTCTCCCGTGCCAGCTCCCTTCCCCGCGCCCGCGCCAACGACCATCCCCATAGCATTCACAGGCTGGTCACCGAGCACTATCGCAGAGCTGGAAGCCACGGGCGTCAGCGAGGTCTCCACGGACCCACGCGAGCTCGTGTACATGCCAGTGCCAGCGCCCGTGCCTGTGTGTGCCCCTCCACGCACCGTGGCGCCGGCCCCCGTGCGTTTGGCTGCACCCGCTGTGCCCGTGCCCGTGCCCGTGCGCGCCCCCCCCTCAGCGGCATGGGACGCTGCCAACGACCGGTACCTCTCAGCGGCACCAGTTACCGTCCTCCCGTGCCCCGCCCCTTGATCGCGCGACGACATTATGTTTGATTTACAAGTGAAGAATATTTTGTGCTACCTTGAAGACTTCAACAACTGCTTCTCGGAGGACGACAACGACAACGACGGTGCGACACGCCACCTCCGACGCCGCCAGAAATAGTTTTTTTGGGGTTTAATACTGTATCTCAAATTCTTGATCATATGAATATAAATTTACAGTGTGACTGAATGAAATATATGGTTGGAACAAACTTGCGTTTTTCTCTCTTAATGTACAGACTTATCAAATGATTTTCTTTTGAAAAAACATCAATGGTTTTTCAAATATAAAACACTCATTGCAAACGTTTTAGTTAGAACACCCGGATGCAAACTGACAGCTTCCCCAGGAAGCCAAGGGAAAATGTGCCGAGCAGGATTTATGCACCCCTACAACGCAAACGGTTGTTTTGGATGACCCGTGTGCAACCACGTACAAACAATTGGGTAAGATTTACATATCTGCCATTTTGGGTATGTTACCATTTGTCAAACTGGAAAGATTGACATTTTTTTATCTAGTAACATTGCCATTTGTCAACCTTGTAACACTACGATTTGTCAAATTATGCAGCTAAAAATCCTTAGCACTATCAAATTTTTGCAACTAAAATCACTAGCACTGTTCATATGGACACCAATACAAAGTGGCATTGTACTTTTTTTATCCAAATAGGAAAATAATATACGTGCCGCCACGCGACCCGTGTGACGTGCGAGCATGCGTGAGTTGATGGGACGCATATGCAAATGTACCATTCATTACATACAACAAGTCATCAACACACAACAACAACAACGAGGATACATGTTGGATTATAGATTATTTCCAACAAAACATTCTAGTAAAGTAAAGTTTTTCTCACACAACATATAACAAAGCGATGAAATGAACTTCAGCTCAACCTATCCTCGGCGTTGGAAACACTTGCTTTGAACCATAACTGATTCTCTAGGAAGGGCCAGCTATTGTCAATCTCGAGACCAACGCATGACTCATCATCCAGGATGAAGTGGTCTATATCAGGACACATATTGTGATAGCCAGGGTAGGGAACCATAGCAATGTCCAAGGCATAGATATAGTTGCTTCTCATAAATGGTAGTTACGTTGTGTCAACAGCAGCTGGATCACCTTTCACCATTATTGGATAGTTTTGTCCAAGGAAGAGCGAGTTTCCTCCAAGACTTTCAATACAGAACCATTCAGAAGGTGCTGGCTCTAGTACACTAGTATCCATCCCAAATACCTTGCAACGGATGTTGGAATAGGTCCGGATAGTGCGACCATGGGAGACAACACCTACTTCGTTTGTAACATCAGCAGTGCCCTATATACATACAAGAAGAGGCAATCCATCGGAATAAGTTGCCAGGCGCCATTGAGTATATAGGTCCTGCTCGTCCTCATGCTCGTGATCATCACCATCGTCATCTCCCCCTTGGTTATAATTTTTTCAAGTATAGGTGGTGAAATGTTCACAGGACCTTGGAAACACAAGAAGGTTAATTAGTAAAGGGAAACTAGCTAACCCGCATGCATGTGGATGAAACAATTATAATTACGGTGGAAGACAAACGTACCAAAACAATAAGGATCCCATGCAAAAATAGTGCCACGAGTGGTGACAGCAAACACAAGACTCTTGTACTGAATTGCGTCACATTACTCATTCCTGTCCAGAATTTGATTTTTGAGTAATATCCATCCATCCGTGGAAGCAGAGACGGCAACAAGCTTGTCGAAGATAGCAAGAACAACATAGTTCTTGTAATCCCAAGAGCGGTAGGGAGCTCGAGAAATTACTATCTTCCGTAGACGACTGTCATGATGATCGTATCTGAACGTATGTAGACTATCTATGTGCTGAACCTCATGGCAGTCTGAGATTTTTGGAAGTGGAACCCGGTGACGTGTGTACACATTCACAAGTTCCCACTCGCAGTTGTTCCCAATATAAACAACCCAATCTACATTTGCACCTACCCAGGCCTTGCCCTTAAGCGATGGCATCTTAACATCACATGTATCATTATCAAGCGGCATCAACTTGTAGAAGGCAACGCTTCCGTCGTCCTCGCGACGGCGAGCAGGGTCATGGCGAAGAAGATAGGGAAGATCAAACCGCTCCTGGACCCTTGGGTTCTTTGTAATGATCCTATTTGTTGAGTCGAGAATGGTCTTGTAAGAACCTACCATGCTAGCTGAAGTGATGACGCCACACCGATCAATGAATTCCTCCACCACGTCATCTTTCAGATCGGGGCAAGAATAACACGATCGTTTCCGGCCTGTTCCCTCCATGGAGAAGACGATCGAACAATGGCAGAAGGAAGGGTGAAGGCAAATGGAGGGAGGAAGAGCGTGCGACAGCAGTTCAAAACCGAGAGGGAAATGCGAAAAGGCGGTGGACGGTTGCCACGGTGCAAGAAGATGCTAGTGGGGAGCGAACGGTTGCCATAGAGGTCACACACTGACGACAAGGCCGAGTGAACCGCATGCCGTATATCGCACACATGTTGATCTAGCTGGCCGTTTCTTTTGTGTTGCCTAATCACAAACAGTTCATCCGAGTGAATCGTATGCTGTATATCACACACACCTTCATCTGGCTGCCCGTTTCTTTTGTGTAGCCTAATCACAAATACTTCATCCGAGTGAACCGTATGCTGTGTATCGCACATGCCTTCATCTGGCTGCCCGTTTCTTTTGTTCCTCATCATCGCAAACAGTTAATTGAACTGAACTGTATGCCCTTCATCGCACACGCAACGAAAATCTGAACCATGTTTGATTCATCCATCTTCACAAACGTTTTACACACTTTTGACGGTTTTCATGCACCACCGTTTGCGATGATTGCATCGCACACAGTTTCTCGAAGGGTCTCTGATCGTAATGTCGCGTTAGCAGCAACCTGTAGTAGTGACAACCCATAATGCAATAAATATCAATATAGTAGCATGATGCAAAATGGACGTATCAACTCCCCCAAGCTTAGACCTCGCTTGTCCTCAAGAGAAAAGCTGATATCGAGAAATATGTCCAGATGTTTAGTGATAGAGGTGTCGATAAAAATAAAATACGGACATGAGGGCATCATGATCATCTTTAGGAAATCAACATAACTTGTCATATAAGTTCTTATGTTAAAGTAACAATTCATTCACAAGGTAAAGTATGAATCAGAAACTTCATTGATAGCCAATAAACTATGATTTTAGTCACTGAGGCAATTGCAATTTATCATACATCGGAAAGAGTCAAATATAAGAGCTTTTCAGCAAGTCCACATACTCAACTATCATTTAGTCTTTCACAATTGCTAACACTCACGCGATACTAATGAGTTCAAAGTTTCAATCAGACTCGGAGAAAGATAGGGGCTTATAGTTTCGCCTCCCACCGATTTCATGGCTCTCTACGTCCGCATGGATATATATCTAGATCTAGCTCCAACACATTGTGCTTGCCAAAGGATAAAAGTAAAAAGGAAAGGTGATGATCACCATGACTCTCGTATAAGGGTAGGAGATAAAATAAAAGATAGGCCCTTCGTAGAGGGAGGCAAAGGTTGTCATGTGCTTTTATGGTTGGATGCAAAAATCTTAATGAAAAATAACGTCACTTTATATTGCCACTTGTGATAAGGACCTTTATTATGTAGTCTGTCGCTTTTATTTCTTCCATATCACAAGTTC
The DNA here is from genome assembly GCA_902687465.1 of Secale cereale. Classification (NCBI taxonomy): domain Eukaryota; kingdom Viridiplantae; phylum Streptophyta; class Magnoliopsida; order Poales; family Poaceae; genus Secale; species Secale cereale. The sequence continues at coordinate 172,819,464 of LR738711.1, forward strand.
ATATAAAGCTTATTTTCTTCACACTAATAGATCGTACATATTTAGAGAGAGCAATTTTTATTGCTTTCACCGATGACAACTTACTTGAAGGATCTTACTCAATCCATAGGTAGGTATGGTGGACTCTCATGGCAAAACCGGGCTAAGGGATGTTTGGAAGCACAAGTAGTATCTCTACTTAGTGTGAAGAATTTTGGCTAGCATGAGAGGGAAAGGCAAGCTCAACATGTTGGAGGATCTATGACAATATAGCTTATGTTAGGATGTAAGAAGTCATAACCCATTATGTTGTCTTCCTTGTTCAACTTCAAATTTTTAGGATGTCATATTTTAATGAGTGCTCACAATCATAAAAGATGTCCAAGATAGTTTATTTATATGTGAAACCTCTCTTTGTTTATTACTTCCTATTAATTGCAACAATGACCAAAACTATGTTTGTCAACTATCAACAACTTTTATTGTCCATACTCTTTATATGTGAAGTCATCACTTCTCATAAGATTAACATATGATCTTTATTTATTTCTTTTTATCACTCTATTTTCTTTATTTTCTTATTCCCTCAAGATTATATCAAGAAAGCCAAGCCCTCAACTCAAAACTACTCTTTATTTATATAACTCGAGGACTCGATTACATAGATAGAGATCAGAGCAAAACTCAAAGCTAAATCATACTAAAAACTTTATTCTACTAGATCAAAATATAACCAAAAGGATTGAACTAGAAAACGATAAAGATAAAATGTGTGATGGTGATACGATACCGGGGAACTTCCCCCAAGCTTGGCAGTTGCCAAGGGGAGTGTCCATACCCATGTGTTTGTGATTCTTTCTTGGAAGGACGTGTAGATAGAGTTGTTGATGTAGCAGGCTTTCCCTCCTTCCTCAGCTTGCGCTTGAGGATGTAATTTTCCTCCTTCAGCTCACCAGTCTCCTGCTCCAGTGTTAATATCCTTTTGAATAATTTTTGCTTGTTTTCCTGCAAAAGACTAAAAGGGATAAACTCGATGTTTGGTTTCTTTGCTTTATTCGGGAGACTTGACTTTTTGAACTCCACATGCATGTCCCCAGGTTGGGGTAGCGGGGATTCTTTCTGATCATAATGCTCTTCTTCCTCCGTGGTCCAACCGTAATGCTCCAAATCCCCATAAAATTTGGAGTCTGCGATATAGTCAACTACATAGCTCTCTCCCTCTGAATCTTGGGACGACATCTTGCTCAAAATCTGCTACAGAAACAACTGAGAAACGAAAATAGGAGGTTATGTCTTCGTACTGTGGTCAAAACCTTCGGGAGATTATATAATGAATTTTTACCGACCGAAAGAAGTATTGTGCAAGAAAATGGAGTCCGGGAGGCACACGAGGTGGCCACAAGGACGGGGGCGCGCCCAATGGGGTAGGGAGCACTCTCCACCCTTGTGGTGGCCTCGTGTCTCTTCTAGACTAGTTTTATTTTCCTATTTTTTTTAATATTCCAAAACGGGGAAAAATTATCATTGGAAATGTTTTGGAGTCGGTTTACTTACCGTACAACGTATCTATTCTTTTTGGGAGTCTAAAATGTTGTAGAAAGTCTCCCTTATGTACTCCTCCGGTGTCACGGTGTCAATTATATTGGTCTCAATATTTAAGGGAGTACCTATGATGTAGTGTTTGATTCTTTGACCGTTTACCACCTTCGGATTTGTGCCTTCGACGTTGTTGATTTTGATGGCACCGGAACGATATACCTCCTCGATAATGTAAGGACCTTCCCATTTAGAGAGAAGCTTTCCTACAAAAAATCTAAAACGGGAGTTGTATAGCAAAACATGATCACCTACGTTAAATTCACGCTTTTTTATTCTCTTGTCATGCCATCTTTTAACCTTTTGTTTGAACAACTTGGCATTCTCATAGGCTTGGGTTCTGCATTCATCAAGTGAGCTAATGTCAAATAACCTCTTCTCACCGGCAAGTTTGAAATCATAGTTGAGCTCTTTAATAGCCCAATATGCCTTATTTTCTAATTCAAGAGTTAAGTGACATGCTTTTCCATAAACCATTTTATACGGAGACATACCCATAAGATTTTTATAAGTAGTTCTATAAGCCCATAATGCATCATCAATTTTCTTATACCAATTCTTTCTAGATCTATTAACAATCTTTTGCAAAATCAATTTAATCTCTCTCTATTACTCAATTCTAGTTAACCACTAGACTAAGGGTGATATGGAGATGCAATTCTATGGTTAACATCATATTTAGCAAGCATCTTACGGAAAGCACCATGAATAAAATGTGAACCACCATCAGTCATTAAATATCTTGGGACTCCAAACCTCGAAAAAATAACTTCTTTAAGCATCTTAATAGAAGTGTTATGATCGGCACTACTAGTTGGAATAGCTTCTTCCCACTTAGTAACATAATCAACATCAACTAAAATATGTGTATACCCATTAGAGGAAGGAAAAGCTCACATATAATCAAAGCCCCAAACATCAAATGCTTCAATAACAAGTGTCGGGGGAAACTGTCCGCCACGAACACCTATGGGACCGGAGCCCCTTGTCTGTGCGGTACGAGGGCGGAGGAAGCGCAAAGAGCAGATCGAAGCAGACGCGCGGGCAGTTTTACCCAGGTTCGGGCCGCACGGATGCGTAAAACCCTACTCCTGCTTGGTTGTGTATTGAGTTGAGCGCTCGGGAGCTTGAAGAAGCAGCTACACCGTGCGTGAGAGTAATCTAGGTTTCCAACCCCCTCCACGTTGTGCATGGGCCTCCTTTTATAGTGCAAGGGGTCACCGACAGGTGTCAACGTAGGAGAAAGGGGCAAAAATGTAAAAGAGGTGGTGGTTGTAACAGTGCGGGAACAGTGGAGCTACAGTACAGAACAGTGGTCTATACCTACTTTAACAGTGGGGGACAAGGGCATTTAATGCCCGTCGCCGTCGACCCCAAAAGCTCCCGCCTTAGCGTCTCCGTCCGCCACGGCGACGGATTTATCGCCGTGGTGTGCCACCGTGTACCCCAGGCTGCACAGCCATCCGCCACGCGTCCCTGGTTAGGCCCCAGGGCGACGCGTGGGCCGATGAGCTGGAGCGCGGGCACACACAGCGTAGCCTTCCCGGCAAGCGCCTTGCCGGGGCCTTGATCTTGCCGGGCCCGGGAACTTGCCGCTCCCCGGGCCCCTTGCCGGGGCGCGCATAGCGCCGAGGCGATATCTTCCAGTCTTCCTGGCAAGCTCCTCTTGCCAGGGTCTTGTGTTGGTGAAACAGTCTTGAGCCTGGAACGGCCTTCCCGGCAAGCTCCTCTTGTCGGGGTCTCGATCTTCTGTCTTGTATACTTTGTTTTTGAATGGTTTAACAGGAGGCAGGAAGGTCTCCGGCGAGCACGCAGTAAACCTTGCCGCGGGAAGCTGCAACTGCCCGTGCACAAGTTGGGGTACTGGGGTACCCCTACCTTAGTACACCGACAGGAGCCCCCGGGCCTGGGCCACACACGGTGCCGAGCGCTGTTGGGCCAGGCCCAAAACAGTGCACGGGCACCCGCGGCCCGCAGCGCGCCGAATCCACTTCCATATCCGCCGCACCCCACGGTAACGGCACGCGTCGATTGCGGCGCCGTGGGATGGGACGTGCCCACGATCTCTTAATGGAAAGGGCGAAACGCCCCCCACTCCCCCATAAAAGCAGAGGTAGCGGGCGCGGTTCCCCTCCCTGTGCTCTCATTACGTCGTCTTCCTCCTGCAAAAGATTCCTTCTTGCGCTCCGCCTCCACAGCTCCGCCGCCGCCGAGCTCTTCGTCCCCTTCCTTCCGCCGCGTCCGCCATGGCCCCAAAGACCGACAAGGCGAAGGCGGAGAAATCCAAGAAGGAGAAATCCGAGCAAGCAGCCAAGCTCATCGCTTACCGGAAGCGGCACGTCGTCTTCCCACCGAAGCTCGGCGTGCAAGAACTCTGGAACAAGTATTACTTGTTCTGGTCCAAGGGCACCGACGCGCATCCCCGCACCCGAGCATACCCGGCCGTCGCCAAGGACAACTATCCCGGCTGGTATCACTTCTTTGCTGCCTTTTTCCACTGTGGTCTCTGTCCTCCTTTTTCGAACTTCTTCTGTGATATCATGAATACGTATGGCTTCCATCTGCTTGATTTCACCCCCAACGCCATCCTCACCATGGCCGTTTTCGCACATATGTGCGAAAACTTCATAGGAGTCCACCCCAACGTAGCCCTCTTTAGACACTTTTTCACCCCTAGAGCCGAGGCCGATGCCCCCCTCTCCGGATGTATTTCTTGGGTCTTCCGTCTCGGGAAGAAGGGGTCGTACTTGCCGGGGGAGCTCCGCGGCAAGTGGGAGGAATGGCGAGCGGAGTGGTGCTGGATTGTAGAAGACCAGCCGCAAGCCTTCACTGCGCCGCGTACAACGCCTATCGCGCGCGGCAGAGATTGGAGCGATCTAGACTCCGACGACGTCAAGCTCGACATCGCCCTCGTCCGGATCCTCCGTCTTCGGCTGGCCCGGCTGTCAGTTGCTGAGGTGGGCGCAGATTTCCTCCGCCGGCGCATCGCCCCTCTCCAAGACCGGAAGAGGCCGGCCTGGGAGTACGGCGGCCCGGCAGACATCATGAGACTGCGCCCCGGGCTTAATTTCAACTTCACCACTCTGGAGCTGCGCGGGATGGTACGAGAGCTCTTCAAGTACGACCCGACGCACCCCGAGTGGTTCAGGACTCCCCGGGAAGTGGTGCCGCTCTGTAACAACGCCGCGAGGGACCGGATCCTTGCCATGATGCCGATGTGCGACTCGCATGGCTTGGACCGCTCGTGGATCGCCCCGAAGCCCATCGACGTCCTCAACTTCTACGACAACCTCGTCGAGGTGGCGAGTAACAAGGAGGACCTCAAGCTGCATACGCGGGACACCACCGAACAGGAAATCGCCTACATAGCTTCTCGGGCTGAGGAGGCCGCCGCAGCCGCGGCGGCAGGAGTCTTCGGGTTCTCGTCGGAGGAGGCGGAGGCCGAAGAGGCGTCCACCCAGGCGGAAGAGGCGGAGATCCGCCGATTGCTGAACCTCCCACCCGACGCGCTCGCCGGGGTTCCCTCGTTGAGGCACTCCGGGATCCATGGGATCGCGACGGAGGCTGCGGCAAGGGATGGCACCGCCGGAGGGAGCAGAGGCGCCGCGAGGGGCGGAGGCGCCAAGGGGAAGAGGGCCGCAGCGCTGGATGCTGGGCCCAGCGAGCCGGCCGGGGCAGAGGAGGAGGAGGAGGAGGAGGCCGAAGACTCCGGCGGATCTACGGAGTTATACGCCGACGACCCCTCCTCGTCGGAGAGCTCCCCGCCCCCGGCAAGCCCGAAGGAGTCCCCGGCAAAGCGTCTCCGCAAGGCGGCGACGGGAGAAAGGGCACAGGCGCCCCGGCAACAGCCACCTCGGCGGGCGGCTCCCCGGGGGAGTCAAGCCGCGCCAAGGCCGTCCGGCGCACCAGCTGCAGCAGAGGCGGCCCGTGTGCGGACCACGACGGAGGCGCCCCGCAGGCCGGCAGCGAGCCGGCAGGGGTCTTCTCGGAGCGGAGCAGCGGCTCCGCCCGCCCCCCGGGCGCCGGCAGCCACAGGGGCTGGGTCTTCGCAGCCCCCAGCCCCGGTGAGTACCAAGCGCGCGAGGGAGTCTTCGCCTCCCGCTCCTCGCGTCGACGCGCCCACGGTGGAGTATGACTTCTCCGCCCTGAGCGAGGACGACGAGGAGGACCAGGAGTAAGGATCCGAGATTCCTCATCTTCTTGATTTTTGTCTTGAGCTTCTGTTGATGCTAACTCTGTCTTCTGTTCTGATTTCAGGACCCTGGCCCACCGCGCAGCGAAGAAGGCCAAGGCGCCCGAGGCCGAGGTCGCGGAGGACTCGACGGCGGCGGCAACAGAGGGCGCGCCGGAGCCGAGCCTGCCGGACCTTGGCACTGCTCCGATGAGCAGCCCCCAGCGCAGCCTGCAGCGCAGCCCCCAGCGTAAGTCTGGGGTTCTTTCTTTTCGCTTGTCGGGGTACGTCTGAGGCTTTTGATTTTATCTTCATATCTTGACATCTCTTGTCTTGTTCCGTGCAGAGGAGGAGCTGCAGCGGGAAGAGCGCCCGGAGACCACCGCCGAGGAGCTGCAGGCACCGCCATCCCCGCCAAGGCAGGACTCTCCGGCAAGGGAGAGTGCTCCGTCAAGGGCGGGTACTCCGCCAAGGCAGAGTACCCCGCCAAGGACGAGCAGCCCGGCAAGGGCGGCCACCCCGCCAAGGCCAAGTTCCCCGGCGAGGGCGACTACTCCGACGAGGCCGAGCTCCCCGGCGAGGGAGCCCGCCGCTGAGGACGCCCGCCAAGGCAACCTTTGTAACTCGTCTTCTTGGCTTGTCTCTTTTTTGGATATTTGCTTGAGTCTTGAATTTCTTTGTCTTCTTCTTCTTTCTAGATCTTCCTCCTCCTGTGCCTATGGAGACGGAGGTAATTATCCTCGAGGAGGAGGACGCGCAGGGCGGCGGCGGCGACGCTCCAGTCGTCGAGGAGGTGGGCGAGGCCGCCGAGCCGGCCGCGCAAGAGACTGCTCCGGCTGCGGACGCAGCGGCCGGGGAGGGGGACGGTGGCCGCACCGCCGACCCGGAGGTGGCGGGAGCATCAGATGCTGCACCGGCCACCGGTCCCTCCGCCGGCGAAGAGCAAAGGTTCTATCTCGAGGCCCCCAATGGCGTCTTCATTCAGATGCCGTGGGGGTCTTCGTCGCGAGCTCCTGCGGAGGGCGAGGCGTTCGACGGAGAGGTCCTCGCCTCCGCAGGCCTGAAGATCGTCCAGGCGCCCGGTGGAGGTGAGGGGCCCGAGGAGGAGCGATTGCTTCATCAACTCCTGGCCCTTTACCGGGCCAGGCAAGCAAAGCTCGCTTCCCGGGAGGCTCTTGCCGCCAAGGCTGCGGCAGAGATGGAGAAGCGTGCGGCGGAGCTCAGCGCCGCCAACCAGGCTGCTCTCCGCCAGGTGGCGGAGGAGCGAGAGCGTCTCGCCGGCGAGTACCAAGAGTGGGTACTTGAGAGGGCCGAGGCCGATGAACAGCAGCGTCTCGCCGGGGTGGAGATGTCCCGGCGAGAGGGAGAGCTCGCGCAGCGGAAGGTTGAGCTGGATTCTCATGAAGAAGACCTTGCCGCTCGCGAGGCTGCCCTTGGCGGGGAGCTGAAGGAGGCGAAGGCCGCCGCGGCTGCCGCGGAGGACGCCAAGAAAGAGCTCGCCGCCAAGGTCGAACAACTGGAGAAGGCGATGAAGGTGAGCGCCGAGAAGGTTGCCGCGCTCATCCTGGAGCGCGAGAAGGATGCTCACACGAACTCAGAGCTCCAGGTGAGTTTATCCAAGAGGGGTGACGAGCTGAAGGCCGCCAAGGATTCCATTGAAGACTTGGAGCTGAAGGTCACCACCCTGAAGGAATCGCTTGATGCTGCCCGGGCCCAGGAGACCAAGTTGAAGGATGAGCTCCGCAAGGAGCGAACCTTGGTGGAGAGCGTCAACAAGGCCTCCGAGCTCTTCCGGCAGACTATCGAGGTGTGGACCGAAGAGCTGGTTTCTTCTGCGTCCAATATCGACCAGGAGTTGCTTGCTTTGAAGGTCGAACATCTTATCTATTCGCCGGATCCAGATCTCCCGCACAGCGCGAAGCTCAGCCTTTTCTTCAGAGGCGTCGCTCCGGCTCTCGCAGGTCTCCGGAACCGCATCCCCGCGCAGCTGGCCGAGGAGTCGCGCCGGCTCTGCGCGGGAACTCTGGAGCGGGTCTTGACGAAGATCGTGTACCGCAACCCGGGGATTAATCTCACGAACGTTCTTCGCACCCTGCCGGCAGATGCAGACACGGAGGCCCTGAAGGAGCAGGTCGGCCACATCATCGCCAAGGTGGCAAAGCTTGGCAGGAAGGAAGGCGACCGCGTAGACTAGGGCTCCATTTATCTTTATCTTTTTGTTGCTGCACATTATGTTATGAACTCATTAGTCCATTGCGACAAGTTATCCTTGTAAGATATTTGCTTTACTTCAATCAATCAGTGCAATGTTATCTTCCTTGTTTCAATCTTTGACTTTGTATGTTTTTCACCCTTCGCTCCCGGGGAGCTTGCCGGCAAGGGGCCCTTGCCGCGAGCGCTGAGTGCTGGACTCTGAGCAGCCTGCTGGCCAAGGTCCTCGCCGGCAAGCAACCTTGCCGCAGCTGGTCGCAACGCACTTAGCTTGCTGAGCGTACTCGGAAACGAGGCAAGGGCGCGACACTTGTCGCAGCTCACTTAAATCGTTGAGTGGACTCGAAAACAAGATGAGGGTGCGGCAAGCTACGGGTAGGTTCCTCCGCGCACAGGTTTTCCATACAAAGTGTGATCGTTCAAGGAAGACAACCAAAATTTAAAATTTGAACTGGTCAAATTCTAACAACTTATCTTTCATATGCTGCTTGCTCATGTTGCTTGCTTTTCGGTAAGGCTCTTCTTACTTGAACAGCACTTAGTCCCTCCTCCATCTCCTTCCCCCCCGGCAAACTTGTGCGCGAGGAACGTTCCTTCTGCTTAAGAGAAAAGGAAAGGGAGAGGGAAACAAGCATATTGCCTTTCGGCGTAATAGTGTTTACCGTATGTCTGAGTGTTGCATCAAATGCCAAACAGAACATGCAAATAGCAAAGAGAAGCATGCAAAAGGCAATTGATGCGAAAACACGAAAACTTTACTGATGCACGGGGTCTGCGCCCGGCTTTGTACAAAGGGTTACATGCAACAGCGGCAAGGCTTGTACAAAAGGTGGTTGCCGGAGCGGATCACGGCAACCGCGCCTTAGGGGTGAAACTTGCGAAGATGCTCTATGTTCCAGGAGTTGCTCACCGGTAAGCCTTCTTCGGTCTCGAGGCGGACAGCACCGGGCCTCGTAACTTGTCTCACCCGATAAGGGCCTTCCCACTTCGGCGTCAACTTGTTGGAATTCTTGGCGGACTGAACACGCCGAAGAACAAGGTCGCCTTCCTCGAGACTCCTGGCCTTGACTTTGCGGCTATGGTAGCGGCGCAAAGCTTGCTGGTATCGAGCAGCTCGTACAGCAGCCTGGAGACGTCCCTCCTCAAGGAGCAATGCGTCATCTTGCCGCAGTTGCTCTTGCTCGAGCTCATCATAAGCGAGTACTCGAGGAGATCCGTATACGAGTTCCGTGGGGAGAACTGCCTCTGCTCCATAGACTAGAGCAAAAGGTGTCTGCCCGGTGGCTCGACTTGGTGTCGTTCTGATTGACCAAAGAGCCGCCGGGAGTTCCTCTATCCAATTCCTTCCGCACTTGCGCAGCCTGTCAAAGGTCCTTGTCTTGAGTCCGCGCAGCACTTCAGCATTTGCCCTCTCCGCTTGGCCGTTGCTCCTCGGGTGAGCAACAGAAGCGAAACAGACCTTGGCGCCAAGGTCTTGGACGTACTGCATGAAGGTGCGACTAGTGAATTGTGTACCGTTGTCGGTGATGATCCTGTTAGGGATCCCGAAACGGCAAACAATCGACCTGAAGAACCTGACTGCTGACTGTGCTGTCACCTTTCTCACTGGCTCCACTTCTGGCCACTTTGTGAACTTGTCGATTGCAACGTACAAGTACTCAAAGCCCCCGACAGCACGAGGGAAAGGGCCGAGGATATCGAGCCCCCAGACCGAGAAGGGCCATGACAAAGGGATTGTTTGGAGAGCTTGAGCTGGCTGATGGATTTGCTTTGCATGGAACTGGCACGCTTCACACTTGGTTACTAGTGCAGTTGCATCTTGGAGGGCTTCTTGCCAAAAGAACCCTTGCCGGAAAGCTTTCCCGGCAAGTGCCCTTGCGCCAATGTGGTGGCCGCATATGCCTCCATGTATTTCTGCCAACAGCTTCTGTCCATCTTCTCTGGAGATGCATTTCAACCTGACACCATTGAGTCTTCTTCTGTATAGCTCGTTATCCACGAACTGATACATACTTGACTGCCTGTCCGCCACGAACACCTATGGGACCGGAGCCCCTTGTCTGTGCGGTACGAGGGCGGAGGAAGCGCAAAGAGCAGATCGAAGCAGACGCGCGGGCAGTTTTACCCAGGTTCGGGCCGCACGGATGCGTAAAACCCTACTCCTGCTTGGTTGTGTATTGAGTTGAGCGCTCGGGAGCTTGAAGAAGCAGCTACACCGTGCGTGAGAGTAATCTAGGTTTCCAACCCCCTCCACGTTGTGCATGGGCCTCCTTTTATAGTGCAAGGGGTCACCGACAGGTGTCAACGTAGGAGAAAGGGGCAAAAATGTAAAAGAGGTGGTGGTTGTAACAGTGCGGGAACAGTGGAGCTACAGTACAGAACAGTGGTCTATACCTACTTTAACAGTGGGGGACAAGGGCATTTAATGCCCGTCGCCGTCGACCCCAAAAGCTCCCGCCTTAGCGTCTCCGTCCGCCACGGCGACGGATTTATCGCCGTGGTGTGCCACCGTGTACCCCAGGCTGCACAGCCATCCGCCACGCGTCCCTGGTTAGGCCCCAGGGCGACGCGTGGGCCGATGAGCTGGAGCGCGGGCACACACAGCGTAGCCTTCCCGGCAAGCGCCTTGCCGGGGCCTTGATCTTGCCGGGCCCGGGAACTTGCCGCTCCCCGGGCCCCTTGCCGGGGCGCGCATAGCGCCGAGGCGATATCTTCCAGTCTTCCTGGCAAGCTCCTCTTGCCAGGGTCTTGTGTTGGTGAAACAGTCTTGAGCCTGGAACGGCCTTCCCGGCAAGCTCCTCTTGCCGGGGTCTCGATCTTCTGTCTTGTATACTTTGTTTTTGAATGGTTTAACAGGAGGCAGGAAGGTCTCCGGCGAGCACGCAGTAAACCTTGCCGCGGGAAGCTGCAACTGCCCGTGCACAAGTTGGGGTACTGGGGTACCCCTACCTTAGTACACCGACAACAAGTGATTAGTTCATAGGAATTTCCTGACGTCTACTAATATTACCTATTCTCTGGCATTCATCACAAGACAAAACAAACTTACGCGCATCTTTGAAGAGAGTAGGCCAATAAAAACCGAATTGCAATACCTTGTGCGCAGTTCTATCTCCAGCATGGTGTCCTCCATAGGCCTCAGAGTGACACTTGCGTAGGATCTATTCATGTTCATGCTCAGGTACACAACGTCTAATAACACCATCTACTCCCTCTTTATAAAGATGTGGGCCATCCCAAAATTAATGTCTTAAGTCATAGAAAACCTTTTTCTTTTGCTGGTATGTGAAGCTAGGTGGTATAAATTTAGCAACAATGTAATTAGCATAAGCAGCATACCATGGAGCATTACGAGAAGCATTAATGACAGCTAATTGTTCATCAGGAAAGCTATCATCAATAGGCAGTGGGTCATCACGAACATTCTCTAACCTAGACAAGTTGTCTCCTACGGGGTTCTCAGCTCCTTTTCTATCAATAATATGCAAATCAAATTCTTGTAGCACGAGAACCCATCTAATAAGTCTAGGTTTAGCATCTTTCTTTTCCATAAGATATCTAATAGCACCATGATTAGTGTGAACAATTACTTTAGAAACAACAATATAAGATCTGAACTTATCACAAGCAAAAACAACTGCTAAGAATTCTTTTTCGGTAGTAGCATAATTTCTCTGAGCAGTGTCTAGAGTTTTACTAGCATAATGAAGAACATTCAGTTTCTTATCAACTCATTGTCCCAAAACAGCACCAACAACATAATCACTCGCATCACACATAATTTCAAAGGGTAAATTCCAATCAGGTGGTTAAACAATAGATGCAGAAATCAAGGCTTTCTTAAGTATTTCAAATGCTTCTATACAATCATCATCGAAAACAAAAGGAACATATTTTTGCAAGAGATTAGTGAGAGGCCTAGAAATTTTAGAGAAGTCTTTAATAAACCTCCTATAGAAACCAACATGACCAAGGAAACTTCTAATACCTTTGATATCTTTAGGACACAACATCTTTTCAATAACATCTACTTTAGCTTTATCAACTTCAATACCACTTTCAGAAATCTTATGCCCCAAGACAATGCCTTCATTAACCATAAAATGGCACTTCTCCCAATTCAACACAAGATTAGTTTCTTTGCATATCTGCAAAACTCGATCAAAGTTGATTAAGCAATCATCGAAAGAAGTTTCGTAAACGGCGAAATCATCCATGAATACCTCAACAATCTTTTCACAAAAGTCAGAGAATATGGCATTCATACATATTTGAATGGTAGTAGGTGCATTGCATAAACCAAAATGCATACGTCTATAGGCAGAAGTACCGAAAGGGCAAGTATAAGTGGTCTTTTCTTGATCCTCTTTTGACACAGGTATTTGAGAGAAACCAGAATAACCATCTAGAAAGCAAAAGTGTGTATGTTTGGATAATCTTTCTAGCATTTTATCAATAAAAGGTAGAGGGTAATGATCTTTCTTGGTAGCTTTATTTAATTTGCAAAAATCAATTACCATTCTATAACCTATAACAATCCTTTGCGGGATCAATTCATTATTATCATTAGGAACAACATTAATGCATCCCTTCTTAGGGACACAATGGACATGACTTACCCATTGACTATCACCAATAGGATAAATTATACCTGCCTCCAGAAGCTTTAGTATTTCATTTCTTACCACCTCCTTCATCCTTGGATTTAATCGGCGTTGGTGATCAACAACTGGTTTAGTATATCATTCCAGCTTAATTTTGTGCTAACATAAAGTGGGACTAATGCCCTTAATTAAGATCATCAAGAGTATATCCCATAGTAGCATGGTGCTTCTTCAGAGTTTTCAATAGTTTCTTTTCTTCATGCTCTGAAAGGTTAGCACTAATAATAACATGATATATCTTCTTTTCATCAAGATAAGCATATTTCAAAGTATCAGGTAATTGTGTAAGCTTAAACACGGGATAACCGTTGGGTGGAGGAGGATCCCCAAGGATTTCGACATGTAGATTGTGTTTCGGAATAGGCCCTTGTTTATAGAATATTTCATCTATTTCCCTTTTTTCATTCATAAACATATCATTCTCATGGTCTAGCAAATATTGTTCTAAAGGATTAGTAGGAGGTACGACAACAGAAGCAAGACCAATAGTTTCATCCTTACTAGGCAATTCTTTATCACGGGGTTGTCTACAAAATTTAGAGAAATTAAAATCATGAGACATATCCTTTAGATAAATAGTAATAATATATTTCTAGCAAGAGTGCACGTGCATTCGACTAAGCTGGAATTGATGACCCACAAGTATAGGGGATCTATCGTAGTCCTTTCGATAAGTAAGAGTGTTGAACCCAACGAGGAGCAGAAGGAAATGAAAAGCGGTTTTCAGCAAGGTAATCTTTGCAAGCAGTGCAATTATCGATAACATATAGTTGTGTGGTAAGATAATTCGTAACGGGTAACCAGTAACAAAAGTAACTAAGGTGGAGCAAGGTGGCCCAATCATTTTTGTAGCAAAGGACAAGCCTGAACGAACTCTTGCATAAAGCAAAGTGCTCCTTAGGACACATGGGAATTGTTGTCAAGTTAGTTTTCATCATGCTCGTATGATTCACGTTCGTTACTTTGATAATTTTATATGCGGCTGTACCGGTGCTTGGGTGTTGTCCTTCCTTGGACAAGCCTCCTGTCGGTGTCAAAAACGACAGATCTCAGATAGGGGTGCCCAAGCTGTGCGTCTAAGGATCGATGGTAACAGGAGACTGGGGACATGATATTTACCCAGGTACAGGCCCTCTCGATCGAGGTAATACCCTACTTCCTGCTTGATTGATCTTGATGAATATGGGGTTACAAGGGTTGATCAACCATGAGATTGCAATGGCTACAACCTTAGAAGTCTAGCCTATGTAGTTGTATTGTATGTTAGCCTCTACGGACTAAACCCCTCGGCCTATATACACGCCGGAGGGGGGCTCGGGTTACTAAGGTGCCTTGGGCAGGAAGGAATCGTTACATCCGGACATCTTTCTTGCCTTACTACATACATAGGAGTTCTAACTAAACACAAGGGAGGGCCTTCTGCTTCTATCTTCATGGCCCATCAATTCGGCCCAGCATCAATGGCCCGGACGCCTGAGGACACCTAAATGCAGGACTCCCTTAGTAGCCCCCGGACTTGCCTTCAAGGACAAAGTTGTATCCGGCTTCATGTCTGGTCTTGCAAGGTGAGTCCTCCTTTGGTTCAGATGATAGTTCGGCTCCATATTTAGTATTATATCCTGTTGATTCCTTGCCGTCGTCGTCTTCGCTTCCACGTGTCAGATGAATGCGAACCATCTGGGTAATTTTACAGTTAACCCATTGACTGTGTAAGGAAGGCACCTATTTAAAGAGACTAGATCTCAGATGCCATTCCATTCCACCCGGAAAATCCATAGAGCTTGCCACGGAAAATCTTCAAACATGGCCGGCGTTCCCAGTTCTTCCTCACGCCCTCATGTCCCTCAAGCAGGCGATTGGGACAGTTTCTCAGTATCTCATGCGCAGCTGAGTAAGCTTCAGGCGTAGGGATATCTCCCTCCCGCGGATCTAGTCGCCGTCTGGGCTGGATTAACTTCCATTGACGGTCAAGCCCTGGCGGAAAGTTTCCCCAATCCCTCCAAATAAGAACGGATGTGCTTTGTCTCCTTCGTCCTAAGAGGCGTAGGATTTCCAATCCACCCTTTTCTCAGGGGGTTTCTGGAGTTCTATGGCCTCCAACTGCACGACCTTACGCCGGGGTCTATCCTACACATTGTGGGTTTCGTCGCTCTTTGTGAGCTATTTCTGGGCTGTGAGGCTCATTTCGAGCTATGGCAAAAGTTCTTCTGCCTTGTCCCTTGCTCCCAGATGGGATCTATATTCGAGGTAGGCGGAAACCGAAGTGTGGCGCATAGCAGGGACAAGTTATCTGTCCGGTACTTTGAAGAAGGCATCCGATGAGTGGCCCTCAGAGTGGTTTTACATTGAGGACGTTGTCCTGCCGGACCCAATCTGGCAAGGCCTTCCCGAATACTCCAGCGCTCCTTTAAAGAAGCTTTTCAACTAGCCTCAAGGAGGAAGACAGTGTGGAGATCAAAATACTAGTAAGCAAGATCAGATTACTTGCCCACTTCGAGCTGACAATAATTGAAGTGATGACTGCTACTTCTCGAGCTTGCGTTGTCTTCCCTCGAAGAGGAAAGGGTGATGCAGCACAGTAGCGTAAGTATTTCCCTAAGTTTCTGAGAACCAAGGTATGAATCCAGTAGGAGACCACGCGCGGGTCCCTCGTACCTGCACGAACAAATAAGAACCTTGCAACCAACGCGATAAGGGGTTGTCAATCCCTTCATGGCTACTTGCAAAAGTGAGATCTGATAATATAATATTTTTGGTATTTTTGATATGTAGATTAAAAGTAAAGATTTCAAAACAAAAGTAAAGTAAAGATAAATAGTTGATGGAAGATTAATATGATGAAGATAGACCCGGGGGTCACAGGTTTCACTAGTGGCTTCTCTCATGATAGCAGATTTCTACGGTGGGTGAACGAACTACTGTCGAGCAATTGATAGAAAAGCGCATAGTTATGTGAATATCTAGGCATGATCATTGTATATAGGCATCACATCCGTGACAAGTAGACCAAAACGATTCTGCATCTACTACTATTACTCCACACATCGACCGCTATCCAGCATGCATCTAGAGCATTAAGTTCATAAGAACGGAGTAACGCCTTAAGCAAGATAACATGTTGTAGAGGGATAAACTCATGCAATATAATATAAACCCCATCTTTTTATCCTCGATGGCAACAATACAATACGTGCCTTGCTGCCCCTACTGTCACTAGGAAAGGACACCGCAATATTGAACCAAAAGCCAAGCACTTCTCCCATTGCAAGAACTACCAATCTAGTAGGCCAAACCAAATCGATAATTCTAAGAGACTTGCAAGGATATTTAAATCATGCATAAAAGATTTCAGAAAAGAATCCAATAGTGTTCATAGATAATCTTGATCATAAACCCGCAATTCATCGGATCTCAAAAAACACACCGCAAAATGAATTACATCAAATAGATCTCCACGAAGATCGTGGGGAACTTTGTATTGGGATCCAAAGAGAGAGAAGAAGCCATCTAGCTAATAACTATGGACCCGAAGGTTTGTGTTAAACTACTCACAACTCATCGGAGAGGCTATGGTGTTGATGTAGAAGCCCTCCGTGATCGGTTCCCCCTCCGGTGGAGCTCCGGAACATGCCCCAAGATGGGATCTCACAGATACAGAAGGTTGCGGCGGTGGGATTAGGGTTTCGTGGTGCTCCTTGATAGTTTCAGGGTACGTAGGTATATATAGGAGGAAGAGGCACGTCAAGGGAGCCACAAGGGGCCCACGAGGGTGGGGGGCGCGCCTACCCCTGGGCACGCCCCCTGCGCTCGTGGCCGCCTCTTCCGCTTCCTAGCGTGTACTCCAAGTCTTCTGTGTTGATATTGTTCCAAAAATAACTCTCTAGAAGATTTCATTCCGTTTGGACTCCATTCGATATTCGTTTTCTCCGAAACACTGAAATAGGCAAAAAACAACAATCTGCACTGGGCCTTGTGTTAGTAGGTTAGTCCCAAAAATAATATAAAAGTGTATAATAAAGCCCATTAGACATCCAAAACAGATAATATAATAGCATGGAACAATAAAAAATTATAGATACGTTGGAGACGTATCAAGCATCCCCAAGCTTAATTCCTGCTCGTCCTCGAGTAGGTAAATGATAAAAACGGAATTTTTGATGTGGAATGCTACCCAACATAATTCCCCATGTAATTTTTCTTTATTGTGGCATGCATTTTCAGATCCAAAAGATTCAAGACAAAAGTTTATATTGACATAAGAATAATAATACTTTAAGCATACTAACAAAGCAATCATGTCTTCTCAAAATAACATGACCAAAGAAAGTTTGCCCCTACAAAATCATATAGTTTGGCTATGCTCCATCTTCGTCACACAAAAATACTCAAATCATGCACAACCCTGGTTTCAACCAAGCAATTGTTTCATACTTCAAATTTTTCAAACTCTTTTAACTTTCACACAATACATGAGCGTGAGCCATGGATATAGCACTATAGGTGGAATAGAGTGGTGGTTGTAGAGAAGACAAAAGAGGAAGATGGTAAACTAGGCGTATCAATGGGCTATGGAAATGCTCATCAGTAGATATCAATGTGAGTGAGTAGGGATTTCCATGCAACGGATGCACTAGAGCTATAAATTTATGAAAGCTCAACAAAAGAAACTAAGTGGGTGTGCATCCAACTTGCTTGCTCACGAAGACCTAGGGCATTTGAGGAAGCCCATCGTTGGAATATACAAGCCAAGTTCTATAATGAAAATTCCCACTAGTACATGAAAGTGACAAAATAAGAGACTCTATATCATGAAGATCATAGTGCTACTTTGAAGCACAAGTGTGGGAAAAAGATAGTAGCATTGTCCCTTTTTTTCTTTTCTTTTTTTCTCTTTTATTGGGCCTTTCTTTTTTCTTTGGTCTTTTTTTTCTTTTTTTGGGACAATTCTCTAATAATGATGATCATCACACTTTTATTTACTTACAACTCGATACCAGAACAAAGTATGGCTCTATATGAATGCCTCCGGCGGTGTACCCGGATGTGCAATGAATCAAGAGTGGCATGTATGAAAAATTATGCATGGTGGCTGTCAGGGATATTACTATTAGGTATAAACCGCCCAGGAGGGGCCGGTTTATGCCCGTGGAGATTATTTTTACAGAAGCCCAGTCAAACGTGGAGCAAGATGTTTTAGTCCAAGAAGCTTAAGGCCCAAGAGGCATTAGGGCCCATGATTTGTAAACCGCCATATGATGTGTAACTTGATATGTAAGATAGGAAGGATAGAGACCGAGCTGGACATGTTTATGAGCCGACCTCGGGATTCTGTAAACCGGACCGGGCGTCACCTCCTATATAAAGGGACAACCCGGCGACGGTTCAAGGCAGAGAACAAGAGCTTGAGACACAGACAAAGTGGATTTGCTCCCTGGTCATCGAAACCCTAGCAATATTACACCAAACTAGACGTAGGATTTTACCTTCATTGAAGGGGCCGAACTAGTATAAAACCCCTGTGTCATTGTCCACTTTAACCCCTTTAAGCTAACCCGTGGCGATGGCCTCACGACTAAGTCCTTTTGCTAGTACATCTGCCGTGACAAAACCACGACTGTTGGCGCCCACCATGGGGTTATCGCACGATGGTTTCAAGTTTTTGAAGGGCAGCTTTGAAGGACTCAAGGGCTCTGCAGTGGGCCGGATGACTAAGAGTCGTCGCGGCAAGATCTACATCGACAATGCAGGCTGGGGCCTCGAGGCTGATTCAATTGAATACGGGTACCGGGTCCCCTTTGGCGGCATCCACGTCTTCATCGGCAAGATCGGCGAACCGGGCCCTGAGCCGGACATCTTCCCTAACATCATCGAGCCGGCTCAGCGTGCGAGACTTGCTTGGATTCGGCCCGCCGTGAAGCACGTCTTCGTTGGAGCAGTGCATGGAGTACAAGCCGAGGACGGATTGGATTCTGGCGGTGAGACTATTGTCTATTATGGTGATGAATCGTCCTCCGAAGAGACGGAATCCTTATATCTGTTTTAGGACGGCCGATCTGAGGGCTGTTCCGATGGAGACAGTATTCCGGACCCCCTCGATCCGCCAAACCGGGTTGCCATCTTCATGGCCGGATCACAACCTATGCAACAGTCCTCAACTACAGCGGCGTTAACATTTGGCGTGGTGGGAGCTAGGGCTGGAGGTCCTGACCCGTCGTCGTCCGAAACTTTGTCCGTCTTGGTCGATACTTTGACAACGCTATTAACAACAGAGGTAGCCCAGGCCAATAAGGAGCGGCATGATGCGGAGATCGCTCAGGTGAAAAGCCGGATAGATCAAGCCAAGTTGGACCTAGCTGCTGAGAAAACCAAGATGGCTGCAAAGCAGGCTGAGCTTGATGCTCAAGCTTATCGACTCATGTTGGATCAGACTGCTTCACACGAGGTGATGATGAGAAGGCAACGATCTCGCTTGCCACCGGTTTATGAGGTAAGGAACCTCTTTAGCACGCCAGGATCAGGAACCAGTAACCAGCCGGAGGTGAAACGGGGAGGGGCACCGGGCACGGGAGCGTCAGTCCAGCCGCCAGCCGCGGAGCCAACCCACCAGGTTGTACCATCACAGCATGTGCCCACCCCTCCTGGTCATTACTCTAATCCATTGGATAACATAGCCGCTGCCGCTTCACGACTGACCGCTCTTCCCATTGAAGGAACATCCCCCATAGCAGTAGAGGCGTGACGGGCCAGGGAGTTTTTGGAGACGACGCTAACTCAACAGCAAGCTTATTCTCACAGTTGTGAGAGGATTCATTCAACCCCTCGCCCAAGCCAGAGTTACACTAGGCGTCTGGATGAGCCGACCGTATCAAGCAGCGCACAAAGACGTAATCCGCCGCGGCAGGATGATCCGCCAGGAGGAGACGCGAACGCTCAGAACTTAGTGGATTAGGGTAGGCAACGCCGGGAGGCCGAATTAACAGCACAACACGAAGCCCGTCAGGCGACGTCGGTTCGTCCCTCTACCAAAGTTGAACCGGGGGCTATGTCTAGCTCCCTGGGAGTAACCTGCCTTACTCCCGCTTTGCGCAACGTGAAACTGCCCAAGGATTTCAAGGGACCGCACAGGGTGCCTAATTACATGGCGGATCTGTCCCCGGAGGCATGGGTTGAGAGTTATGAGATGGCAATGGAGATGTTGGATGTGGATGATGCAGCGTGCGCTAAGTATTTCACAATGATGCTAGAGGGCACAACTCGCACTTGGCTGAAGGGCTTGCCGCCCAATTCCGTCGGATCATGGGCCGAATTGCGCCGCCGGTTTATCAATAACTTCAAAGACATGTGCAAGCAGCCAATGTCTCTTGTCGATTTAGCTGCATTCGTTCAAGGAGAGCATGAGTCCACGAGTAGTTGGGTGCGACGAGTGTCAGAGATCATGCGTTCCTCCAATAGCATCAACCCAAGCACATCAGTGTTAACCTTGGAAGGCAATTACCATTTTGAACCTTTGAAGTTGAAATTGGGACGGCTTAAGCGTAATTGTGATGACATGGGGACACTCATGGGCGCTTTAGTGAAGTATGCGGACTCCGATAATACCAAATACCCAGACGCCGATAGTGACAAGTCAGGGAAGGTAAACAAGAATGGTAAGGCGCCGCAGCCCAACCCAGTGAATCAAGGATACAACGGTAAGCATAAAGCGGATGGTAATTCGGATTTTGTGGCCAACACCAATGCTCAGGAGGACGGACACCACCGCAATGGTAGACCGCCCCCACAAAATGGGAGGCCGCCTATTAATCTGGAAGACCAGATGAACATACCTTGCCCGAAGCGCGGTACAGCAGAAAAGCCAGCTACACACCTCTGGAAGGACTGTTTTATTATGCAGCAATTCATGAACCGGTCTCGGTACGATCACGGACAATCCGGCGGGCCAGGCCCCGGATTTCAAGGGCCGGGTTATCAAGGTGGTGGATCCGGTTCAGGGTACCAAGGCAATAACGGAAACCACAACGGGCACAATCAGCATAACCAACAGCATGGCCAGGGCGGCAATAACAATCAGGGAAATCAAGAGCATCAGCAGTAGCAGCAATCCGGATATCAGAATAATCCGAAGGAGCTGAGCAGTGGGCAGTATCATGTCTTCACCATGAGCTTGTGTAAGCGTGATCAGAAGGTTCACAAGAGGGCAATACATTCTGTTGAACCGGCGGTGCCGCATTACCCGCGTTGGTCAGAATAGCCCATTGTGTGGAGCCGAGAAGATCATACGCCCCGGGTTGATAATCCGGTCAGCTGGCTCTAGTTGTGGTACCTCAGGTGGGTGGCTACAAGTTTACGAAGGTACTTATGGACGGAGGCAGCAGCATCAACATTTTATCCTATGAGACTTTTCGACGCATGGGGCTGATAGATAAGAAGCTTCGGCAGTCCAACACAGTTTTTCATGGGGTAGTGCCCGATAAATCAGCGTATCTAGTTGGCAAGATCGTTTTGGAGGTTATTTTTCGATATGAACATGATTCCAGGTCGGAGACCTTGACCTTTGAAGTGGTAAAGATCAAGAGCCCGTATCACGCTTTGTTTGGGCGACCGGTTTATGCCAAGTTCATGGCAACGCCGTGTTATGTTTTTCTACAACTCAAGATGCCAGGACACAAGGGAACCATTACGGTCCATGGGAGTCGCAAGATTGCGTTGGAGTGCGAGGAAGGTGATGCAGCTTATGCTGAAGCGGTTTGTGCAACTGAGGAGCTGAAGTTTTATAAAGACAATGTTGATCCGGTGGATATGTCTCCGCTGAAGAAACCAACCACAGAGCATGATCCGGCCCTGAAGTTCAAATCAGGTGAAGAGATCAAACAGATTGACTTTGTTCCTGGCGATTCATCTAAGCAGTTCACCATCAGTGCTAACCTAGATCCAAAATAGGAAAGCGCGCTCATCGAGTTCATCCGTGAGAATCGGGACATTTTTGCATGGAAACCTTCTGACATGCCAGGTGTACCGAGGGAACTCGCTGAGCACACTCTTAACTTTGATCCTAAGTTTAAACGGGTTAAGCAATTTTGGTGCCGCTTCAATGAAGAGAGGCGCAAGGCTACTGGAAAAGAAGTGGCTAGGCTCTTGGCGGCAGGCATTATAGTTGAGGTATTTCATCGAGAGTGGTTGGCTAATCCGGTGCTAGTGCTTAAGAAAAATGGCACTTGGCGAATGTGTGTTGATTGCACAGATCTGAACAAAGCTTGCCCAACTGATCCCTTTGCCCTCCCCCGTATTGATCAGATTATTGATGCTATGACAGGTTGTGAGCGACTAAGTTTTTTGGACGCATATTCAGGATATCATCAGATCAAGATGGCAGTTAAGGACTAGGAGAAGACAACCTTTATAACTCCCTTTGGAGCCTTCTGCTATGTGTCTATGCCATTTGGGCTTAAAAGTGCCTAGGCAACCTATCAGCGTTGTGTGCAGAACTGCCTTCATGGACAGATTGGGCGGAATGTTCATGCATATGTGGACGACATTGTAGTGAAATCCAGGAAGGAGGAAACATTGATAACAGATTTGAAAGAAACCGTTGATAATCTCCGGGTTTATAAAATGATGCTTAATCCGGATAAGTGCGTTTTTGGTGTTTCGGCAGGCAAGCTCCTGGGATTCATGGTATCAAACAGGGGAATTGAGGCTAATCCGGAGAAGATCAAGGCAATTACATCCTTGGCTAAACCGGCGTGCGTCAATGATGTCCAACGTATGGCGGGCCGGTTTGCGGCGCTCAGCCGGTTTATCAGCCGTTTGGGGGAGAAGGCTATCCCGCTTTATCAGATGATGAAAAAGACCGATCGCTTTGTCTGGAGTGATGCTACTGATGCTGCGTTTGAAGACTTGAAGAAGTAATTAGCAGAGCCACCGGTCCTCGCAGCCCCAGTTGACAATGAGCCGCTATTGTTATATGTGGCAGCTAATGCCCGTGCAGTAAGCGTTGCCATTGTGGTGGAGCATAAGGAGGCAGGCAAGGAATATCCGATTCAGTGGCCGGTTTACTACATCAGCGAGGTGCTCATTGATTCAAAACAGAGATATCCGCATTGGCAAAAATTGGTGTATGGAGTCTTCATGGCAAACCGGAAGCTAAAGCATTATTTTCAAGGCCATCCAATCACTGTAGTCATTTCAGCTCCGTTGGGGGATATAATCCAGAACAGAGAGGCTACTGGTCGGGTTGCAAAGTGGGCCATTGAGATTAGCC
This sequence comes from Secale cereale, assembly GCA_902687465.1. Classification (NCBI taxonomy): domain Eukaryota; kingdom Viridiplantae; phylum Streptophyta; class Magnoliopsida; order Poales; family Poaceae; genus Secale; species Secale cereale. The sequence continues at coordinate 172,842,346 of LR738711.1, forward strand.
CGCACGGCTTGAAGTATGTGCCCCGTACTGCGATAAAATCCCAAGCATTGGTGGATTTCATCAATGATTGGACAGAGTTGCAAGCACCCGAGGAAAAGCCGGATTACACATATTGGACTATTCACTTTGATGGATCCAGGCAATTGGAGGGCTCGGGGCTGGAGTCGTGTTAACTTCCCCACGAGGTGATAAGTTTTGTTATGTCCTCCGTTTAATGTTCCCTTATACTAACAATGCAGCTGAGTACGAAGCTCTCCTCCATGGTCTACGGATGGACACGGAGATGAATTTAAGCCGGGTTAAATGCTTTGGCGATTCGGACCTGGTGGCGCAGCAAGTGTCTGGCAAGTGGGATTCCAAAGATCCACTTATGGCGGCATATCGACGAGAGGTAGACGCTGTTGCTGGACATTTCAAAGGTTAGTAGGTGGATCATATAGACCAGCGAAAGAATGAAGCGGCTGATGCGTTAAGCCGGCTAGGTTCTCAACGTAAACCTGTTCCACCCAATACCTTCTTGGATGTATTACACAATCCGTCGGTGCAGTTGCCTTCAGAAGAGGACTTGGCTGTTCCTGATCCGGAGGCACAATTGATCGCGGCACTTAATGTTATTCCGGATTGGACGCTTCCCTACTTGGTATACATGAACCAAGGTGAGTTACCAGAAGAAGAAGTCTCGGCTAGACAGATAGTCCGGCGATCCAAGTCAATGACTATTGTCAATGGAGAACTTCATCATCGCAACATTTCTGGGGCGTTTCAGCGGTGTGTGTCGCTAGAGGAAGGCTGTGATATTCTTAAAGAGATCCATGAAGGAGATTGTGATCATCATGTCGGTTCAAAATCTTTGGTGGCTAAAGCTTTTCTTCATGGGTTCTACAGGTTGACGGCTCATGCCGACGCAGAGGACTTGGTCAGAAAATGTGATGCTTGCCAGAAATTCTCACGGCGTGCTCATATACCAGCGTAGGAATTGAGGATGATTCCAATTACTTGGCCGTTTGCGACTTGGGGGCTGGATATGGTTGGACCCTTCAAGAGATCTCAAGATAAATATACCCACCTTTTGGTGGCAGTGGACAAATTTACCAAATGGGTTGAAGCGGAACCAGTCAGTAAGTGTGATGCAGCAACGGCGGTTCAATTCATCAAAAAGGTGATTTTCCGGTTTGGCTTTCCACACAGCATTATAACCGACAATGGTACCAATCTATCCAAGGGGGCTATGGAGGATTTTTGTCAACAAGAGCACATCCGTCTTGATGTATCATCAGTAGCTCACCCTCAGTCTAATGGCCAAGCTGAAAGAGCCAATCAAGAGATCTTGAGAGGCATCAAACCCTGGCTTATGGTTCCTTTGCAGAGGACACCGGGTTGTTGGGTGGAGGAGTTACCTTATGTACTATGGAGCATCAACACTACACCTAACAGATCCGCAGGGTACACGCATTTCTTCATGATATATGGAGCTGAAGCGGTCCTCCCTAGTGATATCCGTCATGACTCGCCGCGGGTGGCGGCTTACGTCGTAGCGGATAATGAAAAAGCAAGGCAAGATGCATTGGACCGGTTGGATGAAGAACGGGACACGGCAGCAACTCGATCAGCGATTTATCATCAAGATCTGCGCCGGTACCACAGTCGCCGGGTTAAAACCAGAACGTTTCAAGAAGGAGATCTGGTGCTCCGGATCATCCAAGACTAGACAAACATGCACAAGCTATCCCCACCTTGGTAAGGGCCCTTTGTGGTCAGCAAGAACCTGCACAACGAATCATACTACCTCATCGACGTTCGAGAACATAAGGACACATGTACGGTAGAGGAGGAGACCAGACGGCCGTGGAACATCGCTCTTCTTCGACCTTACTACACCTGAGCCATAGGCTCCGCTTTATGTACATATCTTTCAATGTATATATTATGATTAATATAATAAATTGGCGCCCCCGATAAAGCGGGGTATCAGCCGCCTTTTTCATAAGAGTTTGTCACATGGGGGCTTCCGTCTGCAAGGGAGTTCCTATGGCCTCTTAAACTGGCGACCACATCAAGGCCATCATAAGAGCATAGCTCTGGTTGCTTCGGCAATTTCCACATGATGATGAGGGGCAAAAGAGAGTTTTGATGCCTAGCACAACTCAAACATAGGCCCCGACGAGCATAGCTCAAATGCTACCTGGGGGCTCCTGATGCAAGACATCAACGAGTTGACAACCCTTGTAGTAAACACGGTTTGGAAGCTTGGTGTATACACCTAAAACCCCGGATTAGCCTGCCTGCATCAAGTAAGTCACTCTGTCCAGGTAAACCTGGTACGAACCGTCGAACGTACACACAAGTCAATCTTTATAGTCCCTGAACTTGGTAATGTTAAATTGACGATCATCAAGTGATTACACAAGTCAATCTTTATAGATTTTTGAACTTGGTAGCAATGAACATTGATGATTTGGTTAAGGGTTGAGGACCATCTTAACAGGATTTGCAAAATGGTTAATGACAGTAGCCTGGCAGCTCATAAAAAGCCTTGAATTTGGAGCATGGCAGCTCGTAAAAAGCCTCGACTACATGGTCTTATTTGCCCAAAACTTTATTCTTTATTTTTTATGTTTTCTCAAATCTTTATCTTCAAGGTCATTGGTTTTTAACCAAGTCCATCGATTCAGGGAGTGGATTACTATAAGTTGTCACTACATCTGCGTTTACAGAGTTCTAGTCTGGGTTACAAACACCAGTACTAACTACAGCTAAACCAGAGTTCATCATAACCCGGTTCAGTTTTCATGATGAACCGACAGACAATCAAGGGAGTCATCAACACTTGCACCTTGGATCATTATCTCTTCCTACATGATTAAGGTTCATTATAATACACTTAATCACAGGTATGATACTTCTTTTATATTCTATACACAGTTCAAGTTCAAATCTTAGACCATGTGTTTGGGCATTATGACCCGTCTGACAATAAAGCGCCAGGACATTTTCAACATTGTTTTATGCAGAAACAGGTAGAATAAAATATCAAAAGCATTGAAAGAAGGACATATTTAAGAAATTGCCAATTGAAGCAATCTCACAAAATATAGTATGGGACGAACACATAATATCTCAGTTATCCTATTACAAGGCGTTGGAAGGCCCAAAAGAATATCAGTTTTTCTCAAAGTACTGAGACATAAAGTTAAACTGGCGCTGGTTTAAGATTCTGCGTCAGCTCGCCATGAAGATTGAGGATCAGCTTGCTCCGGTTCTTCGGCGGTTTCTTCCAACTGCTGGAAGTCAATAGTGGTCCAGTCAATCTTGGCCAGTGCTTGGAAATAAACTTCGTCATTTATGAGGTCCGACGGATCAATATCAGGAGCAAAGGTGTGCTTATGGACGGGCGGAATAAGATTTTCAATCTCATAAGCTGGACGCTCTACCCGCATGTTCTCCGCATCATATCCTGGATGATATCTAGATAAATCAGCTTCATCATCAAGTTTGCTAGCCAGAGGCCGCATGTCCTTGGTTAAGGCACGTAAGTCATCGCTGGAAAAGGCTGATCCGTCTTCCTTCATGCTTGGGTAGCCGTTCATCGCCTCCGCCGGATCAAAGTTAGGAACCCAAGCCTTCGCTCGAGTCAAGGCCATCAGAGCACCTGCTCTTGCAGATGACTTCTTCACCTCTACGAGGCGGGCAGGCAGAATGGACAGCTTCTCCAAGGTACCCTCGATTGTGGTAGGAGCCGGTTTGTTGTGCGAGATAGTACTGATAGACCTCTGAGCGCCGGAATATAGCTGCTCCACCAGAGTGTATGCGGCTTTCAATTTCTATCGCACATCATCACCAAGATGAGTGATGCGCCTCCTTGCGTTAAAATTATGAATTAAAATGGTACGGGATGGCAAGGATCAGGGTTGTGTTAACAGGTACATACCAAAGATGGCAGACGTCATATCATCGATCTACTGCTTCAATCCGGACAGCTCCTCTGTTACCGGATTAAGAGCAGCCTCTGCATCACTAGCTTTCTTCTCCAAAGCAGCCTTTTCAGTGTCCCAGACTGACCTCTCTGTTTCGAAGTCTTTCTTCAGCTTCTCTATACTTGCTAAAGCAAGTGTAAGCTCGTCCTTGACTTTGACAACAGTAGTTTCTTGGAATTTCAAATTATCCTGGAGCTCAGTTATTTCAGAAGTCTTCCGGTTCAAATCAGTCTGCCAAAATGAAAGTACATTATACAGTTAGGAAGCATTTCAGCCAAAGTCCCAAGCACATATCAAGTTATGCACTTGACACTTGGGGGCTAATGTATATTTGCAGTGAAAATAGGTATTATTCAGACAAGTCCCAAGCACATAAACAAGTTATATACTTGGCACTTGGGGGCTAATGTGACATTGTTCTAAATACAAGTAGAAGTCACGGTTCATCCTAAAGGAAGTAAACCGGCCCTTGGGGGCTACACATGTGCAAAACAAAGATATCTACTAGATCTACTGAAGTCCCGGTTCACCCTAAAAGGCTAAATCGGCACTTGGGGGCTATGATGGAGTAAAGATACAGTTACAAGGCACAGGCAGAAATAGAGGACAAGTCAAAGGAGAAGTTATCTCACCATGCTCCTTCATCGAGTTTACCAATCCAGCTTCATAATTGTGTCTGGTATGTAGCCGGTTTAAATATCTGGAATGAACCTCCTAGGCGCTGAGCTGAGTGTAGCTGGACAAGTCAGTACTCCACTTGCCCTTGTCCTTGTTGAGAAATTCTTCCTTGGCAGTATGCTTGGTCGAAGCAACAAGCTCCCCTGGAGTGGTAAAGCCGGTCCCAGTGATTTCAACATCGCCAGGTGAAGCGGCCGCTTGTTTAGGAGGACTAGCAGGAGCAGGACTAGCCCGGGCAGGGCTGGCCGGTTCAGGGTCACGATACATTAGATCGCTCCCCTGATCAACAAAGACGTCTTGATCCATAGGAGGAGGATCATCATGCGGAATTTCAATGTTATCTTCCGAAGGATCAGCAAGCTCATGATCTTCTGCCGGTTCAGGAGTAGTATTATCAACTGCCGGTTTACTTAGTTTGGCCTTTTTGCTAGGCTTGGGCTTACTGCGAAAAGTTAAAGATAAAGAAAATCAGAAGAGTCAAGAAGAAGTGTTAAACCAGAAAAAGCAAAAGGCAGCTTACCCAGGAACAGTCTTGAGGGGAGAAATTTGAGTGGTTGTTGATTCGCCAGAAGAAGAGTGAGGAGTTTCCTGATAATTCGAATCAGACGGATTAAGGGGTTGTCGAATAAGACCTTCTTTGGGGTAAAGAGTAGTTGGAGTGATTAAAACCTCGGAACGACGCCTCCGAGCTGGAGTGTGCGTTAATCCGGTGGATTCAATCGCATGGCCACTATGGCGAGTGGTGCGGCGAGCTTCATGTTGCTGCTTCTGCAAAAGAAAGTTTGGATCCAAATAAGCATAAGGATGAGAAAATTGAAATTTCCGGACTGTCTGACGAATTTTTGGTGGTGTCCGTGGTTCTGAATCGGAGGAAAGAGTGATTACCTCAACATCGTCCGCTTTACTGCCTTCAGCATGACCCCGGGAATAGTTCATTGTTAATAAAAATGCGGATAAAGGAAAGGCAAGGAAATCAAAAGAATTAGGTGGTACCTCAGAGGCCGGATCATCTTCTTCCGCATTGGATCCCGACTCGGCAGTATTCTTCTTGTTGTTTCTTTTGACAGCTTGGGTCTTTTGGCGAGCTACTTTCGCCGGTTTATCTTGGGTCTTCCTTTTCCAGAAAGGGTCATTGTCCTGTTGGAAGGAATAAAGACATTTTAAGACAAGTGCTACGGACGGATTAAGACAAAGCAAAATGATAGAAAAGAGATTCTTACCGATGGTAGTTTGTTGGTCGCACAGAAAGGTGCTAGACTGGTCTAACTGCAAGCTTCTAGAGGTAAGTTCAGTAGCTTCTTGATGGATTCATTGACCTCAGTCTCTGATAGCACCGCCTCTGTGTGGCGCAAAGGGTCCTTGGGATTCCCTGTATACTCACACATTAAACCGGAACGTCGGCTTAGCGGGAGGACACTCCAGGAAATCCAGCAGCGGACGAAATCAACCCCTGTGAGACCATTGGCCACAAAGGCCCTGAGCTTTGATAGCTGAGGGGCATACTGAGCTCACTCTTGGGCACTTAGCCACTGTGGAAAAGGGTGGTTTTCTGGAAGACGGTGGGAGCGATAACCCGGCAATGGATTTTCACTCTCCGGGGAAGTGTCTATGCAATAAAACCAAGTCTGATTCCAGTCCTTTGGATGGCTGTGGAGAGTGGCGTGAGGAAAACTAACATCCTTCCTCTTCTGAATAGACATCCCGCCAAGTTCAGTGTCTGGACCATCATGAAACTCAGTACGACGGTTTAAGTGAAAGAAATCCCAGAATAGCTCCATTGTTGGTTCTTCTTGCAGATAAACTTCACAAAAGACTTGGAAGTTGCAAATGTTTGATACAGAGTTGGGACCAATATCTTGTGGATGAAGCTGGAAATTTGCTAACACATCACGGAAGAACTTTGACCCAGGAGGGCTGAACCCCCGGGCCAAGTGATCAAAGAAGACGACGATTTCTCCCTCTTTGGGCTTTGGAGGACATTCTGATCCGGGAACCCTCCAGTGAAGGACGTTTTTTGGACCTAAACCGCCAATTGAGGCCATTTTCTCCAAGTCCTCCTCAGTGATCCGAGATTGGATCCAGTTGCAGGAGACAAACTGCTTAGCTTGAGTGGTCATCTTTTCGGAAGGAAAAGGCTGAAAATACAATGAAGAGCCGGTTTGTAATCTAAGAAGTTTAAACAGGCATGCACTATAAAAGTACTGGTCTAACGGTGGTTTAGGCAGGGTCCTAATGGTATCTACCAGATTAACATGTCAGGAACAGCTATAACAATAACATCTACCGGATTATGGAGTCTGAGAAAGCTAAACCGCCGACAAAGATAAACAAGGCGCAGATCTGAAGTTATGAAAAACAGCTTTCGCACAGACAGCAGTGAAATACAGATCTACAGCATGTTGAAAATTCAGAGATATTCAAGATTATATACAGCAGACGCGATGAAGGTCCTAGCAGATGTAATCTAACTAGTCGTATTGGGAATGATAAAGCCACGGTGAAAGAGCGGAGTTACTCTTACAGTTACCAACTAGGAGATTTAGATCTACGGCGAAACTACTGAGCCATGGCGAAGAACTGCGAAGAACAAGGCATACCCGCGAGCTCGTATGAAGAAACCCTAAAACAAGATCTGTGAACGGGGTAAGGAGAGGATGTACCTGAGGCGACGGGTGCGGAGAAGTGCTGGCGAATCTCTGGAACAATCAGGTTGATGCAGCGACCGGACTTGACGAGGATACAATGCTCGACGAACGGCGGCAGAGCTCGAGCGCGAGTGGACGGAGGAAGAAGTAGAGGCAAGGGGGCAAAAAGAGATGCCCCTCTGCCCTATTTATAAGCTGAAGGATAAAACGGCAGGCGCAGGAATCGAGGAGCCGAAAAAATGGATATGGACGATACTGCCGCCTCGATCTTCGGAGCTTTAATGAATAAAAGATAAAAAAAAGGTACAAGTATTAAATGTGCAGATGACATCACGGCGGTTTAAGCCGATCTGACAAGATGATGTCATGCCGGTTTATGAAGCATTTTGAAGCTGCGGAAAGGGAAATTTATACAAGACGTTGAAGATTGACATGAACAGGTTCAAATCAATCTGGGGCCTAATGTCAGGGATATTACTATTAGGTATAAACCGCCCAGGAGGGCTGGTTTATGCCTATGGAGATTATTTTTACAGAAGCCCAGTCAAACATGGAGCAAGACATTTTAGTCCAAGAAGCTTAAGGCCCAAGAGGCATTAGGGCCCATGATTTGTAAACCGCCATATGATGTGTAACTTGATATGTAAGATAGGAAGGATAGAGGCCGAGCCAGACACGTTTATGAGCCGGCCTCGGGATTCTGTAAACCGGACCAGGCATCACCTCCTATATAAAGGGACAACCCGACGACGGTTCAAGGCAGAGAACAAGAGCTCGAGACACAGGCAAAGCGGATTCGCTCCCTGGTCATCGAAACCCTAGCAATATTACACCAAACTAGACGTAGGCCTTTACCTTCATCGAAGGGGCCGAACTAGTATAAAATCCCTGTGTCCTTATCCGCTTTAACCCCTTTAAGCTAACCCATGGCGATGGCCTCACGACTAAGTCATTTTGCTAGGACATCTGCCGTGACAAAACCATGACAGTGGCCTTGCCACAAATACGATGTCAACTACATGATCATGCATGGCAATATGACAATGATGAACGTGTCATATGAACGGAACAGTGGAAAGTTGCATGGCAATATATCTCGGAATGACTATGGAAATGCCATGATAGGTAGGTATGGTGGCTATTTTGAGGAAGGTATATGGTAGGTGTATGGTACCAGCGAAAGTTGCGCAGTACAAGAGAGGCTAGCAATGGTGGAAGGGTGAGAGTGCGTATAATCCATGGACTCAACATTAGTCATAAAGAACTCACATACTTATTGCAAAAATCTACAAGTTATCAAAACAAAGTACTACACACATGCTCCTAGGGGAAGAGTTGGTAGGAGTTAACCATCGCGCGATCCCGACCTCCACACAAAGGATGACACTCAATGAAATACCTCATGCTTCAAATTTCACACAATAGTTACCATACGTTCATGCTACGGGACTTGCAAACCTCAACACATGTATTTCTCAAATTCACAACTACTCTACTACCATGACTCTAATATCACCATCCTCATATCTCAAAACAATCATCAAGTATCAAACTTCTCATAATATTCAATGCACTTTATATGAAAGTTTTTACTATACCCATCTTGGATGCCTATTATATTAGGAGTACTTTTATAACCAAAGCACATTACCATACTCTTCTAAATGACTCTCAAAATAATATAAGTTAAGCATGGGAGATCTACGATTTCTATAAAATAAACAACCGCGGTGCTCTAAAAAGATATAAGTGAAGCTCTAGAGCAAAACTATCTAGCTCAAAGGATATAAGTGAAGCACATAGAGTATTCTAATAAATTCTGATTCATGTGTGTTTAGCAAGATTGATTGTGGTAAAATGCAAAGACTCAAATCATACATGACGCTCCAAGCAAAACACATATCATGTGGTGAATAAAAATATAGCCTCAAGTAAAGTTACCGATAGATGAAGACAAAAGAGGGGATGCCTTCCCGGGGCATCCCCAAGCTTAGGCTTTTGGTTGTCCTTGAATTTTACCTTGGGTTGCCTTGGGAATCCCCAAGCTTAGGCTCTTGCCACTCTTTGTTCCATAGTCCATCAAATCCTTACCCAAAAACTTGAAAACTTCACAACACAAAACTTAACAGAAAATCTCGTGAGCTTCGTTAGTATAAGAAAACAAACCACCACTCAATGGTACTGTAATGAACTAATTCTTTATTATATTGGTGTTAAACCTACTATATTCCAACTTCTCTATGATTCATACCCCCCGATACTACTCATAGATTCATCAAAATAAGCAAACAACACACGAAAAACAGAATCTGTCAAAAATAGAACAGTCTGTAGCAATCTGTAACTTTCGAATACTTCTGTAACTCTAAAATTTCCGAAATACATTGGTGGACGTGAGGAATTTGTCTATTAATCATCTGCAAAAATAATCAACTTAAAAGCTCTCTCTAGTAAAAAAAATGGTAGCTAATCTCGTGAGCGCAATAGTTTCAGTTTTTTATAGCAAGATCGCATAAACTTCACCCAAGTCTTCCCAAAGGTTCTACTTGCCACAAACACTAATTAAAACACAAAACCACATCTAAAGATAAGCAAAAGCAAATAAAATTAAATTGGGTTGCCTCCCAACAAGCGCTATCGTTTAACGCCCCTAGCTAGGCATGATACAAGAATAGATCTAGGTATTGCCATCTTTGGTAGGCAATCCATAAGTGGCTCTCATAATAGATTCATAAAGCAATTTGATTTTCTTTCTAGGAAAGTGATCCATGCCTTTCCTTAACGGAAATTGGAATCTAATATTTCCTTCCTTCATATCAATAATTGCACCAATCATTCTAGGGAAAGGTCTACCAAGAATAATAGGACAAGTAGGATTGCAATCTATATCAAGAACGATGAAATCTACAGGCACATAATTCCTGTTTGCAACAATAAGAACATCATTAATCCTTCCAATAGGTTTCTTAATGGTAGAATCCACAAGATGTAAATTTTAAGAGCAATCATCAAGTTCATGGAAACCTAGCATATCACACAAAGTCTTTGGAATCGTGGAAACACTTGCACCCAAATCACACAAAGCATAGCATTCATGATCTTTAATCTTAATTTTAATAGTAGGTTCCCAATCATCATAAAGTTTTCTAGGGATATGAACTTCTAGTTCAAGTTTTTCTTCATAAGATTGCATTAAAGCATCAACGATGTGTTTGGTAAAGGCTTTATTTTGACTATAAACATGAGGAGATTTTAGCACGGATTGCAACAAGGAAATACAATATATTAAAGAGCAATTATCATAATTAAATCCTTTGAGATCCAAAATAGTGGGTTCATTGCTATCTAAAGTTTTGACCACTTCACTCCCACTTTTAACAATTTTAGCATCAAGATCTAAAAACTCCGAATCATTGGGACGCCTTTTAACTAAAGTAGACTCATCTCCAGTCCCATGTTTATCAAGTTTCATAGTAGAAAACAAGGATTTAATAGGAGACACATCAATCACTTTTATATCTTCATCTTTATTATTATAAAAACTAGAAGAACACGCTTTCACAAAGCAATCTTTTGTAGCACGCATCCTAGCGGTTCTTTCTTCGCATTCATCAATGGAAATTCTCATGGCTTTAAGAGACTCATTGATATCATGCTTAGGTGGAATAGATCTAAGTTTCAAAGAATCAACATCAAGAGATATTCTATCCACGTTCCTAGCCAACTCATCAATCTTAAGCAATTTTTCTTCAAGCATAGCATTGAAATTCTTTTGCGAATTCATAAATTCTTTAACGCTAATTTTAAAATCAGAGGGCATCTTATTAAAATTTTCATAAGAGTTGTTGTAGGAATTACCATAATTATTAGAGGAATTACTAGGGAAAGGCCTAGAATTAAAGTTTCCTCTATAAGCGTTGTTACCAAAAGTATTCCTACCAACAAAATTCACATCCAAAGATTCATTATTACTCTCAATCAACGTGGACAAAGGCATATCATTAGGATCGGAAGAAGCACTTTTAGTAGCAAATAATTTCATAAGTTCATCCATCTTTCCACTCAAAACACTAATCTCTTCAATAGCATGTACTTTTTTATTAGTAGATCTTTCGGTGTGCCATTGAGAGTAATTAACCATAATATTATCTAGGAGTTTGGTAGCTTCTCCCAAGGTGATTTCCATGAAAGTGCCCCCTGCGGCCGAATCTAAAATATTTCTAGAAGCAAAATTCAAGCCAGCATAAAAGTTTTGTATAATCATCCATAAGTTCAAACCATGTGTAGGGAAATTACGTATCATTAATTTCATTCTCTCCCAAGCTTGTGCAACATGATCATGATCTAGTTGCTTAAAATTCATGATATCGTTTCTAAGGGAGATAATCTTAGTGGGAGGAAAATACTTAGAGATAAAGGCATCTTTGCACTTATTCCATGAATCAATACTATTTCTAGGCAAAGAAGAGAACCAAATTTTAGGATGATCTCTAAGAGAAAACGAAAATATCTTCAATTTAACAATATCATTATATGTATCCCTCTTCTTTTGCGTATCGCAAAAATCAACAAAGTTGTTTAGATGGGTAGCGACATCTTTACTAGGAAGGCCGGAAAATTGATCTTTCATGATAAGATTCAATAGAGCAGCATTGATTTCACAAGATTCAGCATCGGTAATAGGAGCAATCAGAGTGCTAATAAAATAATTATTGTTGGTATTGGAGAAGTCACACAATTTGGTATTGTCTTGACCCATAGTGACAAACAAGCAATCCAACACACTAGCAAACAAAAAGCAAGAGAAAAGAGGCAAATGGGAAAAGAGTGAATAAAACGGCAAGGGTGAAGTGGGGGAGAGGAAAACGAGAGGCAAATGGCAAATAATGTAATGCGAGGGATAAGGGTTTGTGATAGGTACTTGGTATATGACTTTTGCGTAGATCTCCCCGGCAACGGCGCCAGAAATTCTTCTTGCTACTTCTCGAGCTTGCATTGTTTTCCCTCGAAGAGGAAAGGGTGATGCAGCACAGTAGCGTAAGTATTTCCCTAAGTTTTTGAGAACCAAGGTATCAATCCAGTAGGAGACCACGCGCGAGTCCCTCGTACCTGCACAAACAAATAAGAACCTTGCAACCAACGTGATACGGGTTGTCAATCCCTTCACAGCCACTTGCAAAAGTGAGATATGATAGAGATGATAATATAATATTTTTGGTATTTTTGATATGTAGATTGAAAGTAAAGATTGCAAAACAAAAGTAAAGTACAGATAAATAGTTGATGGAATTTTAATATGATGAAGATAGACCCGGGGGCCATAGGTTTCACTAGTGGCTTCTCTCATGATAGCAGATTTCTACGGTGGGTGAACGAATTATTGTCGAGCAACTGATAGAAAAGCGCATAGTTATGAGAATATATAGGCATGATCATTGTATATAGGCACCACGTCCGTGACAAGTAGACCGAAATGATTCTGCATCTACTACTATTACTCCACACATCGACCGCTATCCAGCATGCATCTAGAGTATTAAGTTCATAAGAACGGAGTAACGCCTCAAGCAAGATGACATGATGTAGAGGGATAAACTCATGCAATATGATATAAACCCCATCTTTTTATCCTCGATGGCAACAATACAATACCTGCCTTGCTGCCCCTGCTGTCACTGGGAAAGGACACTGCAAGATTGAACCCAAAGCCAAGCACTTCTCCCATTGCAAGAACTACCAATCTAGTAGGCCAAACCAAATTGATAATTCGAAGAGACTTGCAAGGATATTTAAATCATCCATAAAAGATTTCTGAAAAGAATCCAATGTTGTTCATAGATAATCTTGGACATAAACCCACAATTCATCGGATCTCGACAAACACACCGCAAGAAGAATTACATCGAATAATCTCCACGAAGAACGTGGAGAACTTTGTATTGAGATCCAAAGAAAGAGAAGAAGCCATCTAGCTAATAACTTGGACTCGAAGGTGTGTGGTAAAATACTCACAACTCATCGGAGAGGCTATGGTGTTGATGCAGAAGCCCTCCGTGATCGATTCCCCCTCCGATGGAGCTCCGGAATAGGCCCCAAGATGGGATCTCACGGGTACAGAAGGTTGCAGTGGTGGAATTAGGTTTTCGTGGTGCTCCTCGATGGTTTCAGGGTATGTAGGTATATATAGGAGGAAGAGGAACGTCAGGGGAGCCACAAAGGGCCCACGAGGGTGGGGGTGCGCCTACCCCCCTGGGCGCGCCCCCAGCCCTCGTGGCCGCCTCTTCTGCTTCCTGGCATGTACTCCAAGTCTTTTGTGTTGATATTGTTCCAAAAATAACCCTCCCGAAGGTTTCATTCCATTTGGACTCCGTTTGATATTCCTTTTCTGCGAAACACGGAAATAGGCAAAAAAACAGCAATCTGCACTGGGCCTTGGGTTAGTAGGTTAGTTCCAAAAATAATATAAAAGTGTATAATTAAGCCCATTAAACTTCCAAAACAGATAGTATAATAGCATGGAACAATAAAAAATTATGGATACGTTGGAGACGTATCAATGACAATCTCAATAACGCGATGCATGCAACCGCTTTAGGCCAGAGGGTTTCCTATGTGGCACTATAATGGCCAGGATGATGCCTCACGCTGTCTACGCCAGGGTCCGGACAACCCTGCCGCCCTGGCCGCCATCCTAGTTGATCTCTATAAAGGGGAGAAGGAGGACTTTCTTCGCTTGAAGCGTCGGGAAGGTTTCTCTATGTATAACCCCATCGACCGAGTAAGCCTTTCTCTGATCGCTAGTTCTGCTCGATTTTTATTTTGAGATATACTAACCAAACTGAATTCAGTTACTTCCAACAGGAGTGGAGGAAGGTGGTCGAAGGGATTCATAGTCCCATCCCATAGCTGGAGGACCATATTTGAGACATGGATCTCAGATTCAAAGAAGATCCGTACATAGGTATAGATCTTAAAGATGGTGTTTTTTTTATCAAGCCAGCCATGATGGCACCGAAGTGGCTATTATAGCCGATTATCCTGACCTTCTTCCGTCATCCCACATAAGTACCCAGGAGACACCTCTTCAAGGAGAATATTCCCAGCGTGCCTCACCCACCGCACTATCTCATGCTCAAAAGGGGTGGCGCTCATCCCGCCGCACTACATCAAGAGCATCTTTCCAGAAGATGACGCCAGCGCAGGGTGGGTCTCTAAAGTGAAAGGGGACCGGAGACACGACCGAACCTCCTCCTTTATCAAAGAGGTATGTCTTCTTAACATATGCTTGGTGGTGGGGACGGATCATAATTTTCTGCTTTATTTTTCCCTTTAGAAATAGCATACGCCGGACTATGTTCCGGGATCATGCTGGTCGTGCTCCAACGAATCCAGCACCAGGCCCATCCACAAGGACTAGGGTTGATACGGGTGTAATGCCAGATTGTCCTCTTCGATAAGATTCAGATGAGGTATCTGTTACCAATTCCGAAGTGGAAAGTGCAATGAATCATCGGCGGCAAAAAGCGGCCATTTGTGACCCAACTTTCACTGAAGAAGCATTTAATGCCTTCAGTTCTGCGGATGCGTATATTCGAGCCGCTTGATACGGACTTGCCGGAGCCACTCACCAGCTTTCCAAGGATAAACGGGTGAGTGTTAATTCAATGTTCATATCCCAGTAGCCCCCGAGACTTAAAGCAGTTGGCCCGACTAATTTAAGGATCATTGTGTTTTTAGGTACTCAAGGAAAAGAATAACATATTATCCAAGGAGCTAGAAGAATGCCGGACCAAGCTTAGTACTGTCACCACCAAATTAGAAGATTCAAAGAAGTCGAAGAAGGGCTTTGATGGCAATAATGTCCGGACAGTATGGTGTTGTGCCAACCAATGATATTTAAGTATACATTGTTTGAATTGCAGCAACAGGACCAACAAACCAACTGGAGGAAACGCTAAGGGCTGCTCTGGCGGCGAAAGAACATGCAGAAGGGCAAACAACTGCTGGTCAACGTGTACTAACACGGACCATGGATGAGAAAAACAAGTTACATGATACAAATATCAAGCTACCTGAGGAGTTAAAGGATGTGCGAGCCCAACTCTCGGATGCCTTGAAAGAGAACAAGAAGCTTAAAGGCGGCATATTCAACATGACGTTGAACCTAGCTTTCATTATAGTCCCTTGATTCAAAGTTGTTTTTTACAAAACTGTTCCTGCAGGTTTGTTAACTGGGCGGCCCGAAGGAGAGGTGTCCGGATTTCAAGGTGACCTGCTGCAAGATCTCTCCAAGGTACACGAGCGAGCTCGGAAAGCCATGAAGAATATGGCCAAGGCTTTATGGTCAGCCAATTCTCCTCCAGAAATTATGGAGGAACTGGCGAGTTTATTCAAAGGGGCTCGACGCCGCTTTGGATTATGGAAAGCATCAGCATGTCTAGAAGGTGCCCGAGAAGCCCGGGCTATGGTGAAGACATGCTACACCAGACTAGACCCGAACCATATGGCTCGGGTTGGACCTCGAGGGCCTGACGGACTAGAACTCCCTGTAAGCTTGGTATACGACCAAGTAAAGACAGCCACCAAGTATTCTCAACAAGACTGTAAATTAGATAGTCTTATAGATGGTATAGATGAAGAATAGACGTTTGATTCTATGTAACGATGTACTTTATCATCTAACTTATCTCCTATCGAATTTAATTAATTAAAAGATTTTCATGGCAGACCTTCCGCTTTAACCTTTGAAAACCCAAGGGCTGGAGTGTTTCTGAATACTATACCTGTGGTAAACACGTGGTATGTTTGGTAACCAGGCAATCCGGTCATAATTTCTTGAACAGACAAACTATGTTCGGGGAGTTATGTTATATTATTATTTAACGTAATAAACATCTTCCAGAGAGAATAGTTCCGTTAAGGGTTCCTTTCCTTGGGTCAGCATGCATATGTACGCAAGCCTAAGCTTTGATCCTTAAAAAGGATGAAAGGAAGCCGTATCCTGTGAGTTTTTAAAGTTTATGCGCTTAAAAGCGATACGTCGTTATTCGTCGACCAATGATTGCCTTAAGAACACTAGCTTTCGGCTTCACCCATCTGAGGTACAGGTCTGGATTACCCGGTTATAACAATCACAGAGGTGCTCCCTTTACACCCTAGCCGAACAATCGGGAAAGTATGTTATAAACACAGGAGCTAGGCAACCCAGCTTGGCAAAAACCTAAGTCATAAAGGTGCATACAATGGCAAGGAGACTGTATGAAATAGATGACATAAATATGATGAGCAATATGCTTTTTAGTCATGGGCTTCGTTATAGAAGCCCCCAAGTATTTTTGAGGTATATACATTTGAGGATGTTCTACCCTAGGATAGTTCGGTTGAGCCGAATACTTATCGATAAGAAACAATAAGAAAAAAAGAAGAGGAGAACTTAAAATAAAAACAGGGAATAAGACCTAGACTGAAAAGAAAAAAAATGTGCTACCGAACTATCCGTAGAATCGTCGGAGCCTGGTAGCGTTTCATGGGTTCGGCTCAAGGTGATTGTCTGATGCGTTTCAAAGGCAGTAGGCTCCATCGGTGAGTATTTCGTCAATAATGAAGGGGCCCACCCATATTGGTTTGAGCTTGTCCTTTTTCTTTTCCGGAAGGCGTAAGACGAGTTCGCCAACATTGTAAGTCTTGGCCCACACTTCTCTGCTTTGGTATCGCCTGGCCTGTTGTTGATAAAATGCGGAATGGGCCTGCGCGATATCGTGCTCTTCTTGAAGGCCGTCTAGGTCATCCTGCCGATCGAGCTCAGCCTGTCTCTCTTCATACATGCACGCCATACACCATGGAAAAACAGGGCAAAACAGCCTATGCGCCGTACACCATGAAAAAAAGTGTGTATCCGGTTGTCCGGTTAGGTGTGGTTCGCAGCCCCCGGAGTACAGAGTCGAGCTCCTCCACCCAGTGTTTATCCGACTCATGTAGGGAGCGCACTAGTCCGGGTTTAGTGCCGCTCATTATCAAGCCACTGGCTCTTTCGACATGACCATTTGTTTGAGGATGGTACGCAAAGGCGTAATCAAGTTTAATGCCGGGCTTAGCGCACCAATTTTTCACCTCATCAGCTGTGAAGTTGGAGCCGTTATCTGTGATAATACTATGCGGGAGACCAAAACGTTGTACTATACTGGATATAAAATCTATCACCGGCCCTACCTCATGTGTTTGGACTGGCTTGGCTTTTATCCATTTAGTGAATTTGTCCACCATTGTCGGCGTCCTCGGAACCAGGGTACCCAGACTTGCCTGTCTGCGGGCCGCGACGCGCTCCTACAGCGGCCTGGTACGGCCCAGCTGATCTACCAGTAGCCCAAGACCCTCGCGAAGGAGCTAAGCCTCGCGAGGAGAACGACGTCAAGACCTCCTCAGGAGCGGCCTCAACAAGGTGCTCCGGAGGGGCGGAGAATCCAAGGCCAAGCCTGCCTCAGGAGGAGGCAGTCATGTCAGCAGTGACGCACCGCGCCAGTGGGTGCCAGCGCTCGCCAGCGGCGCAGTTGCCATTTCGGTGCAAGGGGGACAGCACAGCCGCAGGTTCCCGAGGAGCGGGGCAAAGGTTTCCCCATTGGTGCACCAAGACCGAAGACCGCAAGGACGTCAAGGAGGATGTCACCGTCGATCCAACCACCGCGTCACCGCCTGGTCCTTTTGCAGGCGAAGACTGCTTTTGTCAGGGTAGGAACGTCCTTGTGCTCCCGCTCAAAAATGGCCGTTGCAGGATCCCTTCCCGCCTAAACATTTCGGGGGAAGAGGACCGTGGCCGCCTATATAAGTAGCTAGGATCCCCACTATGAAGGGGAGAGATCCATACACTCTCCAACCACGCAAGGAGCAAGAACACTTGTCTCCTGACCCTCCTGAGCTCAGGAACACTGTACTAGCTCATATTCCAGCTTCCCGAGGCTAATCCACCAAAGCAGGAAGTAGGGTCTTACACCACGCGGTGGCCCGAACCTGGGTAAACTCTTGCATGTTCTATCTGTTGTTTGCTTGAATCTCTTCACCGACAATGGCGAGGCGCTAGGTAGACCTGAGTGGGAGAGATCTTCGTTCACGCCCCTATGGTCGAACTTCTTGGGTTTTGCGGAGCCCTAAATCCGACATTTGGCGCGCCAGTTAGGGGGCGTGTTGAAATCTCGCCTCTCCGATGACCTCGCCTCCCGTCTCCGGTTCAGCGCCGCTACGATGACTGCGGCCTGCCACATCCACGCGTGGGCTGACTCCCTCCCCGTCGACCGAGCGGTACTGGCGGACCGCGTCACCCATGGGCGCCCCCTCCTTCCTCGACGACGCTCTTGCTGGCCAGGCCACCGGAGGGCGGCCTGCACCGCCACTCCCGCCTCCTGTGGCCTCGCCGGTCATGCTCTTGATGGCACGACGGCTGCCCCAGCACCGGCCGTCCACCGGAAATCACAGCACGCGAACGGCCCACAGCTGCGAGCTGCGGGGCGTCGCCTGCAGGGAGCAACCTTGCCACGGGGTCTCCTGCATCCTCGGTGGGTCGGCGTCTGCCCGGCATGTCAAGTCACACTTTCGGCACATTGGGGCTACTGGCCAGCCGTGGGAGGCCTTGCTGGCACAGAGCGAGCAGGGGCCCACCATCACCTTCAGCCCCGGCGACCTCGCCTCAGAAGCGGCCGGCACTAGCATTTTCCCCATGGCGTGCACGCCCACCATCTGCAGGGTGGCCGTGACGAGGACCCTCATCGACGGCGGCGCCGGCCTCAACATCCTCTCCCCCGAGGCCTTCGGTCATGTGCATGTGTCCTACATGCAGCTCCTCCCCACCAAGCCCTTTTCAGGGGTCGCGGGCTCGGCCGTTCCGCTCGGCCAGATCCGCCTCCCTGTCACCTTCGGCACATCGGCTAACTACCGGACTGAGCTCATCGACTTTTATGTCGCGCCCATCTGCCTGCCCTACAACGCCGTCCTCGGTTTCCCAGCCTTGGCAAAGTTCATGGCGGCGACTCACTCGGGCTACAACACTATCAAGATAGCCGGGAGCAGTGGCGTCATCACCGTCAAAGGTGACCCCAAGGCCGCCCTTCAGGTCCTCGGGCGCGCTTATAGGGCTGCTACCGCAGCTCACCCAAGAGAGAAAGGGGCTCCGGAGGCTCCGAAGGCCGCGCTGGCCAAGAAGAAGCAGCTCTTCTCTCAGGACCCCGATGAGATGAAGCAGGTGCCCGCCGATGAAGAAGGCTCAAGAGCCACCTTCACCATCGGTACGGGCATGGATCCAGAGCAAGAGGCGGCGCTGGTCAGCTTTCTCAAGGCCAACAAAGACGTGTTCGCCTGGAAGGCCACGGATTTGGTCGGGGTGCCTAGGCATGTCATCGAGCATCACCTCACGGTGTGCCCCAATGTGCGCCCCATCAAGAAGAAGGCGCGCAGACAAGCCCCGGAGAAGTAGGCCTTCATCGTTCAGGACGTTAGGAAGCTGGAGGAAGTAGACGTCGTGCGGGAAGTACGACACCCGGAGCGGCTGGCCAACCCTGTCATAGTCCCGAAGAAAGAAGGCAAGGAATGCATGTGCGTCGACTTCACGAGCCTCAACAAGTTCTGCCCTCAGTACCCTTTCCCTCTTACGCGCATCGACCAAATCGTGGATTCAGCGGCTGAATGCGACTTACTCTGCTTCCTCGACGCTTTCTCGGGCTACCACCAAATCAAGATGGCGGTAGAGGACATGGAGAAAACGGCGTTCCTGGCCCCATGTGCTTCTACTGCTACACTTGCATGACTTTCGGGCTGAGGAACGCGGGCGCCACCTTCCAGCGCCTGATGCACATCACGCTCGGCCCTCAGCTCGGAAGGAATGTGGAGGCCTACGTCGACGACATCGTGGTTAAAACTAGGGAGGCCAAGACCCTCATCCAGGACCTAGAAGAAACGTTCGCCAACCTGCGCAAGGTGAAGCTGTGCCTCAACCCGGAGAAGTGCGTGTTCGATGTACCCTCTGGCAAGTTGCTAGGGTTCCTGGTTTCGCACCGGGGCATCGAAGCTAATCCGGAGAAGATCAAGGCCATCGAGAGAATGAGGCTGCCCATGAACCTGAAGGAGATGCAGAAGCTCGCTGGGTGTGTAACGTCCCTGGGACGCTTCATCTCTAAGCTTGGGGAACGCGCCCTTCCGTTCTTCAAGCTCATGAAGAAGGAGGGGCCCTTTGAGTGGACTCCGGAGCCGATGTCGCCTTCCGCGACCTCAAGGAATACCTCACCAGCTCGCCGATTATGGTAGCACCACGACCACTGGAGCCCATGACTCTCTACCTCGCCGCAATGCCTCATTCCGCCAGCGCGGCACTAGTCGTGGAGCGCAAGGAAAGGCCCGAATCTCAAGGCCACCGGGCGGTTCGGCACCTTCAGGGCCCGCGCCGCCCCCTAACGCGGCCCTAGTGGCAGATTCGACCACGGGCACTGACGGCCCTGCCACTCAGCAAGAGGCACCTAAGGGTCCTGAGGCACCCGTGGACCCTGCTGCGCTGACCCTCGTGGAGCACTCGGTTTACTTTGTCAGCACAGTACTGCGCGACGCGCGCTCGCGCTACCCGATGCCCCAGAAGCTGCTCCTGGCGCTCCTCGTCGCCTCCAGGAAGCTGCACCACTACTTCCAAGGCCATCCCATCAAGGTTGTTTCGTCATATCCTCTCGAGAAGGTACTGCGGGGCCCGAATGTCGTCGGGAGAGACGCTGAGTGGAACATTGAGCTTCAAGCATTCCAGTTGGAGTTCAACACCACGCGGGCGACCAAGGGAGCAGCTCTGGCAGACTTTGTGGCAGAATGGACTGACGCGCCGGAGCAGGGGGGGGCAGCGAAGACCGCTCACTGGCCCCCGGCGATGAAGCCCCAGACGGATGGGTGGTATACTTCAACGGCGCCTTCTCGCGCCTCGGTGCGGGGGCTGGCGCCATGTTAGTATCTCCCACTCAGGATAAGTTGTACTACGTTGCGCAGCTCTGCTTCCAGCAAGGCGAGAAGGTCTCCAAAAACATTGCAGAGTACGAGGGTCTAATTGCTGGGCTCAAGGCCGCCGCAGCGCTGGGGGTCAAGCGTCTCACCATCAGGGGCGATTCGCAACTCCTCGTCGACTTCTCAAACAAGAAATACAAGCCCAAGGACGAGCACATGAAGGCATATTTGGAGGACGTGCGCAAGATGGAGAAGCGATTCCAAGGGCTGGAGGTGCAGCATGTACCAAGAGGCATCAACAAAGAAGCGGACGATATCGCCAAACGAGCCTCCAGACGAGAGCCTCAGAGGCCAGGCGTCTTCGAGGAGCGGCTACGCAAACCATCAGCGGCATCGCCGGCCCCTGAGCCGGCCTCCCCTTAGCAGGGGTTACCTGCGGCGCCTCCGGATTGCGCCCCGCCCTGCGGACCACCCTCCGGAGCCCGCCTGCTGCTCGCCGCAGAGCCCGAGGAGGATTGCTGGACCCAAGAACTCAAGATGTACCTGCAACACGATACCCTGCCGGACAAGGAATAAGACGCAGAGCGCGTGGTCCGACGGGCCTCAGCTTACTGCATCCAAGATGGTGAACTCTACAGGAGGCGCCCCAACGACGTCTCGCTAAAATGCATCTCGAGGAAGCAAGGGTGCGAGCTACTGGCTGATATCCATGGTGGAGACTGTGGTCATCACTCGTCGTCCCGCACCCTCGTGTGCAAGGCCTTCCGCAGCAGCTTCTACTGGCCCACAGCACTCAACGACGCCACGGAACTCTTGCGGGCTTGCGAGGCGTGCCAGTTTCATGCCAAGCAGATCCACCAGTCGGCGCAGGGACTCCAGACGATTCCGCTCTCCTGGCCCTTCGCGGTCTGGGGATTGGACATCCTCGGTCCATTTCCTCGGGCAGCAGGGGGCTACCGCTTCCTGTACGTCGCCATCGACAAGTTCACCAAGTGGGCGGAAGTGGAGCCTGTTCGTGCGATCCCAGCCGGGTCGGCTGTCAAGTTCATCCAGGGCCTCATGAGGCGATTCGGGGTCCCCAGCCGCATCATCACGGATAACGGTTCACAGTTTAGAAGCAATCTCTTCAGGTCATATTGTGCTAACCTTGGAACACAGATCTGCTATGCTTTGGTAGCTCACCCCAGGAGCAACGGCCAGGCCGAGCGCACCAACGCGGAAGTCTTGCATGGCCTCAAGACGTGCAACTTTAAGAAGAAGCTTGAGGCTTGCGGCAGGGGCTGGATCGATGAACTCCAGTCCATGTTGTGGTCAATCTGAACCACTGCCACCAAACCTATGGGGGAAACTCCTTTCTTTCCTGTCTATGGGGCGGATGCGGTCCTCCCTCACGAGGTCAAGCATCGCTCCCCACGGGTCTTAGCCTTCAATGAGGAATGCCAGGATGCCGTCTGACGGATGGACCTCGTGCTCGGCGAGGAGGGCCGCCGCCGAGCTGTCCTCGGGGCGGCACGTTATCAGCAGGCGATGTGGAGGTACCACTGTCGCGGCTTCCGCGGAAGAACACTTGAAGTTGGTGTCTTGGTCCTGAGGCGGGTCCTCTCCCGTGAGGGGTTGCACAAGCTCTCGCCCATGTGGGAGGGCCCGTTTAGAATCGCCCGTGTCTCTAGGCCTGGTGTTGTGCGCCTGGAGACGCAGGATGGGATACCTATCCAGAATCCTGGAACATCGAACACCTCAGGAAGTTCTATTCTTAATCAAGGCTCCGTGCCCGTGAAGGTCTCCGCCCTTGACACTCTCACGTAATAACGAGTTGGGGCTGTACACGCCTCGGAGTCTCCTGTGTGTTGCCTACGGGCCCTCAGACGGGGCTCCCACCCATGCCCCAGTGGCAGTCCTTAGCTCCGCACTGGGAAGAAGACGTAGTGTAGGGGTCGAACGCGACCTTTTTTTCCTGTTTAGCTTGTTGTTTGGCTGTCAGCCTATTCTACTTCCTTGGCTATCAGCCATTCCTCTACCCCATGCTATGAAGTTCTCGTGTTTCTTGCGCTTCCTGCATTTGGTTGAAAGTCTTGTTTGGGATCTTTCTCGCCAGTTTTAAGTTCAGTCGCGCCACTCGCTCTTCTTCGCGCGCCTCACGCGTGGGGGCTGGGACACGGTCGGTCACCGGGCCTCGTCTGCCGCGGCCCCGTGACCTCGCCTGGCCAAGCGTGCTCAAGCTTTGGCACCGGGCTTCTCAGTCCGTGCAACCTATCCTACCGAGCCGGATCAGGCCTTGGTGCTCTAACCCGCGCTCGGCGCTCTCAGTAGATCTTAGTGGCTCACCCCCACTCGGGGACTGCACGAGCCCTTCAGATTCGGCCACCCCGTCACGACCCAATGGGGCTCATGACGCCGAACTCAGGAGGACTCCGCCTCAGGACGTCGCGACGCATAAAAGCCAAGTGATTTCACCCAGGCAACAAAAAAACATGACATCGAGTTCTCTCTTCCTACATATATCACAGTCCATTACACGCCTCCTCGAGGCAACTTGAAATTTTGATGCAGAAAGGACATGAAGGAAAGGAAAGGAAGAGAATCAAAGGCCGCTCCCGCTCAGTCGGAGTCTTCCAATTCTTCCGGCTTCACTGAGCCATAGCGGCGCAACAACCCCCTCTCCTCGCCGGGCCGAGCTCGACGGCGTGGTGGTTCATCGCGGCCACCACTGCTGGAGGAGCTGCTGCTTCCACAGAGGGGGGACCCACGCCGCCCGCCATGACTAAGATCGTCTTCAGAGGAGGAGCTACTCCTCTGGACGCCGTGTCGGTGTATTTGGATCGACACCTATGGGATCACAAGAATCCCTACTACGGTTGCGGGGCGCGGGGTTGAGAGAAGAGCGGATCTAACGATCGGGACACGGTTCCTTTACCCAGGTTCGGGCCGCAAAGATGCGTAAAACCCTACTCCTGCTTTGGTGGATTATATGTTGGTGTTCTTCAGCTAACGAGGAGCTCCAAAAGAGTCGTGAGGGGTTTTGAAAAGCCGAATCCTCCTCCTGGTCGCCTTGGGCCTCATTTTATAGGGAAAAAGGGGTCGCCACAGTGGCACACATGAGGTGGAAAGGGTATAGTGATGCGAGGTTATCCCTCGCATTACAGGACAAGGTGCATTTAATGCGCCCTGCTTAGGTGTCCTTGCTTTATCGGGGACGAGGGGAGACGTCCGTCTTGTCCGTCGCCGCTCCTCCTTGTGTCGACACGCGCCCTGGCCAGCGGTGCCTGAGGTGCCATGTAGGTAGACAGGTAGCTGAGGTGGCGCAACGGCGGGCCTCCATGAAGATCTGTGGGTTGCCACGCAGGAGCCTGTCCAGCTGGTTGGGTCGGCAGCTGCGTGGGTCGGTGGAGACCCAGTTGGCGCGGGCCTGATGGTGGCCCCGTGGGTTTCCTCGGCAAGGGCCTTGCCGGGGCCCCGGCAAGGGTCTTGCCGCGGCGCCTGCTGTCATCCCCGGCAAGGTGCTTGCCGGGGGCCTTGTGGATCTGATCCCAGCCAAGGGTCGTCGTCTTCTTACCTTGTATCTGATCTTGAAGGTCTTCACAAAGATCTGCATGCCACCACAGGGATATCTCCCGAATCCTCCCCCCATGGGGGTGGCGGACTCAAGGGTGATTCGCTCCATAGGCGGGGGGCGAGCTGTCGCGGCAAGGGTCTTGCCGGGGCTGCCAGAGCCGGCCCCGGCAAGGATCTTGCCGGGGAAAACCGCTTCGTCCCCTTTCTCTTCGTGGTCTTGTTCTTGGCATTGCTCCAGTCTTCATCAAGCTTCAGTCTTGCCCCGGCTTGCCTCCCTTGCCGTGCTTGGTGTGATGGCACCGTGGCTCAGACTGCCCATGCACAGTCTTAGGGGTACAAAAAGTGTACCCCTCTTTTTGTACACCGACAGGAGCCCCCGGGCCTGGGTCACACATAGGCGCGACACGTTGTTGGGCCAGGCCCAGAACGGTGCACGGGCAGGCGGGGTGGTTCTTACCGTGGTAAAATTTCAGCGCGCTGCGCTTCCCACGACCTGCGCGCGCGGCGCGGGGTGGAGGGGCGTGTGTGACGTGGGCGGCATGCGTGGGACGCTTTCCGCACGCATGCGTCACATCGCAGTAAATGCGAAAGGAGGCGGCCCGCGCTTTCCCCATAAAAAGGAATAACCGCGAGCGCGCTGCTCACTTCCTCCACTTTCCTCGCGCCCCTTCAGATCTCAGAGCCGCTGCTCCATTGCTTCCTTCCTTCCGAATCTTTCGCCGTCGCCCGCCGCCGTTGCTTCGCCATCCCCTCCCCTCAGCCTTCCCATTCAGTCGTCATGGCGTCCAAACTCACCAAGGGCAAGGGGGCGGCCAAGGTTGCCGGGCCTTCGGCGCCGCCGGAGGGCGTATTCATGGGGGATCGGACGAAGGCCACCATCTTCATTCTGTCGTCGGTCGACGTCATCGAGCTCCGGGCCGTCTTCAAACCCCTTTGGGGGGCGGAGACGAGGGATCGGGCGAAGGGCTTGGGTCATCCGGCGACGCGCGTCATTCTGGCCGTTTGCGCTCCGCCCAGCTCAAATCGGTATCCCTTCTTCGTTGATTATTTCTCCTGCGGGTTGTGTCCTCCCTTCTCCGACTTTTTCTGCGACATCATGCACACTTTTGGCTTCCGTCTTTTGGATCTTACCCCAAATGCGGTGGCGTGCATGGCCTTCTTCGCGCACCTCTGCGAGGGCTTTGTCGGAGTGCAGCCTAACAAGGCGCTCTTCCGCCACTATTTCATCCCTCGGATCCAGCCGGGAGGCTCGGTCTCTGGAGGCATCGCCAGGATTCCGAGACTCAAGGTGGTGTATCCGGAGGGCGCCGTGAAGGAGAGGTGGGACGAATGGCGCGGCCGGTGGTGCTGGATCGAGGAGGACGAGCGGCCAACGTTCTGCAAGGTCCGCCGGGTGCCGATGGTCCGAGGCAGCGATTGGAGCAACGTCGACGCCGCCGACGGGAAGCTCGCCGTCGCTGTCACCAGGATCACCCGGCTTGTCCAAGCCGGACTCACCCTCGAGATGATCGGGGCGGATTTCATCCGCCGTCGGATCGCTCCGCTGCACCAAAAGGGGAGGCCGGCCTGGCTCTTCAGGAACCCGGCCAACGTCATGCGGCTCCGCACTGGCCTCAAGCACAACTTTACAGTGATGGGACATGCCCATTTCTGTCAGCGGCTCTTCCAGCTGGATGTGAGTCACGACGGCGAGGTCGAGCGGACCGGCAAGGCTGCGAAGGCCGCCGCCAAGATCGGCAAGGCCGTCAAGGGGCAGCTCTTCAAGCTTCCAGCGGGAGTGGTCCCGCTGTGCAACTATTCGCGCCAGTCCGAAATCATCGCAATGATGCCGGAATGTAGCACGCACGGCCCCGTCCCGAGCTGGCAGGAGCCGGAGGATGAGGTCGTGCAGAAGTTCTTTGATTCCCTGGTCGAGGTGTGCGTCAATCCCGACGCCGAGTGGTGGCTCGTCAGGGACACCACCCCGGAGGAGCTGGACTACATCGCCGCCAGGGCGAAGGAGGCACAGCTCATCAAGGAGGCCGGCAGCATCGGGGGCATGGAGGACCAGGCCGCCGCGGCTGCAGAGGAGGAGGAGTTCGCCCAGTGGGCAGCGGCTGCCGGAGAGGCTAGCAGCGCTAGCACCGGGGCCCCATTGGTTGAGGACACGGCCGACGAGTCGTCATCGTCGTCAGAGGACGTGGCGGCTGGCTCGGCGCCAATCAGGGGAAGAGGGCGAGTCTTCCGGCGGGCCTGCTCCAGTGAGCCGGTCAGGCCCGGCAAGGGTGCGCAGCCTCAATTGGCCCTGGAGGAGTCCGGGCGCCTCACGAGGGCCACGGCGGCGAAGAAGTCGGCGAAGGTCACCGAGAAGAAGAAAGTGGCAGCTCCCTCTCCATCGAGGCGCGCACAAACTCCGCTCCCTCCTTCGCCTTCCCCGGCAGACGTTGATTCGGAGGGCGACGCGGAGTTCCCCTTCGACCTCGGGCCCCTCAGCCCGAAGAGGAAGAGGAAGACGGCAGAGGAGGAGGAGAAGATGGACGATGAGTAAGTTTTCTTCATCGTCTCCCCCATCTCTCTTGCTCATGCCACTCATCTTAACTTGTCCTTGCTTCTTCAGGGACGCAGAGACGTTGGCCCAGAGGGTGAAGAGGGCGAAGGCTTCAGCGAGCAGCCAGCCCCCGGCCGGGGCTACAGAGACACCACTGGTGGTGTTGAGCAGCTCCGACGGCTGCCCCCGGCACAGCCCCCAGCATAAGTCTGCCAACCTTTTCTCGCTCGACACGCAGTAGGCGTTAGATGCTGAAGGTGTCGACCTTGCCGATTCTGTAGGACGGGAGCGGCAGCAGGAGGAGCCGTAGAGGGCCACTCCCAACACGCCACCCCTATCGACCACGCCGCCACGAGGGGCGTCCCCGGCAAAGGGCACCAAGCACGGAGCCCACACGCATGGAGGAGGAGGACTTGGGTGCTGGCGGCCCGCCCCCGGCGTCCAACGCCGGTGGGGAGGGAACTTTCGCTGCACAGCCCGGCGCTGGTGAGTTGCCCGCCTTTCGCTTCTTGACTTTGTTTCCCCCGTCACGACCCAGGCCCTCCCCCAACGGATGTGGAGGACGTGGACGTCATCATCGAGGAGGTTACCGAGGAGGCCGCGGCGGAGGCAGACGAGATTGCCGCCGGAGAGGCCGCCAAGGACGCCGCCAAGGGTGCCGGGGATGAGACCACCGAGGACGCCGCCAAGGGTGCCGTCGAGGGCGCCGGCGGTGGGCCTGCTGGGGAGGCCGGCAAGGCCACAGCTGAGGAGGAGGCGACTGATGACCAGCCCTCTTCCTCCGCGACCCCGGGCCCCGGCAAGTATCTGAAGGTGAGCGACAACCTCTTCGTCCACCTTGCCAGGGCGTCAAGCTCCCGGGCGCCCGCCGGGGAGGAAGTCTTCGACGGCGAGGTGTTCGCTGCCGCCGGGCTCGAGGTTGTTGAAGAACCGAGCGCCGGCGGCGACGGCTCCCTAGAGGAGCAGCTCTTCCGGGCCATGGGGGCCAACTTCCGGAAGCTTCAGGCGCTCTACCGCGCCCGTTTGGACAAGGTTAAGTCCAGAATGGCAGCGGTGGACGAGGCGGAGGCGGACTTCCAGGCACGCGTCGCCGAGGCGCAAGCCTGGTTCTACCAGTTCCGCGAGGAGCAGAGGGCCACCCAGGAAGATCTGGCCCAGCGCAACATGGAGCTCATCATGAAGATGGCCGCCATCGAGAAGGCCCAGGAAGAGGTGGTGAATTCGGCTGCCGCGGCGCAGGCCGCCCGGAACCAGCATCAAGCCGCCCTCGATTCCCAGGAGGAGGACCTCTCCGCGCGTGAGGTGAAGCTTGCCGCGACACTCCGCGGCAAGGATGAGGAGCTTGAGGCTCTTGTCGAGCGGCGGACTCACGAGCTGGGGCAGAGGCACAAGGAGGCGCTCGATGCCCAGGCTCTGGCTCACGCCGGCAAGATACAAGAGCTAGAAGTGGAACGAGACAGGTTGAAGGAGCAGGCCCTCAAGCTGGCTGACGAGAAGACCAGACTCAACTGCGCCCTGACAGAAGCGCAGGGAGTGGTCATCAGCAAGACTGGGGAGCTCTCCGATGCGCAAGGCTCCATCAGAGATCTCAGGCTGAGGCTAGAGAATCTCGAGATGGCGTTGGCGGAGAGCTCTGCTCGGGAGGGGGCCTTGGCCAAGAGCCTGGAGGAGGAGAAGCAGCTGCGGGCAGACGAGGGCGCCTCCCACCAGGAATACGTGGTGGAGGAGAACAGGTGGATCAGCCGGTTGGAGGACATCGCCGGCAGGGTTACCTCACAGTTGGCCCTCATGGGGGTGCCGAACGTGAGGTATGCCCCTGAATGGAGCGGGTCCGTCAACGCCAAGCTGACCCTGTTCTTCGAGGGTGTCCTCAGTGCCTTAACTGATCTTCACTCCAACAGAACGGCCACGCTTGCCGGGGAGGCCCGGCGGCTCTGCCGGGGAGTCATGACCAAGGTCCTCACCAAGGTGGCATTCTGGAACCCCGCCCTCGACTTCGAAGCCGTGATGGACAGCTTGCCGGAGGATGCCAACCTCACGGCGCTCAAGGAGCGCATCAAGCCTGTCATCAGCCCCATCGACGAAATCAAGAGGGTGGAGGGCCAGCGTCGGGATTAGATATCCCGTTCTTCTTTGCCGCTGCGAGTTCATGCCCAAGACAAATTTTATCTTTAGTTAGAACCGCAGCGATGGCATGATGTAATATAACTTTGAAATATTTTCAGAACCATGCATGTTATTTTCCTGTTTGTTGCCTCCCTGTGTTTCCACCCTACGTTAACTGGGTAGGCTTGCCGGCGTGAAATACCCAAGCGGCGTCTTGGGGACGGGTCCCCTTTGGCCTGCCGGGTGAGCGTGCTACCGGGTTTGTCACCTTGCCGCTCTTAACGCAGCCGCTCGAACTGTCGAGTTTGACTCGAGTCAGAGTCAAGAACTTTGCCAATTGCGGAAGGGTCTGCCACCTTGCCGCTCCCAACGCAGCCGCTTGAACTGTCGAGTTTGACTCGAGTCAGAGTCGAGAGCTTTGTCAGTCGCGGAAGGCTACCCCACCGTTTCAACGCAGCCGTTTGAACTGTTGAGTTGACTCGAAACAGAACAAGGCGTTGCCGATCAGGAAGGGCCCCATCCGCGTGCAGGTTTCTTTTTGCACAAGGAATGACAGCTCCGAGGATAATAACTTTAAATGATAGGATGGAAATATCCAAAGTTCGATGTAACTTAGCTTTTATTCGCAGCCACTCGAAAGCAAGTCTTATGGCTTCCTCAAAGAGCCACGGAGACGAGAGAACGTCTGGCCGATCACCAGAGCCGATTCTCACAACTGCGACCCCTACCTGGCGCGCCAAAGATGTCGGTGTATTTGGATCGACACCTACGGAATCACAAGAATCCCTACTACGGTTGCGGGGCGCGGGGTTGAGAGAAGAGCGGATCTAACGATCGGGACACGGTTCCTTTACCCAGGTTCGGGCCGCAAAGATGCGTAAAACCCTACTCCTGCTTTGGTGGATTATATGTTGGTGTTCTTCAGCTAACGAGGAGCTCCAAAAGAGTCGTGAGGGCTTCCGAAAAGCCGAATCCTCCTCCTGGTGGCCTTGGGCCTCCTTTTATAGGGAAAAAGGGGTCGCCACAGTGGCACACAGGAGGTGGAAAGGGTACAGTGATGCGAGGTTATCCCTCGCATTACAGGACAAGGTGCATTTAATGCGCCCTGCTTAGGTGTCCTTGCTTTATCGGGGACGAGGGGAGACGCCCGTCTTGTCCGTCGCCGCTCCTCCTCATGTCGACACGCGCCCTGGCGAGCGGTGCCTGAGGTGCCATGTAGGCAGACAGGCAGCTGAGGTGGCGCAACGGCGGGCCTCCATGAAGATCTGTGGGTTGCCACACAGGAGCCTGTCCAGCTGGTTGGGTCGGCAGCTGCGTGGGTCGGTGGAGACCCAGTTGGCGCGGGCCTGATGGTGGCCCCGTGGGTGTCTTCGGCAAGGGCCTTGTCGGGGCCCCGGCAAGGGTCTTGTCGTGGCGCCTCCTGTCATCCCCGGCAAGGTGCTTGTCGGGGGCCTTGGGATCCCCTTGGCTGGGATCCCGCCAAGGGTCATCGTCTTCTTACCTTGTATCTGATGTTGAAGGTCTTCACAAAGATCTGCATGCCACCACGGGGATATCTCCCGAATCCTCCCCCCATGGGGGTGGCGGACTCAAGGGTGATTCACTCCGTAGGCGGGGGGCGAGCTGCCGCGGCAAGGGTCTTGCCGGGGCTGCCAGAGCCAGCCCCGGCAAGGATCTTGCCGGGGAAAACCGCTTCGTCCCCTTGCCCTTCGTGGTCTTGTTCTTGGCGTCGCTCCAGTCTTCATCAAGCTTCAGTCTTGCCCCAGCTTGCCTCCCTTGTCGTGCTTGGTGTGATGGCACCGTGGCTCAGACTGCCCGTGCACAGTCATAGGGGTACAAAAAGTGTACCCCTCTTTTTGTACACCGACACGCCGCCCTCGTCATCCTCTTCATCATCGACCTCGGGACAGCACCCAAGGCGCCTCCCTTCCTCCGAGAAGACCTTGACGAACAGTGTGGAGACACCATCGTACCTGAAGTGGAGCGCACACCTCCCCTGCAGCTGGCGTGCATGAGCAAACGATTGCCAGCCGCTCTCCAGGAACACATCGCCCGAGGGAGCCACATCAACCTCCACCCAGGACGCACCACTACAGCAGCCGTCAGCTTACAGCTAGATGCCACCGAGGCCTCCGGCTGGTAACACATCGCCGAACGAGCGGGGAAGCCAGAGCCACGGGCCACCAGGCTTCTCCGCCCACACCATGAACTCCGACGACACATCGAAGGAATGGAGCTGCGGGCGCGGAGGATGCGCGACCGACAGGCGCCGTTGCGCGCCTCCTCTCCCTCCACGGCCACGACCACCTTCACCACGGGAGGATGTCCCGGGCCTTTCGCCAGCGGCCACAGCAGAACTCAGAAGGTTGCGCCCGCCTCCCTGAGGAGTCGCTGTAGGCGCAGCGGCATGCTTGCGGGGATGACCACGGCCCCTCTTCGGTGGCAGCGGGGCCGGATCCTTCGGGGCCTTCCCCTTCTCCGCGGCGGACGGCTTCCTCGACGGCGCCATGGGAATCTCACGACAGGAGAGAGAGCGAGGAACAAGCAAGGGGAAGACGGCGCTGGCTTGGAAACGGCTAGGGGGCTCCCCCCTTTAGTCCCATTTATAAGGCGGCGGAGCCCAACCGCCAGCCCTGGCGTCGCAGCCATAACGGCCCTGTCGTCTGCGCCAAGGAGTTGTCAAGTTGCACGATCACCAAGACTGCATGGGGAGCGGAGCCGCCACGTCCCATCCAACTATCGCACGCCGGCCTAGCCCGCAACCTTTTAGGGCCCGCGGCGCTTCGTCATCGACTAAGGCTTCGCCCCAAAGCCAACTCCGTGTGCGCCTTGGGCCCGGGGGCTACTGTCGGCGTCTTGGGAACCAAGGTACCCAGACTTGCCTGTCTGTGGGCCACGACGCGCTCCTACAGCGGCCTGGTAGGGCCCAACTGATCAACTAGCTGCCCAAGACCCTCGCGAGGGAGCTAAGCCTCGCGAGGAGAACGACGTCAAGACCTCCTCAGGAGCGGCCTCAGCAACGTGCTCCGGAGGGGTGGAGAATCCAAGGCAAAGCCTGCCTCAGGAGGAGGCAGTGATGTCAGTAGTGATGCACCGCGCCAGCAGGTGCCAGCGCTCACCAGCGGCGCAGTTGCCATTTCGGTGCAAGGAGGACAGCGCAGCCACAGGTTCCCGAGGAGCAGGGCAAAGGTTTCCCCATTGGTGCAACAAGACCGAAGACCGCAAGGACGACAAGGAGGATGTCACCATCGAGCCCACCACCGCGCCACCGCCTGGTCCTTTTGCAGGTGAAGACTGCTTTTGTCAGGGTAGGAACGTCCTTGTGTTCCCGCTCAAAAATGGCCGTTGTGGGATCCCTTCCCGCCTAAACATTTCGGGGGAAGAGGACCGTGGCCACCTATATAAGTAGCTAGGATCCCCACTATGAAGGGGAGAGATCCATACACTTTGCCACCACGCAAGGAGCAAGAACACTTGCCTCCTGACCCTCCTGAGCTTACCTCCTGAGCTCAGGAACACTGTACTAGCTCATATTCCAGCCCTCCCGAGGCTAATCCACCAAAGGAGGAACTAGGGTCTTACACCACGCGGTGGCCCAAACCTAGGTAATCTCTTGCGTGTTCTATCTGTTGTTTGCTTGAATCTCTTCACCGACGAGGGTGAGACGCTAGGTAGACGTGAGTGGGAGAGATCTTCGTTCACGCCCCTGTGTTCGAACTTCTTGGGTTTTGCGGAGCCCTAAATCCGACAACCATGACCAATAAATATTTCTTTTTATGGCTTCCCCCTTTAAGAGGTCCGACCATATCCAGCTCCCAGACCGCAAAGGGTCGGGTAATGGGGATGGTTCTGAGAGCGGTGGGAGGCATATGACTTTGATTTGCGAAAAGGTGGCATCCAACACAATGTTGGACTAGGGTTTGTGCGTCTACGCGTGTAGTTGGCCAGAAGAAACCAGTTCAGAAAGCGTTGCTTACAAGAGCTCGGGCTGCGGCATGATGGCCGCCCATGCCAGCGTGTATTTCGGCTAGAAGTTGTCGTCCCTCCTCTTCAGAGATGCACCATTGGAGAATACCGGTAGTGCTTTTCTTGTATAGTTCACCTTCATGAACCTTATAGGCTTTAGAGCGCCGAAATATGCGGCGGGCCTCATTTTGGCCATCGGGGAGCTCTTGCCTATTAAGGTAGGCTAGGAATAGCTCGGTCCAGGGGGCTATAACAACCATGATCTCGTGTGCCAAAGATGTTATTCCCATGTCTGGGTCCCTGATGATGTCTGTATTGAGTTCGGCTTGGGGCTTGTTCGGGTCCGGATTAGCGTCTCTGCTCTCGTCCTGCCATGTTAGCGATGGCTTGAATAGACTTTCCACGAAGGTGTTAGGCGGGACTGGGTCGCGTTTAGCGCCCATACGAGCAAGTATATGCGCTGCCTGGTTACTGTCCCGAGCTACATGGTGAAATTCCAGCCCCTCAAATCAAGCCGACATTTTTTATATGGCATTTCGATAAGCTGCCATCTTTGAATCCTTTGCGTCAAATTCTCCATTTACCTGAGATATGGCAAGGTTTGAGTCTCCACGCACCTCGTGGCGATGTATGCCCATGGATACGGCCTTGCGGAGACCGTGCAGTAGTGCCTCGTATTCGGCCGTGTTGTTTGAGTCCATGTACATAATCTGTAGTATGTAGCGGACTGTATCCCCTGTTGGAGATATCAAAATGACGCTGGCCCCCAATCCGGCTAGAATTTTGGAACCGTCAAAATACATGGTCTAGTGGGAGTATGATCCGTACTCTTTAGGAGTTTGGCTTCAGTCCATTCCGCGATGATGTCGGCCAACACCTGGGACTTAATAGTTCGGCGTGGTTTGTATGTTATTTTGAACAATAAGAGCTCGATGGCCCATTTGGCTATGCGTCTAGTGGCGTATTTATTGTTTATGATGTCGTTTAGTGGTACTTCAGATGCCACTGCGATCGAACACTCTTGAAAGTAGTGTCGAAGCTTCCGAGATACCATGAATACCGCATAGGCAATTTCTGGTAATGGGGGTATCGTGCTTTGCACGGTGTGAGAACCTCAGATACATAGTATATGGGTTTTTGAACGGGGAATTTATGTCCCTCTTGGTCTTGTTCAACGACGAGCACCGTATTCACTACCTGGTGAGTGGCTGAAATATAAAGCAGCATTGGTTTGCCAATACGTGGAGCGGCTAGGATTGGGTTGCCCACCAATAGGGTTTTTTATTTCCTCTAATCCGACCATAGCCGCATCTGTACATTCAAAGTTGTATGTGCGCATCAGCAGTCTATAAAGTGGCAGCGCTTTCTCTCCTAATCTGGAGATAAAGCGGCTCAAGGCCGCTACGCAACCTGCTAGCTTTTGCACTTGTTTGATATCGGTTGGCGTAGTTAGCTGTGAGAGGGCCTGAATTTTAGCTGGATTCGCTTCAATTCCTCTATGGGCTACGATGAACACTAATAGCTTTCCGGCCGGAACGCCAAAGACACATTTTTTCGAATTGAGCCGTATGTCATATGTTGGTAGGTTATCGAACGTTAGGCGGAGATCATCCACCAATGTTTTGATGTATTTAGTCTTGATGACTACATCATCGACATATGCCTCCACTGTCTTGCCAATTTGTTTCTCTAGGCATGTTTGAATCATGCGTTAATACGTGGCACCAGCGTTTTTGAGTCCAAATGGCATAGTATTAAAGCAAAAGGGGCCGTACAGAGTGATGAATGTTGTAGCAGCCTAATTGGATTCCTTCATTCTTATTTGATGGTATCCGGCGTAAGCGTCGAGGAAACGCAACGAGTCATGTCCTGCAGTTGCCTCGATAATTTGATCGATGCAGGGTAGCGGAAAGGGATCCTTACGTCAAGCCTTGTTTAAGTATGTGAAGTCGACACAAAGGCTCCGGGATTTGTCCTTCTTTGGTACCATCCGGGCGTTTGATTTCCCTAATGAATCCGGTTTCCAGTAACTTGGCTAACTCTTCCCCCATAGCTTGTATTTTGGGTTCGGAAAATCGTCGTAGTGATTGCTTGACTGGCTTGAACCCTTTGATGATGTTGAGGTTGTGTTTGGCCAGCTTACATGGGATTCCCAGCATGTCTAAAGGATGCCAAGTGGATACGTCCCAGTTTTCCTGAAGGAAGGCGCGCAAAGCGCTGTCTACCGTCGGGTCCAGCTGTGCCCCAATAGATTTCATTTTATTGGGGTCCGTCGGGTGCACTTGGAATTTTACAATTTCATCTGCTGGCTTGAAAGAGGTAGATTTCGATATTTTGTCAAGGACTACGTCGTCTTGTCCACCGTAGATCGTAAGGTGGTTAATTCTTTGGCTGTGAGGGCTTTAGATAGTGCCTCTAGGGCTAAGGATGCGGTTTTGTTCTCGGCACGGAATTCTCTGTCTGGATCAGTTGCAACTATAATTATTCCATTGGGCCCTGGCATTTTGAGCTTCATGTAATCGTAATGGGGTATAGCTTGAAAGCGTGAGAAGGCGTCCCGCCCTAGAAGGGCATGGTATCCGCTGTTTAAGGGGACAATGTGGAAGATCAGTTCCTACGACCTATAGTTCTCGGGTGTACCGAATACTACGTCGAACTTAATGCTTCCCGAACACTGGGCTTCCCGTCTGGGAATAATTCCTTGAAAGGTTGTATTACTTTGTTCAATGTGGGATTTATCGACCTGAATTTTTGCAAGCGTGTCCTCATATATGAGGTTGAGTCCACTGCCCCCATCCATGAGTAGTTTAGTGAGGTGGAAGCCGTCTACTATTGGGTTTAGTACAAGAGCGGCTGTGGCTCGGACCGGCCGGACTCGAGGTTCGCCTTCGGCAAAAAAGGTGATTGTCGTGTCGTTCCATGGGCTTGCAGTGCTGATTTGATGGACCTCGTCAAGTTCGTGATTTGCTCTGTTGCGCCGGTTGTTTGAGCTGAACGTCTCAAAGATGGTGAAGACATCGAGGTTTTTCTCCCCTGGCATTGTGGTGGCGAGGATTGGTTCACCGCTCTTTGCTACCTGCTGGAGTACCCAGCATGCTCTAAGGCAGTGGGTCGGGATATTGTGTGGGGCGGCATGTATTTGGCAAGGTTTATCCAACAGTTCATCCAGAACTACCTGTGTCCTGTGAAAGGTCTGTTTTTCTTGCCATTGTGTATGTTATCGGAGGCCCTATCAGGGTATGTCCGTTTCGCTTTAGTGGCGTATCGTCCAAAGATGGATTGTTCAATAGGTGTATTCTGGGCTTTCCAAGTGTTTTCCATAGCACAGTACTTTCGTACCAAGTGCGATAGTTCTGCAAAGCTCCATATTCGACGACGATTGAGGGCGTTCAAGACTCCCTCATCCGTAAAATTACGGTGAAATATGGGCACCGTGTCATCGTCGCAACAGTCCTTAATCTTGTTTTTAACAAGTAGGAATCTGGCCTAGAAGTGATGAACCGTCTCTTGGGGCTGCTGTCGTATATACGTGAGATCACATATGTCCAGTAATTTAGAGTTACTTGGAGAGTATGTACTGTGGTGGGCGGGTGTGGATAAATTTGAGTCCCAACCCAACGTAGTGTCCGGAGTTTGTACAACCTCCGGTGTGGACGATCTGGGCCCAGCAGGATCTGAACGTTCCGCGGGCCCGATGTCTGTCCTAGAGCTCGAAAGGCATAGGGTGCCACCTGACAAAGGTGTGTTCGGCT
The DNA here is from genome assembly GCA_902687465.1 of Secale cereale. Lineage (NCBI taxonomy): Eukaryota > Viridiplantae > Streptophyta > Magnoliopsida > Poales > Poaceae > Secale > Secale cereale. The sequence continues at coordinate 172,879,505 of LR738711.1, forward strand.
CAATGGGTTCGAAGATCCGAATAGCGCTGGTCTCCGTTTTGAGAGGAGAAGTATTTTCGGCACGTTCCTCGATTTCCACCACCAGGTGCGTGATCGGGGTGCAATTGATTTCCTCCTGGCCGGATTTAGGCCCGATCTGATCATCCGGCGATGAAAGCCCCAAGGCGGAGATGTGATCCAGTAGCTCGTTTAAAGACGAGGAATTCGCCGAAGTCGCATCATCCGAGTGGTCAGAGCCAATATAGGAGTGGTGCTCGATGACCGCATGGAGTGCGGCCGGCCTGGCGGCCACGTGGGCACATACAGCAAACCCGCCGAGTTGCAGGATCTAGCCCATGGCCAGATTGTTTCTGAGGGTGATCTTGTCTTTGATGACGAGACGAGCCATCGATCTCCTTTCGCGAGCGCACAGCAGAGCTCTCAATGAAAGCACCATTGTCTGTGTCAAAACCGGCAGATCTCAGGTAGGGGTGCTCAAGCTATGCGTCTAAGGATCGATGGTAACAGGAGACTGGGGACACGATATTTACCCATGTTCAGGCACTCTCGATCGAGGTAATACCCTACTTCCTGCTTGGTTGATCTTGATGAATATGGGGTTACAAGAGTTGATCTACCACGAGATCGTAATGGCTAAAACCCTAGAAGTCTAGCCTATGTAGTTGTATTGTATGTTAGCCTCTACAAACTAAATTAACCCCTCGGCTTATATACACGCCGGAGGGGGCCTACGGTTACTAAGGTGACTTGGGGAGGAAGGAATCGTTACATCCGGACATCTTTCTTGCCTTACTACATACACAGGAGTCCTAACCGAACACGGGGGAGGGCCTTCTGCTTCTATCTTCATGGCCCGTCAATTCGGCCCAGCATCAATGGCCCGGACGCCTGAGGACCCCCAAATACAGGACTCCCTCACCTCCTACTTATGATTAACCACTCTTGCGAGCATACTCAACTACGAAAGAAGTATTAAGATAAATCTAACCATAGCATGAAACATACGAATCCAAATCAACCCCTTACGAAGCAATGCGTAAACTAGGGTTTAAGCTTCTACCACTGTAGCAACCCATCATCTACTTATTACTTCCCAATGCCTTCCCCTAGGCACAAATAATGGTAAAGTGTCATGTAGTCTACATTCACATAACACCACCAGAGGAAAAACAACATACATCTCATCAAAATATCAAACGAATACCAAATTCACATGATTACTTATAACAAGACTTCTCCCATGTCCTTAGGAACAAACGGAAATACTCACAAAGCATATTCATGTTCATAATCAGAGGTGTATTGAATAGATTCAATGATCTGAACATATGATCTTCCACCGAATAAACCAACGAGCATCAACTACAAGGAGTAATCAACACTACTAGTAACCCACAGGTACCAATCTGAGGTTTTGAGACAAAGATCGGATACAAGAGATGAACTAAAGTTTGAGAGGAGATGGTGCTGGTGAAGATGTTGATGGATATTGACCCCCTCTCGATGAGAGGATCGTTGGTGATGACGATGGCTTCGATATCCCCCTCCCGGAAGGAAGTGTCCCTGGCAGAACAGCCCTTCCGGAGCTCTAGATTGGTTTTGCCCAGGTTCTGCCTCGAGACGGCGGCGCTCATCCCGAAACCTTCCTTCTGATTTTCCATGTTAAAACACACCATATAGCAAAATATGGGAGCCGGGGGCCTGCTAGGGCGCCCACAAGGACAGGGGGCGTGCCCTCCACCCTTGTGGCTGGCTGGTGGCCCCCCTCCGGTGCTTTCTTCAACCAATATTATTTATATATTCCAAAAATATTCCCCATGAAGTTTCAGGACTTGTGGAGGTGTGCAGAATAGGTCTCTCAGTTTTTCTCCTTTTCCAGTCCAGAATTCCAGCTGCCGGCATTCCGCCTCTTTATGTAAACCTTGTAAAATGAGAGAGAAAGGCATAAGTATTGTGATATAATGTGTAATAATAGCTCATATTGCAATAAATATTAATATAAGAGCATGATGGAAAATGGACGTATCAGGAATGTGCAAACAATTATTCAAAGGAGAAGACAAGGTAATATGGGCTCATTAACAGATCATCGATAATGCATATGAGAGCCACTCAACATTGTCATCGTGGTCTTCTCCTTACGACCCAAAGAAAGAGAAAATATTTTCAGACAAACACACTAAAATATTTTTGGTGTTTTTGTTTTCTAAAAAAGCAAAAAATAAGATCGAGAAAAACTATTTACACAAGAAAGCTCCCAATGAGAAATCTTTCTACGACTACTAGAAAAATAAACAAGAGAGAAAAGACAAAAAGAAATGGGAAATATTTTTGGGTTTTCAAAGTTTTTCAAACACACAAGAAGAAAGCGATGAAAATAAACTAACATGGATTATACGATGAAAAAGTACGAGCACCGATAACTAAAATGAGTGTGTGAACATGAATGTAATGTCGGTGAGAAATACGTACTCCCCCAAGCTTAGGCTTTTGGCCTAAATTGGCTATGGCCACGGCTCGAAATAGCCCTCTCCTGGGTACTGAGGAGGATACTGAGGGTCCCACCAGTTAGAGAGCTCATGTGGCTCCCATTGATAAATAGGCTCCTGACATGGCACAGGTGCTGGTGCTAGCTCTGGTGCTGGGGGTTGCGTTAGCTCCTAGTATGCATAAATGTCCTCGGGCATAATAGTGTACTTGCCTGAACGAATATCGAACAAAGAAGGTGCATGTAAAGTAATAATCTCACAAGTACCCTGACTAAATACTAGGTTGTAGAGGAGCCGGTTATTATCATCTTTGGCAATAAAATCATGTGCTACCATACTAGCATAGTCTAAATATTTAGTGGGTAACAATAACTCCTCCTCCTTATTGTGCCTAATAGGTATCAAAAAATTTAGCTAGGCTGGAGGCATAAACTCCACCAAAGATATACTACAAAAAAAGACACATCCGTGACATTTTGGGCCGAACGAAACTTTTTTCTGTCGTACTTATGACACTTCTATGACAATAATTGTGACAAAACATGGTATCATCATAGATGTGGTGGGGGTCCTACTTCTATGACAAAAAATCATGATAGAAAATGGGCTTTTCGTCCTGGGCAGGCCGGAGACGCAGCTGCATGACATTTTATGGGCCGTCCATGACGGAAAAAACCATGGTAGAAGCGAGGGCGAGGAAAATATCGGGGTGTTCCCGGTTACGGTGGGTGGTCGGGGCCGAGCGATGCGCGTTTCTCTCGTACACGCACACGCGTGGGTGCAAGGCATTGGGCTATAACTGAACCTGACCGAGCCGTTGGGTTCTAACTGAACCCGAACGATTGCACTACAGGCTACGCGTTACTGAACCCGAGCGATCGATCGATGGCTGTTAACTGAACCCAATCGAGCGATTCCTTTGCTACTGCTGCTAACTGAAGCCGATTGATGCTGCCTCTGCATGAACAGTGAGCGTTGTTCGGGGG
>LR738711.1:172883118-172945318 GCA_902687465.1 Secale cereale
GGTGGCTGAACAGGACCCCATGGTGTTGCCTCTGCATGAACAGGACCCCGTTTGAGCGAGCCGGTTGGGGCTCCATGAACAGGACCTCATGGAGGGCTGCATGAACAGTAGACGGTGGAGGGCTGGATGAACAGTAGCCCGTGGAGGGGTGGTTGAACAGGAGCTCGTGGAGAGGGCTGGTTGAACAATAGCCGGTGGAGTAGCGCGCGGTGGAGGCTGAACAGTCGCAGGTGGAGGCTGGAGGAGGTCGACGGTGGATGAACAGTAGCCCGTGGAGGCTGGAGGGGGTCGACTGTGGTGATGAACAGTATCCCGTGGAGTCCTGTTTTGCGGTACGCCACACCCCTCCCGATGAACAAGACCCCCTTTTCGACCGTAGCGCTCCAACACAAGTCTGTTTCCTCCCATTTGCATACGCCACACCCCTCCAGATGAACAGGACCCCCGTTTTGACTGTCGCGCTCCAACACAAGTCCGTTTCCTCCATTTTGCGGTACGCCACACCCCTCCCGATCAACAGGACCCCCGTTTCGACCGTAGGAGGTCCGTTTCCTCCGTTTTGCGGTACGCCAGACCCTCCCGATGAAGAGGATCCCGTTTCGAACGTGGCCGGTCGAACACAAGGCCGTTTCCTCCATTCTGCGGTATGCCAGGCCTCGTTTCCATCAGCTGTTCCATCCAAGCCCTCCCGATGAACACGACGAAGCATTCCGTTCCGACCCAGCCGGTTGGCTTCCCATGTACACGACGACGACGTTGTTTCTCCGTTCCGACCCAGCCATGTACACGAGCCCTGGCCGTACGTATGCGCGAGTAGGCGTTCGAGACCCTGCCCATATGTACGTACGTGGCCGTATTTTCTTTCTTGCACACTTGCCGTTGTACGTACGTGTACATGCTACGTGCGCGCCTCTACTACGAGACGTGCGCGCCTCTACATCGACCAGTATTTACGTACACGTTCGCGACCAGAATGACAATGCTATGTACGCTTCGACCAGGTGGGTCCCGACTGTCAGGCACTTCCTTGCCTGCGAAGATGTAGCTGGTGGGTCCCAGCTGTTAGGGGGGCGAATCATTTTTTTCGGATGCACTTCCTTGTGTGCGAAGATGTAGCTGGTAGGTCCCAGCAGTCAGGGGGGCGAATCAGTTTTTTTGCCCGGACGCACTTCCTTGCGTGCGAAGATGTACCAGCAGTCAGGGGGAAATCTTTTTTCGCGAAATACGGTGGCCCATCTGGTGGGTCCCCAATGTCAAGTGGAGGAATAATTATTTTGCGCGTAATAAGGAGGCACTTCCTTGCTGCGGCCGTGGACCCAGCTGTCAGCATCTCCACGTACAGTACTCTTCCGATGAAAGTCATTCCTTGACCACGTTGAACACGCCGCGCCGAGAGCACCAGGGCGGTGAACGAAGGCGAGGCCTAGGAAGGGGACGACGCGGAGCCGGGGAAGACACGGCAGTGGAAGCCCGCGCGGAGAGGAGTACGAGGGTTCACTGGTTCGGCTGCAGCGTGAGGCTGCCGTCGCCGCAGGGCCTGGCCAGCGGTGGGAATAGTAGGGGGCGGTGAGGCCTCCGCGGCAGCACAGCCGGCCATGGGAGGCAGGAGAATTCGGCACGATCGGCGCTGCTTTGGGCGGCTGGAGCAAGAAGACCAAAGGTTGAAGAAGCACTACAGTCGTTGGATGGACATCGTACGGTCACTGGAGCTAGAATTGTTCATATTGACAAAGTTGACAAAGCACTCCGTCCCCGTCAACTTAGTAGGCCCACAAGTCAGCCACCCACCAAGGTGGGTCCCAACTAGCAGGGGGAGTATTCATTTTTTTGTGCGTAATAAGGAGGCACTTCCGGTGGGTCCGAGCTGACAGTGGGGGGAACGTTTTTTTCACGAAATACGGTGACCCGTTCGGTGGGTCCCACCAGTCAGGTGGAGGAATAATTATTTTGTGTGTAATAAGGAGGCACTTCCGTGCTGCGGCCGTGGACCCAGCTGTCAGCCTCTCCACGTACAGTCCACGTCCGATGGAAGCCGTTCCTTGACCACGTTGACCACGCCGCGACGAGAGCACCAGGGCGGTGGACGACGGCAAGGCCTAGGAAGGGGACAACACGGAGCCGGGGAAGACGCGGCAGTGGATGCCCACGCGTAGAGGAGTATGAGGGTTCACTGGTTCGCTGCGGTGTGAGGCTGCCGTCGCCGCGGAATAACAGGGGGTATGGGTGAGTAGAGGGATGGCCTGGCCAGCGGTGGGAGTAGTTGGGGGCGGTGAGGCCTCCACGGCATCGCAGCCAGCCACGGGAGGCAGGAGCACAAGGCATGACCGGCGCTGGTTTGGGCGGCTGGAGAAAGAAGACCAGAGGTTGAAGAAGCACTACGGCCGTTGGATGGACATCGTACGATCAATGGACATAGAATCGTGCATATTGACTAAGTTGACAAAGCTCTCCATCCCCGTCAACTTAGTAAGCCCACAAGTCAGCCTCCCACTATACTGGGTCCCAGCTAGCCGTGGCATTATTCATTTTTTTGTGCGTAATAAGGAGGCACTTCCGGTGGGTCCGAGCTGACAGCGGGGGGAACGTTTTTTTCCGCGAAATACGGTGGCCCGTCCGGTGGATCCCATTAGTCAGGGGGAAACGTTTTTTCGCCAAATATGGTGGCCAGTCTGGTGGGTCCTTGCTGTCAGGTGGAGGAATAATTATTTTCCGTGTAATAAGGAGGCAATTCCTTGCGGCTGCCGTGGACCCAGCTGTCAGCCTGTCCACGACAGTACTCTTCCGATGCAAGTCGTTCCTTGACTACATTGACCACGCCGCGCTGAGAGCACCAGGGTGGTGGATGACGGCGAGGCCTAGGAAGGGGATGACATAGAGCCGGGGAAGACGTGGCAGTGCATGCCCACGCGGAGAGGAGTACGAGGGTTCACTAGTTCGAGTGCGGTGTGAGGCTGCCGTCGCCGCAAAATAACATGGGGTGTGGGTGAGTAGAGGGATTCCCTGGCCAGCTGTGGGAGTAGTAGGGGGCGGTGAGGCCTGCACGGGAGGCGGGAGCAGGCAGTCCCGCAGGCGCTGGATTTGGCGGCTGGAGCAAGAAGATCAGAGATTGAAGAAACACGACAGTCGTTGGATTGACATCCAACGGTTTCGTCTTCTAGAATCGTTTGTTGACGTATATAATAACTAAACAAATCTTGCATACGCATCAACTTAATAGGCCCATAAGTCAGACCATTCCCTCTTCTTTTAATAATTTATATATAGCTCATTGTGACTTCTTATGCAATTTATTGCAGTCCGTTTTTTTGGTTCGCCAGGGCCAATTTCGGATATTTCTGTGGGTTCCAAACTATTTTTAATACCGAAATGTCAAGCCAGATTTAAAGTACTTTGAAGATATATTTAAATTAGGTTAAGGCCCAGTAAAATAGGAATTTGAAAATGTGAAAAAATTCAGAAATTATAAAGTAATTGCCAATTTGGCATCTGTTTTTATATTTACAGCCAATTTCATATTCCTTTCAAGATTTGCAGGCATCTTGAAAGAGTTGCAGCCCATCAAGGCGTAGAAAAATAAATAGGCCTCGATTGGGTATTCTTCAGAAAAAATAAACTGGGCTCATTTTCACAAAGAAAAAATAGCTGGGCTGGTCACATGGGGAGCATAAAATATAAGCCTGGGCTAGACAGGCCACAGCCCAGTTCAAACCCTGCTCCGTCTCAATAATAACAAAAAAAAAATATTGCTCGAGCAGCTACGTCCCAGGTGTCAGCCGATCTTGTGATGTTCTCTTGTCTATTGACTATATATGCTCACAATGTCATGGGTCCCAGATGTGAGGAAAAAACTAGGAGGAAGCATTTTATTTTTCCATACGCTCACATGGTGTGCTCGTTCTGTCATCCTCTCCACGTACTTCTATCGATTCATGTTGTTTGTTGACCATGTTGACAACGCGAGAGGGCAGCGCCGCGGCGAGTGCACCAAAGCGCGCGGAGGACGGCGGCGAGGCCTCGGACATCAGCGTTAACGATTTAGGAGACGGTGGGGCGGCGATGCATGCACTGAGGCGCAGCCAGCCGTGGGAGGCGGAAGCAGGCGGCCCCACTGGCGCTGGTTTGGTTTTGGCGGCTGGAGGAAGACAGGACTGTAGAAACATGACAGACTATAAAAGCAGCAGGGGTACTTAACAACCTTAACTGAAACCAGCAGGGGTACTTAACAACCATAGTTGAAAGCAGTATAAGTACTTATACAGGTTCAACCATACGAAGCACGCTTCGAACAGTGCTACTTTGCCTACAGTTAACCAAGGGTGAGGCCGCCAAGCCCCAGGACAAGGCCCAGGCGCCACCCCACGCATTCACAACCTTCTGAATGCGGCTTCATCTCGCAATGTGGTCAATAAACATGATATTCGCTTTAGAGCCATGGAAAAGCAGGAACATAATCTTCTGTCCTATTCTCCAAGATGGACGGGCCTTCATTATTTGAGACCACCCATGAATAAGTATCTTTTCACCTCCAAGGGGAATGGAGTAGGTCGACATAAACATCATGTTGTGACCAAGCGCAAGTATGACCCGACCATGGTCAGGCATCTGTATAGGAACAATAGAACTAGGCAATTTCTGTTTCAAGAAGATCACAGCTGTAAAACTGTGTATAAGCAATAGTTTATGAATAACATATATAACAGAAAACAGCTCGTGCCGTAAGTTTCTCGACACAGTTGGACCTCTTCAACGAGTGCAGCCGTGGCACACATATCCCATGTGGCCTTCCACCATTGAAACGCCCCAAAAAGACCTCAAGACGATCAATGAAGTGTAGGAACTTGTGGATGTCGTCCCAGTCAACTTCAGTGCCATCAGTAACAGCCGAGTTGTTACAGAATAACAAACGAGTAGCCTGCTTAACTCTGAAAAAACCTACACGTGCCACCAATTATAAGAAAATATTAGTTAGAAGAAGCATCTTCGTGAGAGATTCGTTGCTACTTCTAAAGTTAAATTGTGATTTGTTAGATAGAATATGTGGATTAAGAAGTAATCGAGGCAACAAGCAAGAACCAAATACTAACATGGATGAACAATTGGTACGACGTCGGGGTGGAAGATCGCAGTGAAGATGAGACCGGGTTCTGCTATTTCCGTCAACATTCGTGCGTCAACTTTCAGTCCGTAACAGTTGAGAAAGTTTATCCAAGTTCAGCCATAAAAAAAGCAGCGATCTTCTTGGTTCATGAACCGAACTCGGAACTTATATCCATGGCTTGTCTTCACTGTGACCATTAAACTAGTGTATTCAGTTATGGCAAGGCCGAGCATCTTGAGTACATGTGTTCTGGCAGAGCAAATAATGCACTGCAGGAAAAATAATATGAGAACACAATGTATTCCCTATACAAATCTAGAAATAACTTTGTCCTTCACGTCAGTGTTGACCATCGTACTAGTAGTACCTTTTATCCAAATATAGCAATCCAAATTTCCAAATTAGTCGACGGCATGTTCAAAAAAACCCCACCCTCCCGGATAGAAAAGAGGATTCTAGGAACATACTGTGCGCGTTTTAAAATCCTATGTTAGGATGAGAAGGAACAAGTGTGGCGTCTCGCCGAGGGCGCACATACCTGTAGGGTCCTCGCACTTTGGGCACTCCATATGAAACACACTAGATTCAGTAGGAAGAAAAATGCATCAACGACGGCGGCTGCCATCCTAGGATTACCCGCGACCAAGGGACTTGGATTTATCGTGGATGGATGAAGAATTCGTACCTGGTTCTCCATGAGAAAACCCTATGCAATCGCCGAGAGGGGGTTTTCTCTGAACAAGCAGACGAGGGAGAAGGCGATTCAGGCCCAGTGAAATATTGCCGCTTCGTGCGTCAAGCTTACTACTAAAGCTGGAAAGGGGGGGTTGTGATTTGACGGCTCATTGGGCATTACTGCGGCACTACGACCGGGGTGTGTTTACCGTGCATTTGTGCACTCTAATTTGTGCATATGGCACATGGACCCCGTTGCCGGATGCCCCACATATCAGCGAAAGGAAGTAGAAAGACAGGAGTAACTAGTTACACAAAAATATATTTTTGACAGAGAGATTCTCCCTCTGTAAAGAAATATACAAATCTTTTATATCACAATTTTATACATACAAAATTATATCTGACGGATAGGAAGGAAACTATGGAAACTTTGCAAAAAGGTACCCACACACCTCTCCACATTTGCAAATAAGGCATTCCCTCGTTCATGCTTTTCTCTCACAAGATAAAAACTCATACAAATGCATCTTGATGTTACGTGCAACGCACGGGCATTATGGGGGTTCAGTTTTTATTTTGAGACAATTATGGGGGTTCAGCTGAGAATATAATACTCAGACAGGCTCACGGTTCTGGACTTGGGCCGCAGGCCCACCCTACATGTTTGGGGGCCCATGTGTTCTACCTCAGCGCTTTTCATATTGCAAGCGATCGGTAGGACGCTGGTTTTAGATGCTGTCGCAAGGCGAATACACAAAATTGAATAAAGCACGGCATCCGTTGAAATGAAATCAAACGACTGTTCCTAACCTGCAATGAGAGTTGCAATTCTACCAATGATATACCATATGATAAATAATATTGTCGTATTAATTATACACACATGACCGTTGTTTCACCATGCCAGATTATTACATCAAAATCTCTCGTAGGATAGATCAGTTTGGCAGTTGTGTGCTGCTACTAAAGAATTTCAAAGTTGATTTGGACCAGCTCTCCTTGCTGAGAAAGTTCGATTTCGAGATCATCCCCTACCGCAAGATATGATTTAGATTTAAACCTTGACCATCCTTTAGCATCAATCATCATGCGACCATCCTTTGTACTTACGGTATGTTGAACAGGTTCATTCACACCAAGGCTGCGCATGGTAAGAGAAACTTGGCCGCTGTCGCCCGGATTGTTGAATGACTCCCTCGTTGCTCTAGGAATTCTCTGTTTGCAAACAAGAAGACATACCCAAACAGTTAGATCAACACAGTGAATCATGCGAAACAACATGGAAAGAAAAAAGAACGAAACACTTGGGCAGCCAATGCTTACCAAGAAGGTGGACATGTCGGTTTTTGTAAGGACTTTGGTATATGAAGTGCGAACTGCAGCCTAGTCTGTTGCCGCTGCACGGGCCAGAGCAGATGCAAGTGCAAGTGTTGGTGCAGGTGCCGAAGCCGCTGCTGCTGCCGGAGATGGTGCTCCTTGTAGAGCCAGTGCCGGTGTCGATGCCTGATCCTCCGGTAGATCAGCCTGATCCGCTGACGCAGTTGGTGCCCAATCCTCAGCGGGATCAGACTGAGTTGCTGCCGCTGTCAGTGCTAGAGCAACCATCGGTGCTCGATCCGTTGCTGAAGGTGGTACCGATGTGCGAGATAGCGGTGATCGTGTGTGGTCTGCTATGATCAGCTTTCTAACTTGACTAGGCTTCGTGACCGTGATCCAGTTTTTTTCTTCATTTCTTTTAAACGCGAGAAGAACTAGTTGTGGTGTTTTTGTTAAACCAAACTACAGATCATCATTGGGATTCAGCTTGTACTCAGACAACAGATTGATCCAATTTTTTCCAGTAATATAAGTGATGGACAGTGCCTTCGTTACTGACACGACATAAGAAGTGAAACCTGCAAAAATAGCCATCGTAGAGCAAATCAAACGGTTTATTCTGTGATGAATGTCACATGGCAAAACCTGCATCGTAAAATTGCAAGAAAAGAAAGAAAACATGACATTATATCAATAAGATTTAGACAGTAAATCAATAAGATTTACTTGATGTGACACGAGTGAATCCTTACCAGGAAATCACTATGTTGAAGTACTAAACAGAAGATTGAACGTCCCACTATGGGCGGCATGTAGGGGCCCCGCCTACTCCCACAAGTAGGACTGTCCAAAGGTCGTGATAAATCGTTTGGACCGAACATCCATGGGACTAGAAATCCTGGTGGGTGCGATAAACCCTGCAATGCATACAGATATTGGAGTGTAACCATAATTGATAAACCGCCCTCACAAAAAAGAAGATTTGGATACTTCAAAATATACACACTGAATTGAGTGGATAGACATTAACATAGACTGTTCTCATGACTCGCCACACACCAAAAGCGGCAGTACTAATAAACAATACAGGGTTCACAAACACAAATCAAGTACTGAACAATAGTACTTACTACAGACAAGCAAAGTTGCACTAATTAAACTATGCAGACTATTTCTTGCCACCGACCTACGGGATGAACCCCGCATAACTTACTAGGCCATGGACTTCGTGAGATGTCTACATGCACCATCACCATCTCGACAACCTTGGAGAACCTAATAGAGTGGTCTTTCCACTCATAAATATGATGATGAAGACATGCCGCATCAGATTTGTTGGGAAGCTTTACAAGAACCACACCCTTCGTAATCGAAGGCACAACCAGGAATTTTTTGTGGTCAAGTACATCCTCGAGAACACGCTTGACAACAATGCTACAGGAAACTACTAGTTAAGGACACGTGGCGACAAGGACACATCAGCTGGATAGTTTAGCAGTTTAATTCATCCTCAGGTCTTCCAGTTCACACGGCATGACTTTGAGAACTTCATCTCCACCGCAGACCTGGTTCTAATTCAAACAGAAACCATATTTTATTACTACCTCCGTTCAGAAATATAAGATGATTTTTGATATTATACTCCATATATGACTACATATACGCACATAAATGAGTGAACAAAGACACTAGAACATGTCTCCAAAGGCATGAGAGCAGAGGGATTACTTGCAATATCCATAACACAAGTTACTGAGGCAAATATACCCTCTTCAAAGGTACAGTAGCATTGATGTTCATAAAGTACTCCCTTCGTCCCAAAATTCTTGTCTTAGATTTGTCTAGATACATATGTATCAAGTCACATTTTAGTATTAGATACATCCGTATCTAGACAAATCTAAGACAAGAAATTTGGGACAGAGGGAGTAGTTGAAAGTAATCTATAAGAAATTAGTGTCAACCTCTCGCATGTTTTGGTCAAAAGAGGAATTTAGAACCGTCATTTGGCACACAAAAATCACATGCAAGATCACCCAGAAAGGTGTACTACTAGTACTAGTACTGCGTGTTAGATGAAAAAACACGATCAAGATCGAGAAAAAGATCGTCAAGAAGAGATATTACCTGGACTTGCTTAATGAGGGATCCCGGAGAGGGGGGCTTGGACAGGGCCATGGCTTTGAGCTTGTCTGCGGTAGTCTCGGCGGGGTGCTTGCGCTTCTTCGTACCATGAGCCTCGGCGGTTTTGGCAAGAGCAATAGACATCACTTTGGCCGGTGCTCCAGCGTCCATCAAGAAACTGTCGAATAGAAATAAAAGAAAAGAAACCATAAGCACAAACCCAAAATAAGAAAAGAGAGGGAGTTATAGGATCAGTCTCGGGGTTAGAAGACCGGGCCTTGGCCAGAATCAACACCATTGATGTGCTCACCTTTCCTTCTTTGGGAGAGAAGAACAATGGCAGAAGCAGGTCGGGGTTTTCTTGAAGAAATAAGGAACAAGATGAGGGAGAAGCGAGTTGGGTAGAGAGGAAGCTGGGAGAGAAGAGTGAAATTATGGTTGCTTCGTCCGTCCAACTTACTGCTGGAAAGGAGGGGGTTTTGTGATTTGACGGCTCATTGGGCATTACTGCGGCGCTTCGATCGGGGTAGTCTACCATCACTCTACTACGGAGTAATTTAGTGCATGGCTGGTGGACCCCGATGCTGGCCGTCCCACACGTCGGCGAAAGTGAGTAATTTAGTGCATGGCTGGAGGAGGATCCGCACCGTAGAGCGTGTCCACTATTTTTCTGAAGAAAAAAATGATTACAGCAAGCGTTTCCACTCTTACGACGGAGGAGTGCGAAGCACGACAGCCACTTGAACATACACAGTGCTCCTACTACTAGGCATGTGCAGTGGTTCATACGTCAGTACTACATAATCTTGTTGCTAGTGTAGTAAGATATAACGACAACAAATGATGTTGTGCTCATGTCAACTATATGAACATTAATGTAGTAACATAGTACCGCTTTCTCGATTGTCCGGTTGAGCATGAACGGTGAGATCAATGTTAACAGAACTAGGTCTATAGCGCACGGAGAGTAGGGTGCTACAGTATTCCACGAAACATGAACCATATGAAGCACGAATAGTGTTAGGCAGGGTGTATGAAGGGTGCACAGGATGGGAGCAAAAGTTCCCTTCTCGACCCACTTTTGTGTGTTTGGCAGAGGGCATGAAGGGTGCATGAGTTCACACTAGTAGGTTAACACAAATACACGAAGAGGAAACAACTACTCCCTCCGTCTAGGCGTGTAAGTCATCTTACGTTGTGCATTGCGACCAAGGCGGAGAGGAAAACGAGAAAACTTAATGTATTTTTGCTAATTAATAGCATTGCATGCAATGAACTAACCACTGCATGTCATGTTTATTAGTCTCAAGTCATTGAAACCATGCACGGCCCACGTCTCTTATTGGTTGATATGTCACAAAACAAGAAACGGGGAGGGAGTTAATGTACCATGCCTAAGTGTTTTGGGATTATTTGGTTTTCGTAAGGTGACTTACACACCTAGATAGAGGAGTATATTGAGATGAGAATGCAACCAAACACACCCACACGCTTTGTGCTACAGTGACTGATCTGCACCGTCTGAGTTTGATCCAACGGTCATGTTGCACCGAGACATGGACATGCCCATGCAGAGGGCGCCTAAACACCACCGAAGTCCCTCTGCTTCTCGAGGCGCAGGACATTGGTGATGCAGGGGGCGAAACGGCTGAAAGGCAATGCAATCTGTGGGAAGCCGGAGGGAGCCAGCCGAGGAGCGGGGAATCTTTTGGTTTTCACCATGGTAAAACACCAGTCGACGACTTCTCACATCAGGGATCAGTGGGTTTTACACGCGGAGTCATCGTGACTAATTGTTGCCGCACCCGCTCCCGTCAATCAAAAAATTAAAATTCCTGCCGCGCCTGCTCCCGTAAATCAAAAAATTAAAAATCCTGCCGCACTCAAGCACCAGAGCAATGCCGCGGTGGATATTTAAATTTACCTGCTGACAAGTAGATAAAAAAGGGGTGAAAAAACAAATGTGGCGGCGGCCTAGCTAATCGGTCGAACTAGCCCAACTAGCTAGACACCGTGCTTCACTGATGTACTCGGCGGGAAAAGTGGTCTTTCATGATTTGACGACTCATTTACTTGCTTCGGCGAACAGGCGCGGTAGGGCGTCCCACGTCAGGAAGAATATATGCGTGCACCACCCGGGAGGATCCCGAAACCGTGTGGTAGGTGTGCCATGTCTCGGCATGGAAAAAATGTGCGTGTAAAAATTTACTGTATCAGACGTAGTACCTATGGTTCGACCTCGGGACCCAGCCAGTCGGTCGAAAACACCCCACTAGCCACACAACTTCATCATGCTAACATGGCACAGAGGATAGGTGTGGTTAGCTCCGTCTCGACCAGCCACATCGTCTCTTGTTCTAGGCAATTCTTCTATTTTCCAAGCCTTTTTTTTAATTGTAATAACACCACAGCAAGCTAGCGGCGCTCTTCATGTGTGCCCGTGCAAAGGTTAGACAATGGAGAGAAGAGAGAGATCGCAGACCTGGGACCCACTAGTAAGTGAGTCAACGGTCATGCATGTGTTGACGAGGCACTCCCTCTACTCTACTCAACGTAATACTGTATAAAATCAAGTTATGGGACAAAGCCAACAACCGTTGTAGTTTCAGACTATCGACTTATGCTTTGTAGTCCAGGTGGCCAGTTCCAATCTCGTCTTTCATATTTGTTAGTTTTAGGTCCAAATTTGATTAATGACAAGTGGGACCCCCGTGTGTTGTTCCGATATTTTAGTGTAGGATGGTTTTTTTAACAAACACTTTGCATGGTTAGACAAGTAACATCACAAGTTACACGTATTTTGCAAGTTTACGAACAAAAATGACAGCGGCATAGAATATCACATCCACCCCGCAGCTTAGATGCTATGGTGATACGAGTTTTTACACTGTTGGAAGTGAGATCCAATGGCTTGGGAGTAGTCTTTGTAATTATGCGCAATTTCCAAACTCTCCAAAGGTTTTTTTGCAAATTAAACATTCAGGCCTCGTGTGTGCCGCTGCATATTGGATCCAACGGCTGCCCGTTGCTCATATTAGGTGCTCCCTGTAGCTTAATTACCCGCTACGATGTTATGAGCATCTAAGTCGTATGATCAGTGATGAGATGGTACATGCGTAGTACTTGTACTTTCTGCGCAATTCCCAAACTATCTTAGCCATATATTGCAAAAACATTCAAACCTCCTACCGTGGGCCGTTAGATCTCCGTGAACTCATATCACCATAGAATCTACGGTGCGGGAGCACCTCATATTCTCCCGTGCGAGAAAACATAAGGCGCTCTCGCAGCTTGGATGCTACGATGATACGAGCTTCGAGGTCGTTTGATCTGAGATCTAATGGCATCTGAGCAGTCTTTGTGCTTGTAAGCAGTGGCCGAACTCTTTGGGGGCTTTTCTGCAAAAAACCATTCGAACCACCGAGGAGGTGTTGGGTCACAAATCCAATGGCTCCGAAGAGCTTATATCACCAAAGCATCTAAGGTGTGGTAGCACATGGTATTCTTACATATAGGAGAATATGATGTCCTCCTTCATCTTATATGCTACGGTGATACGAGCTTCGAGGTCGTTGGATATGGGATCCAAGGGCATCTAAGTAGTGTTGTACAAATTGTGTGCAATTCTTAAACTCATCAAGGTTTCCTGTAAAAATATTAAGACATCATGTGAGCTGCTATATCTCATATCTACAAGCTCCAAGCAACTCGTATCGGCATATCTAAGGTATGGGGGCACATGATATTCTCCCGGGGAGGAGGGGTGGGGGGTGCACAACCAATCGGTGGTTGGGAGGGTGGGGACAAATATAATCTAAACAACCCTAAACAGAGCTTCACAATTTTATCTAAGGTCGAGGGGGTGACCCCCGACAACCATAGCTCGGCCTAATTAAACACAACATTTGCATGTAATGTAGTACTAGACCTAATATTCATGTTTCAGTTTCATGTTCGTTTTAAATATTGAATTGAGGACCATGCATGTCTTACATTTTACTCCCTTCGTTCCTAAATTTTAGTCTTTTAGAGATTTCAAGTGGACTGGCACATACGAATATATATAGACATATTTTAGAGTGTAGATTCACTCATTTTTCTCCGTATGTAGTCGCTTGTTGAAATCTCTAAAATACTAATATCTAGGAAAAGAAGGAGTATTTTTGAATTCGTCTCATACATGCATGGTTTGGAAAAATAGATGCACGATACTTATTGGATTGTTGTTGTGTTCGTGTGTGGGAGTCTGTGTGTGTGTGTGTGTGTGTGTGTGTGTGTGTGTGTGTGTGTGTGTGTGTGTGTGTGGTCATATGCTTGATACATACAAACACTAGTAGAAAACAGGGCAATGATCAAGGCCGGGTCAGCCCATTAGTCCCAGTTCAGTCCAGAACCGGGACTAATGGGGGCATTGGACCCGATTCGTGAGCCTAGGGGGCCGGCCGGGCCAAGTGGGCCATTGGTCCCGGTTCGTCTGGACCTTTTGGTCCCGGTTGGTGGGACGAACCGGGACCAATGGGCCTTGCTCCTGGCCCACCACCATTGGTCCCGGTTGGTGACATGAACCGGGACCAAAGGCTCCCCTTTAGTCCCGGTTCATGTCACCAACCGGGACCAATGAGGTGCCTATATATACCCCCTCGCGTAAGAGCAGAGCACACTACTCTGTTTTTTCTGGCCGAGGGGGAGAGGGCTTGGTGGTGCTCTAGCTCACCTCCTATGCACACAACGTGTTCGATGGAATGCCCGAGCCACACTAGTTAAGCTTTTCTCCTCTCGAAGCTCGAACTCCAAGCTCCATTTTCTCCAAGATTTGTCTAGGTTTAGCGGTCCGTCACGTCACATCCCCGTCTTCGCCGCCGTCGATCGCCCCCGCCGATCTCATCACCGCCACCACCGTGCTGAGCCTCTTGGTATGTCCATGCTTTTCTTACTTATATTATTGCTTGTTATTATTGCTTTAGATAGATATTTGTCTAATTTTCTTACGTTTATTATTGCTTGTTATTATATAGTGCGATGGTTTTTATATCCGCCCACGTGGGCCCTCGTCCTGTCTACGATTCGGATGTGGTATATTATCTTTAATTTATAACTATTTGTTTTAGTGTTTATGACAATTATGCCGACCAACCTGACATGCATAAATGTTTTTATATGTCTAGGAGGTAGTTGAATCGGAAATTCCAACAGACCCTCTTGTGGAGAGGTTAAATTTAGTTGAAGAGGAAAACATTTCCTTGAAGAAAAAATTGGAAAAAACGGAGGAGGAGAAGATGGAATTGGAGTTGCATGTTGCGGAAGTCCTCGATGATCACAAGATCAAGATGGACCCTATTGTCGAGAGGTTAAATTTAGTTGAAGAAGAAAATAATTTCTTGAAGGAAAAAATAAAAAAAAATGAGGACGAGAAGATGATATTGAAGTTGCATGTTGCGGATGTCGTCGATGATCACAAGATCAAGATGGATGCAATGCGGTTGAAGATTAGAAAGATTAGAAAATATGCCATTCATACCGAGGCTTGGTATCATTATGCCGTTGGATCAATTGTTACCTTGGTTGCGATTATGATCGCATTTGTTTTCGCATTGAAATGTTTTACATAGTTTCAATGTATGGTGAAAATTAATTAGAAGCTCTGGAGAGCTATATGTTGTTAGATGAGAACTATGTATGTACTTTAGTTTTAATGTGATGATGAACTTCTATTAATTTGGTCACTTAATTATCTATTTATGATGTTCTGTAATATTTTTTGACACACTTAATTTTATATAATGCACGCAGATGAACCGGCAATGGATGTACGGTGACAGACACACCTATGAGTACATTAAGGGCGTGCATGAGTTTCTCGATGCGGCTGAGGCAAACAAGCAGAATGGTTTTATGTGTTGTCCATGCACTAAATGTGGGAATACTATGTCTTACTCTAACCGGAAAATCCTTCACTCCCACCTGCTTTACAAGGGTTTCATGCCACACTATAATGTTTGGACGAGGCACGGAGAAATAGGGGTTATGATGGAAGACGGCAAAGAAGAAGAGTACGATGACAACTATGTGCCCCCTGAATACGGTGATACTGCAATGGGGGGAGCTGGTGAAGATCAACAGGAACCAGACGATGTGCCCAATGATGCTGCAACGGGCGAAGCTGCTGAAGATCAAGAGGAACCAGACGATGTGCCCGATGATGATGATCTCCGCCGGGTCATTGTCGATGCAAGGACGCAATGCGAAAGTCAAAAGGAGAAGCTGAAGTTCGATCGCATGTTAGAGGATCACAAAAAAGGGTTGTACCCCAATTGCGAAGATGGCAACACAAAGCTCGGTACTGTACTAGAATTGCTGAAGTGGAAGGTAGAGAATGCTGTGGCTGACAAAGAATTTGAGAAGCTACTGAAAATATTGAACAAGAAGCTTCCAAAGGATAACGAATTGCCCGACAGTACATACGCAGCAAAGAAGGTCGTATGCCCTCTAGGATTGGAGGTGCAGAAGATACATGCATGCCCTAATGACTGCATACTCTACCGCGGTGCATACAAGGATCTGAACGCATTCCCGGTATGCGGTGCATTGCAGTATAAGATGAGACGAGATGACCCTGGTGATGTTGACGGCCAGCCCGCCAGGAAGAGGGTTCCTGCGAAGGTGATGTGGTATGCTCCTATAATACCACGGTTAAAACATCTGTTCAGAAACGGAGAGCATGCCAAGTTGATGCGATCGCACAGTGAGGACCGTAAGAAAGACGGGAAGTTGAGAGCACCCGCTGACGGGTCGCAGTGGAGAAAAATCGAGAGAAAGTACTGGGAGGAGTTTGCAAAGGACCCAAGGAACGTATGGTTTGCTTTAAGCGCGGATGGCATTAATCCTTTCGGGGAGCAGAGCAGCAATCACAGCACCTGGCCCGTGACTCTATGTATGTATAACCTTCCTCCTTGGATGTGCATGAAGTGAAAGTTCATTATGATGCCAGTTCTCATCCAAGGCCCTAAGCAACCCGGCAACGACATTGATGTGTACCTAAGGCAATTAGTTGAAGAACTTTTACAGCTGTGGAATGGAAACGGCGTACGTGCATGGGATGAGCACAAATAGGAGGACTTTAACCTAAAGGCGTTGCTGTTCGTGACCATCAATGATTGGCCCGCTCTCAGTAACCTTTCAGGACAGACAAACAAAGGATACCACGCATGCACGCACTGTTTAGATGACACTGAAAGTATATACCTGGACAAATGCAGGAAGAATGTGTACCTGGGCCATCGTCGATTTCTTCCGACCAACCATCAATGTCAAAAAAAGGCAAGCATTTCAAAGCCGAGGCAGATCTCCGGAAGAAGCCCGCCATGCGTACCGGTGATCACGTACTTGCTATGGTCAATGATTTACATGTAATCTTTGGAAAGGGTCCCAACGCACTAGCTGTTCCGAATGACGCTAAGGGACACGCACCCATGCGGAAGAAGAAGTCTATATTTTGCAACCTACCCTACTGGAAAGACCTAGAGGTCCGCTCTTCAATCGACGTGATGCACGTGACGAAGAACCTTTGCGTGAACCTGCTAGGCTTCTTGGGCGTGTATGGAAAGAGAAAAGATACACCTGAGGCACGGGAGGACCTGCAACGTTTGCACGAAAAAGACGGCATGCCTCCGAAGCAGTATGAAGGTCCTGCCAGCTACGCTCTTGCGAAAGAAGAGAAAGAAATCTTCTTGGAATGCCTGCTTAGTATGAAGGTCCCGACTGGCTTCTCGTCGAATATAAAGGGAATAATAAGTATGCCAGAGAAAAAGTTCTAGAACCTAAAGTCTCATGACTGCGACATGATTATGACGCAACTGCTTCCGGTTGCATTGAGGGGGCTTCTATCGAAAAACGTCCGATTAGCCATTGTGAAGCTATGTGCATTCCTCAATGCAACCTCTCAGAAGGTGATCGATCCAGAAATCGTACCAAGGATAAGGAGTGATGTGGCGCAATGTCTTGTCAGTTTCGAGCTGGTGTTCCTACCATCCTTCTTCAATATCATGACGCAAGTCCTAGTTCATCTAGTCGACGAGATTGTCATTCTGGGGCCCGTATTTCTACACAATATGTTCCCCTTTGAGAGGTTCATGGGAATCCTAAAGAAATATGTCCATAACCGCGCTAGGCCAGAAGGAAGCATCTCCATGGGCCATCAAACACAAGATGTCATCGGGTTTTGTGTTGACTTCATTCCTGGCCTTAATAAGATAGGTCTCCCTAAATCGCGGTATGAGGGGAGACTGACTGGAAAAGGCATCCTTGGAAGGGACTCAATAATATGCAGGGACGGATATTCTTGGTCTCAAGCACACTACACAGTTCTACAGAAATCTACCTTGGTGACCTCGTATGTCGATGAACACAAGAACAGTCTGCGTTCCAAACACCCGGAGCAGTCCGACGACTGGATTACATGTGAACACATCAGGACTTTCAGCAGTTGGTTGGAAACACGTCTCAGAGGTGACAACACTGTTTGTGATGAGCTGTACTTGTTGTCCAGTGGACCATCTTTGACTGTATTGATTTACAAAGGATACGAGATAAATGGGAATACATTTTACATGATTGTCCAAGATCAAAAGAGCACCTACCAAAACAGCGGTGTCCGCTTTGATGCAACAATCGAGAGGGGAAAGGACACATATTATGGTTACATAGTGGACATATGGGAACTTGACTACGAACATGATTTTAGGGTCCCTTTGTTTAAGTGCAAATGGGTCAATCTGTCAGGAGGCGGGTGATACGTCCAAAACGTATCTATAATTTCTGCTTGCTCCATGCTTCTTTTGGGTGATATTGCTATGATATTGATGCACTTCCATGCACTTTTGATCATATTTGGACTAACCTATTAACTCAGTGCACCACAGTGCCAGTTCCTGTTTTCTATTGTTTTTCTATTTCAGGTTTCCCCCATATTAAAAGTGCTCCAAAAATTCCAGGAAAATATAGGAAAAATCAGCGTACAGGAAGCTTCGCGAAGAACCAAAGATGGGCCAAAGGGGAGCCAGGGGAGGCCCAGGCGGCCACCTGGCGCGGCCCCACCCCTGGCCGCGCCAGGGGGGCGCCTGGGGCCCCTGCTCCGCCTCTGGCTGCCCCCTTCGCATATATATCCCTCTCGTCCCGAAACCCTCGAGGACAGAACCCTTTTTCGCGATCTCGACTCTGTTCCGCCACCGCAACGCTTCCAAGATCGGGAGCATCAGGAGAACTTTTCCCGGAACCCTGCCGGAGGGGAGAACCACCACCGGGAGCTTCTCCACCACCATGGACGCTTCCCGGATGAGTCGTGAGTAGTCCACCTTGGACCATGGGTCCATGATCAGTAGCTATGTGATGTTCTCCTCCCCTCTTTGCTCTTCATGGTTTAGACCTCGTGAGCTGCCCTACATGATCGAGGCACATATGTAATCTTTCTGCTGTTGCTTTGCTGAGTTTGCTGGGATCTGATGGATTATGAGACTATGTTCAGATTGTGTTTGAGTAATATATTTGATTCACCTCTTTTATATCTTTGTTCTTGAGTAATTCTTGCATGTTCTCCGTTGCTATTTATTGCTTTGGCCAAGTAGTAGGTAGTAACTCCAAGAGGGAGCGTTATGCTTGATTGTGGGTTCATGCCCCCTGATGACTAGCTTGAGTGACAGAAACGTGAGTCTAGGGGATGTGTTGTTGCCACAAAGGAGAAAACAACGGTGCTTGTACTTGCGGGTGCAAGGATTGTTTACTTTACGCAAAGTTCTTTTAATGCAGTTGTCTGTTGCTTTGAGTTTACACTTTGGGTGGGATTCGCAACTTAATACCAGCGAGATGTTCTGTATAGATATCTCAAGGTGGATGATTAGTAGTAGATGCAGATGGATTTCGGTCTACTTGCCTTGGCGTACCGCCCATGCTTTTGAGCCTCTACCTTTCTTTGCAGCATAGTTAGCATTGGTTTGCGCACATAATCCTATCAATTGCCCAGCTGTAATTTATTTACCTCGCTTTACTGTTTTATCGTCTTTTGGGAGAGAGACATCACTAGTGAACATCATGGGACCCCGTTCCATATTACCACCGCTGATCACACCTTCTATTTACTTCCTGTTTTTATTTCCTAGTTGCAGTCATAGCTATCATTATTATCTCTTGTGTTTGATCCTTTGTAAACAACAAGGCCGGAGGGATTGACAACCTCTCTGTACTCGTTGGGAGCAAAGTTATCTGTATCTGTGTGCAGGTCCCGTCAACCGCTAAGTTTCTAGCGCCGTTGACACCTACTTGTCGACCCTCGAAGTCTCACGGGATTCGATCCTTGGTACCTTTGCCAAGGGAAATTTGCCGCTACGCTACATCTCAACCTTCCACTTGGGGTAACCAACGAGGGGCGAGAAGCCATCAAGCAAGTTTCTGGCGCCGTTGTCGGGGACTCCACTCTTCAAGATAGGGGAGTTGCACGCTATCTTTTATCTTTGCTTTTTAGTCTTGTTAGTTTACCTTTCAGTTTTTTGCTTTAGTGTCCTTTATCAAAAATCACAAAAAAATTATTTACTTTTCTGTTAGTAGTCCTTTCTGTTTAGTCAAGGATGTTAGGACTTGGTGCTTTGAGGGAATCAGAAGTTCTAGATTTCCATCAAAGGGATGGAGAAAATATGAACAAGGCATGGGACAGAATTTCTGATGCACATAGGAAAATTATGCCTTGGATACCTATAAAAATTGTGCTTAGCAATTTTTACCATGGTCTTTTAAAATGGTGTAAACACTCTCTTGATATTATAGCTGAAGGAGATTTCCTAGAGTGTGATGAACCTAGAGATCTTGAAATTATACATGGTCTATCTATTTACTTTGTTTATGATCATAGTTTTGATACTGTCATAGATAGACTTGCTACTATTGAGAAGAGAATAGATGCTCTAGACTTGATGAAGTTAGAGAAACCCAAACCCAACAAGAGAGATATTTTGGAAATAGACAATGATTGGGAGCCTTTTGTTAGGATTAGCATCTCTAATCAAGACTTCCTTCCTTATTGTGATATTGGATCTATGGCTTCTACTATGCCAAAAATTGTTCATGATTCTTTAAAATTTAACATGGACAAATTATCATCCTATCATGAACATGCTAATGGAGATATTTCTGAGATCCAGGGAAGAATAAAAGACGTACCAGTAACATTCCTTAAAGGGATTGCAATGGTTGATTTCTTCATCATGAGGCCAAACCAAGGAAATATAGTGCTTGGAAGGGACTTCCTCCGAGCCGTAAAAGGCTTCATCGATATAGGTAAGGGACAAATCCGCCTACGCGGGAAGGCAAAAGGTACGTACCCCTTTCCTAGAAGGAATAAGGATGAACTTGTTGAGGAAACATTTGAAGCAATTTATAACTCCGATTATTATGATGACTTTTGATTCCTCCTTTTTTCATCATGCCTAGCTTAAAGGGATAAAAGAAAGCGCTTTTGGGAGGCAGCCCACAACGAATTAGGTTTTATTTAGCTTTTGTTGTGTCTTGATGTTTGTTATTACAGTAGCATCATCATTGTATCTTTTCCTTTCAGCTTTGTGCCAAGTTTAGCCTCCGATTGCAAGAAAGTTCAAAAGTTGTGACGTGCTGTCCAGAAAACTGATTCTGTCCTTGGACAGAAAAATTCGAATAAAATCACCAGATCATCTTTTCGATCTGAATTTTTGTGACAGCGTGCTCTATACAATTGACTTTCGAGCGTCTGTTCTGAGTTTTTTGATTTGAGTTGCAGAAGTGCCCCAAAAAAATTATTTACTACCTGCTGGTCTGTTTTTCACAGATTCTGTCCTGTTTTGCCTTTTCTTCGTTTTGCAAACCTTGATCTTGCTTTTTCTTTGCAAAAACCTTTTGGAAATCTTGAGAAATAGTAGCTATTCAAGATTATTTTTATTTCCAGTAGGGAAACATTATTTTATTGTGGGTACTAACCTCGCTAATCAGATTATGATGAGTTATGTATGAAGGGAGTTTTCAAGTGTGCGAGGGAAGATGATAAAAGAAGATTCAGGAGGGTCAAACGCTCAAGCTTGGGGATGCCCCCGTGCACCCCCAAGAAATATTCAAGAAGACTCAAGCGTCTAAGCTTGGGGATGCCCCCATGCATCCCCTTCTCCATCAACAATTATCAGTTCGTCTTTCGTTCCACTATATTCTTATCACTTCATGCGTTATGTGCTATGCTTGGAGCGTCTTGCTCTTAGTTTCCTTTTTTTAGTTTTCTTTAGCTTTGCTTGCTGTTCATATCAAGTTAGAACCCAGCTTTATTTGTGTGGGAGAGAAACACGCTCCACTTCAACCTAGAACACAACATAGGATTTTCATGCTTATCTTTGTTGTGTGTGTTCTTTGTCTTTCCATAGCTGATGTCATGTTTAGCTCTTAGTTTTCATGCTTTTCTTTTTAAAGCACTTTTGTTTAGTTGGTTGCTGAACTCTCTTGAGTTTTCATGTTTATCTTGTTAAGAGAGTTTGCATGTTGCACTGAGTTGTGTGTCTTAACTTAAAGTAGGTAATTGAGGTTGCTATTTAATTTTAGTAGTAACTTGCAATAGTTTTGAGGTATTGCCATGAGTAATTGATACGTCCAAAACGTATCTTTAATTTCTGCTTGCTCCATGCCTCTTTTGGGTGATATTGCTATGATATTTATACACTTCCATACACTTTTGATCATATTTGGACTAACCTATTAACTCAGTGCACCCCAATGCCAGTTTCTGTTTTCTGCTGTTTTTGTATTTCAGGTTTTTCCATTACGAGAACTGCCAGAAAAATCCCGGAAAAATTATATAAAGAATCAGCGTTCCAGAAGCTTCCCGGCAGCCGAAGTAGGGCCGGAGGGGGGCCACCAGGGCTCCAGGCGCCCTGGTGGCGGCCCCCCTCCTGGTCGCGCCGGGGGGGGGGGGGGCGCCTGGGCCCCCCAGGCCTCCGCTGATGCCCCCCTTTGGCATATATTTATATCGTGTCCCGAAACCCTCGAGAGGGGAACCCTTTTTTGCGATCTCATCTCTGTTCCGCCGCCGCCGCGCTTCCAAGATCGGGAGCACCAGGCGAAGTCTTCCCGGCACCCTACCGGAGGGGAGGATCACCACCGGGAGCCTCTCCACCACCATGGACGCCCCCCGGATGAGTTGTGAGTAGTCTCCCTTGGACCATGGGTCCATGACCAATAGCTATGTGATGTTCTCTTCCCGTTCTTGTGCTTCACTAATTAGTCCTCGTGAGCTGCCCTACATGATCGAGGCACATATGTAATCCTTATGCTGTTGCTATGTTGAGTTTGCTGGGATCCGATGGATTGTGAGATTATGTTCAGATTGTGTTTGAGTAATATATTTGATCTACCTCTTTTATATTTATGTTCGTAAGTAATTCTTGCATGTTCTCCGTTGTTATTTATTGCTTTGGCCAAGTAGTAGGTAGTGACTCCAAGAGGGAACGTTATGCTTGATTGTGGGTTCATGCCCCTCGATGACTAGCTTGAGTGACAGAAACATCAGTCTAGGGGATGTGTTGTTGCCACAAGGGGGAAAACAACGGTGCTTGTGCCCCCGCGTGCAAGGATTGTTTACTTTACGCAAAGTTCTTTTAATGCAGTTGTCTGTTGCTTTGAGTTTACACTATGGGTGGGACTCGCAACTTAATACCAGCGAGATGTTCTGGATAGATATCTCAAGGTGGATGATTAGTAGTAGATGCAGATGGATTTCGGTCTACTTGCCTTGGCATACCGCCCATGCTTTGAACCTCTACCTTTCTTGCAACATAGTTAGCATTGGTTTGCGCACATAATTCTGTCAATTGCCCAGCTGTAATTCGTTCACCTCACATAGTTGTTTTATCGTCTTTTTGGAGAGAGACATCACTAGTGAACATCATGGGACCCCGGTCCATATTACCATCACTGATCACATCCGCTATTTAATTTACGCTTTTACTTACTATTTGCAGCAATACCTATCACTATTATCACTTGCGTTTGATCCTTTGTAAACGACAAGGCCGGAGGGATTGACAACCTCTTTGTACTCGTTGGGAGCAAAGTTATTTGTATCTGTGTGCAGGTCCATGTTGATTGCTAATATCTGGCGCCGTTAGCAGTTGACACCTTCTTGTTGAAACTAGGAGTCTCAGGGAAATCGATCCTTGGTATCTTTGCCAAGGGAAAACTTCCGCTACACTGCATCTCAAACCTTCCACTTGGGGTAACCAACGAGGGGCGAGAAGCCATCAAGCAAAGTTTTATGGCGCCGTTGCCGGGGACTCCACTCTTCAAGATAGGGGAGTTGCATGCTATCTTTTACCTTTGCTTTTTAGTCTTGTTAGTTTACCTTTCAGTTTTTTGCTTTAAAATCACAAAAATAGTTATCTTTCTTGCTTGCTACTATGGGTTCCACCGAGAACACCAAGTTGTGTGACTTCACTAGTCACAACAACGATGACTTTATCTGCACACCTATCACTACACCTGCCACTTCAGCACCTTCGTATGAAATTAAACCTGCTTTACTGAACCTAGTTATGAAAGATCAATTCTCCGGTGCTGGAGATGATGCTGCTTTACACTTAAACAATTTTGTTGAACTTTGTGATATGCAAAAGTACCAAGAAATAGATGGTAATATTGTTAAGCTTAAGCTTTTTCCTTTCTCCTTGAGAGGAGGAGCTAAAATATGGTTTCAGTCTTTACCTAGAAAGCTAGAAGATGGTTGGGGTCCTATGATTAAAATTAAGTTGAATAACTTCTCTTGCTATGCTTTATGTGATGTTGGAGCTAGTACCTCCATTATGCCCAAAAGAATATATGATATGCTTAAACTGAAACCTTTTGATTCTTGTTCTTTTGGTGTTCGTCTCGTTGTTCTTCCATAAAGAAACCTTTGGGGAGGATCGACGATGTTCTTATCATTGTCAATGACAATTATGTTCCCGTTGATTTTACTATTAAGGACATTGAATGTGAACCTTCTTGTCCAATTATTTTGGGACGTCCTTTCCTACGCATCGTTGGTGCTATCATTGACATGAAAGAGGGGAATATAAAATTCCAATTTCCTCTCAAGAAAGGGATGGAACACTTCCCTAGGAAGAAGATTAAGTTACCTTTTGAGTCCGTTATACGGGCTATCTATTCTTTTACTCTTGATAAAACTTGATCTCTTTGCATTATGCCTAGCTTAAAGGCATAAAAGAAAGCGCTTTTGGGAGGCAGCCCACATGAATAAATTTTTTATTTTGTTTTTGTTGTGTCTTGATGTTGTTACTACAGTAGCATCATCATTGTATCTTTGCTTTTCAACTTTGTGCCAAGTGTAGCCTCTGATTGCAAGAAAGTTCAAAAGTTGTGACGTGCAGTCCAGGAAATAGATTCTGTCCTTGGATAGAAAAATTCGTATAAAATCACCAGATCATCTTTTTGGTCTGAATTGTTTCGACATCGTGCTCTATATAATTCTCTTTCGTGCGTCTGTTCTGAGTTTTTTGATTAGAGTTGCAGAAGTGCCCCGAAAAAAATCATTTACTACCTGATGTTCTGTTTTTCACAGATTTTGTCCTGTTTTGCCTTTCCTTCATTTTGCAAACCTTGAGCTTGCTTTTTCTTTGCAAAAACCTTTTGGCAATCTTGAGAAATAGTAGACCTTCACGAATATCCTTATTTCCAACAAGGAATAATTATTTTATTATGGGTACTAGCCTCGCTAATCAGATTATGATGAGTTATGTATGAAGGGAGTTTTCAAGTGTGCGAGGGAAGATGATAAAAAGATTCAGGAGTGTCAAACGCTCAAGCTTGGGGATGCCCCCATGCACCCCCAAGAAATATTCAAGGAGACTCAAGCGTCTAAGCTTGGGGATGCCCCCGTGCATCCCCTTCTCCATCAACATTATCAGTTCGTCTTTCGTTCCACTATATTTTTATCACTTCATGTGTTATGTGCTATGCTTGGAGCGTCTTGCTTTTAGTTTCCTTTTTAGTTTTCTTTAGCTTTTCATAACGAGTCGGAACTCAACTTTCTTTATGTTGGAGAGAAACAAGCTCCACTTCTACCTAGAACATAACATAGAATTTTCATGTCTATCTTTGCTGTGTGTGTTCTTTGTCTTTCAATAGCTACTATCATGCTCAGCTTTTAGTTTTCATGCTTATCTTTTTAAAGAGCTTTTGTTTAGTTGGTTGCTTGAACTCTCTTTATTTATCATGCTTATCTTATTAAGAGAGTTTGCTTCTGTTACATTGGTTGATATGTCTATGATAAAAATGCTACGTGCATAATGGTGCTTGGTAGTTCATGTTTTCTTATGGTTAGTCTCAAATAGCTGGGGGTTCCCAATGTGTTATTGGAGTACCAACATGATTTGTTTGCCTATGATGTGGTATGGTTTAGTAATATCTTCCTTCAAGAATTTATTTTGATTGACATGGCGTATGCTCATGCATATTTAAGACTGTAAAGAAAGTCTGTCAAACCTTGATTATCTTTTGTTTCTAAGTAGCGATATAACTACCATGCCTGATTCAATGTTGCTTTCTCGCTCTGCATGATTATGACCGTCATTGCTCTCTTAGTTGGTCGCTCACAGTCTTTTGCTAACCTCCACCTGTACTAAGCGGACTGACTGCTTGTGCATCCAAATTCTTTTAAACCAATTATGCCATATGAGTCCACCATACCTTCCTACATGGTATTTACCTGCCATTCCTAAAGAAGACTTTCATGTACCATCTCGAAATTATTCAAAAATAAAAAAATGCATTCCTATTTTGTGCCTCCGTTTTAAGTTCATGAGGAAGTAGTAGTTAATTCATGATTTTTTTAAGTTGGACAAGCTTCACCCCGGGATTGCATGTCTAATGTGCAAACCCATAACACGAGAAGGAACTGGCATTGAGTGCGCCCGGCTCAAAATTAATATAACAAACAAACCCTCCTTCACGCTTTGTTCATGAGAAATCAGAAAACTTTGGCACTGATAAACAAAGGAGATTAAGAGGATGTGATCGTCCTCATTCGGGAGCCGTTCCTCGAAACTTGTCCATCTCAAGACGTGATTGAGTTATGTGCTAGCATTCGTTGACGGAACATGCATAATCAAAAAAATAATTATTACCGCTGTTTTTAAAACCAAGAGCTCTGGTACATGCTTTGTCTTTGTTTCCGACTACGGGTTTTCAACCTTGCCAACAAAAGCCACGGTTCGAGAGTCTCCACCTTCTTTTAAAGCACCAACTACTGAGAGCATGATTGTCATTCTGAGTGTAATGTGCATTGTCCCAAAGTAGCATTGTCTTTTGCATTATTATGATATCGTTTATTCTGAAATCATTGTATCTAGTCATCACTTAAACCTTGGAGGTGCCCCTGCATTTATGTTTTTGCTTCACTAAAGGGGGCAAGCGAGATATCACTTTATCATATTTGCACACCATGCTCATTACAAATCTATTTGATGTTTCAGTATCATATTGTAAAACTTTCAGTTCTTTGTGATTTTCTCATGAGGCAACTTAATTACTACAGATTCATTGTCTCAGTAAGCTTTTGTCATATGACTATGAAAAAGTCCTATATGGTTAATAGCATGTCACCACAGAAATTATTCTTATTATCATTTACCTACTCGAGGACGAGCAGGAATTAAGCTTGGGGATGTTGATACGTCCAAAACGTATCTATAATTTCTGCTTGCTCCATGCCTCTTTTGGGTGATATTGCTATGATATTTATACACTTCCATGCACTTTTGAACATATTTGGACTAACCTATTAACTCAGTGCACCCCAGTGCCAGTGCCAGTTTCTGTTTTCTGCTGTTTTTGTATTTCAGGTTTTCCCATTACGAGAACTGCCAGAAAAATCCCGGAAAAAATATATAAAAAATCAGCGTTCCAGAAGCTTCCCGGCAGCCGAAGTAGGGCTGGAGGGGGGCCACCATGGCTCCAGGCGCCCTGGTGGCGCGGCCCCCCTCCTGGCCGTGCCGGGGGGGCGCCTGGGCCCCCCAGGCCTCCGATGATGCCCCCCTTTGGCATATATTTATATCGTGTCCCGAAACCCTCGAGAGGGGAACCCTTTTTCGCGATCTCATCTCTGTTCCGCTGCCGCCGCACTTCCAAGATCGGGAGCACCAGGAGAACTCTTCCCGGCACCCTGCCGGAGGGGAGGGTCACCACCGATAGTTCACGATACGGGCCAGAATCGGCCAAAACTGCGAGTCTTGATGACCGACACGTAAACACACCTTGGGGTTCAACAACTATGGAAATCACTTTGGGAACCCAAAACAGTGAGTAATAGTCGAAGAAGCGGGCCAGAATCGGCCAAAACTGCGATTGTCGTTGCCCGACACGTAATCGCACATTGGGGATCAACAAACATCGAAATCGCTTTGGGATCCCAAAACGGTGAGTAATAGTCCATGAAATGGGTTAGAATCGACAAAAAACCGTGAGTATTGATGACTCACACGTAAACGCACCCCGGGGTTCGTCAATCATGGAAATCACTTCGGGGCCTCAAAACTAAGTAATATTCCAAGAAACGGGCCAGATCAGCGCAAACTGCGAGTCTTGACGACCAACACGTAAGCATACCTTGGGGTTCGACAACCATGGAAATCGCTTTGGGACCCCAAAACGGTGAGTAATAGTCGAAGAAACGGGTCAGAATCGACAAAAACCGTGAGTTTTGATGACCGACACGAAACGCACCTCGGTGTTCTTCAATCGTGGAAATCACTCCGGGACCACACATCAATGAGTAATAGTCCAAGAAACGGGCCAGAATCAGCCCAAACTGCGATTGTTGATGACCGACACGTAAGCGCACCTTGGGTTTCAACATCCATGGAAATCGTTTTGGGACCCCAAAACGGTGTGTAAACGCACCTTGGAGATCGGTAATCGTGGAAATGACTCCGGGACTACAAAACGGTGAGCCCACGAAACAGTCCAGAATCGGCTAAAACTGCGAGTTTTGATGATGAACACGTAAACGCACCTCGGGGATCGTTAATCATGGAAATCGCTCCAGGACCCCAAAACGGTGAGTCAAACGTGCCAGAATCGGCCAAAACGACAAGTGCTGATGAACGACACGTAAGCGCACCTTAGGGTTCAGCAACCTTGAAAATCACTCCGAGACCCCCAAACAGTGAGTAATAGTCGACGAAACGGGCCAGAATCGGCCAAAACGGTAAGTAATGATGAACGACACGTAAGCGGACCTTGGGGTTTAACAACCATGAAAATCACCGGGACACAAAGATGGTGAGTAATAGTCCATGAAACGGGCCAGAATCGGCCAAAACTGCGAGTGTTGATGTCGATGTGAAAACACACCCTAGGTTTAATCAGCCATGAAAATCGCTCTAAGACACCAAAACGGTGAATAATAGTCCATGATACGGGCCAAATCGGCCAAAACTACGAGTGTTGATGACCGACACGTAAACGCACCCCAGTGTTCATCAATGGTGGAAATCGCTCCTGGACCCCATGAAACGGGCCAAAATAGGCCAAAACAGCGAGTGCTGATGAACGGTACGTAAGGGCACCCTAGGGTTCAGCAACCATGAAAATCGTTTCGGGACCCCAAAACTGTGAGTGATAGTTCACGATACGGGCCAGAATCGGCCAAAACTACGAGTGTTGATGGCCGACATGTAAACGCACCTTGGGGTTCAACAACTATGGAAATCGCTTTGGGAACCCAAAAAAGTGAGTAATAGTCCAAGAAACGGGCCAGAATCGGCCAAAACTGCGATTGTCGACGACCGACACGTAATCGCACATTGGGGATCGACAAACATCGAAATCGCTTTGGGATCCCAAAACGGTGAGTAATGGTCCACGAAATGGGTTAGAATCGGCAAAAACCGTGAGTATTGATGACTGACACGTAAACGCACCCCGGGGTTCCTCAATCATGGAAATCACTTCGGGGCCCCAAAACTGAGTAATAGTCCAAGAAACGGGCCAGAAACGGCGCAAACTGCGAGTCTTGACGACCAACACGTAAGCACACCTTGGGGTTCGACAACATACTTCAAAGCTCTTGTGTATGTCTGGCACAATTAATACTGGGGCTGTCGTTAACCTCTTTTTGAGCTCTTGGAAGATTTTCTCACATGCTTCGGTCCACTCGAATTTCTTATACTTCTTGAGTAGCTGGGTCATTGGTTTGGCTATGGTGGAAAATCCTTCAATAAACCTTCTGTAATATCCGGCCATACCGAGAAAACTGCGTATATCCGTTACACTGGCTGGCGACTTCCAGCCGAGTACAGCCTTGAGTTTATCTGGGTCCACAGCAATTCCTTCTTGCATTAATACGTGTCCTAGGAAACCCTCTTGTCTCAACCAAAATTCACATTTGCTGAATTTGGCGTAAAGTTGGTGTTTCCTTAATTCTCCCAGTACAATGCGGAGGTGTTTAGCATGTTCTTCCGGTGTTTTGGAATATACCAAAATATCATCAATAAATACCACCACAAATTTGTCCATGAATTTCATAAATACCTTATTCATGAGGTGGACGAAATATGCGGGGGCGTTGGTCAGTCCGAACGGCATCACTGTAAATTCATAAAGTCCGTATCTTGAGGTGAATGATGTTTTCGGGATATCTTCTATGCGTACTTTCAGCTGATGATAACCTGACCTTAAGTCAACTTTTGAGAAAACCTTGGCTTGTGCGAGCTGGTCAAATAAATCATTTATCCGTGGCATCGGATATTTATTTTTGATTGTGACCATGTTGAGCGCTCGGTAGTCTATACACAGCCTCATGGTCCCATCCTTCTTTTTGGCAAATAATACCGGCGAGCCCCAAGGTGAGGAGCTGGCCCGTATAAATCCCTTGTCCAGCAATTCCTTTATTTGCTTCATTAATTCAACCAACTCGGATGGCGCCATTCTGTATGGTTTCTTATATATGGGTGTGGTTCCTGGTGCTAGCTCAATAATGAACTCTATTTCTCTGTCTGGCGGCATGCCTGGTAATTCCTCGGGAAATACGTCCGGAAATTCACATACAACTGGAACCTTGCTTAACTCAGATGTATCAACTTTGTTCAATTTTGGTTGCCGAGATACTGGTCTCTCCTGAGCTGCGACTCTTATTGTTTTTCCATGATGATGTGTAAGAATCACTGTTCTATTGAAGCAGTCGATAAATCCTTTATTGGTGGTTAGCCAGTCCATACCCAGGATAACATCCCGTCCTTTGTTTTACAACACGATGAGGTTTGCGTGAAATTTTAACCCCTCAATTTCAATGGTCAAACCCTGGCAGTAATTCTAAGTGATCTGCCTACTTCCGGGGGACTTGATGGTCATTGATTTTCCCAAGGGAAGCATTGAAAAACCATGTTGCAAAGCAAAACTCTTCGAAATGAACGAATGAGAAGCCCCAGAATCAAACAAAACCGTGGCAGGTATTATGTTGACATGGAACGTACCGAGTACGATATCCGGTGCATCCTGTGCCTGCTCCTTGGTCACATGGTTCAGGTGGCCTTTCTTGTGATTGTTAGTGGGGTTGAAATTGTTACGCTTGGGCCCGGAATTGTTCCCGTTGCTGTTCGGCTTTGGCGCTGAGTTTCTTACCTTAGGGCACTGTTTAGCATAGTGTCCCTCTTCTCCACATGCGTAGCAGGTAATACCCGGGCGATAGGTGAAATCCTTGTCTCTTGCATGAAAATTCTTATTTGGACGTGTGTCGTTGGTCGTGGGTCTGTTCACAACGTTCCTTTGGAAATTCATTTTATTCTTGTTGTTGCGGGGGTGGTTGGTCTGATCCCTTTTTCTCTTGCGAATATCCTCCAGACTGCGATGTTCATTTTCCAGTGTAATAGCTTTGTCTACCAGTGTCTTGAAATCTGGAAAAGTATGTACGACTAACTGGCATTTTAGTGCTGGTGCCAGTCCGTCCAGGAATTTCTCCATCTTTTTATTTTCTGTCATTCGCTCTTCGTTGGCATATCCTGATAACTGCGCAAACTGACTGCTGTACTCGTGTACTGTCATGCCTCTTTGCTTGAGATCATCAAATTCTCTTTTCTTGATTTTCATGATACTCTTAGGGATGTGTGCCCCACGAAAGCCTTCCTTGAAATCTTCCCAGGTGATATTATTTATGTCGGGATGCATAATTAGAAAATTTTCCCACCATGACGCAGCTGCTCCCGTGAGATAATGCGGTGCGTACAACACTTTTTCGCGGTCTGAGCATTGTGCCACAATAAATTTCCTTTCAATATCTCGAAGCCAGTCATCGGCCTCAAGAGGCTTGTCTGTGTGTGAAAATGTTGTTGGACGCATCTTCTGAAATTCAGACAATTTTGAGTGCTGCTGGTATTGTTCGCGGTGATTTCCCATGTTAATGACATGGTTCATCATTTCTTGGTGTTGTTGCTGACTTTGCTCTTAAAGGCGGCATACTTGAGAAAATGCTGTCTCACTGCCCTGCTGACTTGACTGCCCCTGTGAGAATTTGTTGTTTGTCTGTGTGCCATAATTTTCCTCCGACGGACTTGGCATGGAACGTGTCCAGGGACGAGTCATTTCTTACTCTGGGGTAACAAAGCAGAAAACCTGAGAAGAACCGAGCAGCAAAATAAACCAAGATTTTGCAAAAGAGGTCAAACACGAGCTCGAAAAAGATTTTTGAAATAAACTGGTCGATTGCGCACGGAGAAGGCTGCTAGTACATATGTTACACGCAGATCCTAATTATACATACGTCACTCAAGGTGTGCGTACACATCCTGACATGTTATTTGAAACTAGTGCACTCCGCCAAGGTCCTACATGATGCGCAAACAGACTACTCCCATCAACCTATTTTACATATCACACAAATATCGCAAGCGAGCGGGGCGCGTCACGAAATGACTCGCTAGTCGGAGATGTTGAAGATTTCCCTCGGCCTGCCGAGGTTAAGGCCCAGTGGTGCTGGAGACTCAACTTCCTCCTCACTGATGGGCTCCAGGCGCGGAGTATGAGTACGAGGTGTCAAAGCAGGTGCAGCAGGCGGTGCAGCTCTGACTTGTAATGCCCAGGATGGAGTTATACCTCCTACGTGTCGAGGCACGACTTAAAGGCATAAATCCATCCTAGAATGATCTCAAGTTTGGTAATCTTTGCACAACTCATGTAAAAGAGGGGATAGTAAACTGAAAATAGTTGGCTTACACTCGCCATGTCACAGAATTACAGTACAAGTCTCAAACATCATACATTAAGAACATCACAACCCTCTAAGGGCAAAAGCCAAAAGTCAAAGTACCAAACTTAGATAAATAAACCACAGGCGGATCGAATCCTAGTAAGAGACTCCACTACTGATCGTCCGGGTAGCGCACGTAGTACCGACTACGCTCCTCGTCGTACTCCCAATCCAGCTCGGTGCCATCACCTGGATAG
Organism: Secale cereale; assembly: GCA_902687465.1. Taxonomy (NCBI): domain Eukaryota; kingdom Viridiplantae; phylum Streptophyta; class Magnoliopsida; order Poales; family Poaceae; genus Secale; species Secale cereale. The sequence goes on from LR738711.1 coordinate 172,915,823, forward strand.
CTCACAGCTGGACCTGCATCTGGTTGTGTGAAGTAACTGTGAGCCACAGAGGACTCAGCAATCCCGTTACCGGGTAACAAGACTATCAAAGCCTTTGGGTGAGGAAAAGGCTGAAGAAAAGAATAAGTGTCTGCAGCAGTAACTAGCATCTAGCTTACGTAAGTAAGAGCGAGAAGAGAAGGCCTCGGCGAGAAGTGATCACGAAGTGATCCTAGCTACAAGCTCCACAAGCATAACCCCTCCGTGTTCAACTCCCGAATCCCTATTCGGAAATTGACAGTCACGGAACACACGCTGGTAGTGTATTAGAAACATTGTGTCAAGTTATCTACAACCGAAATTAACAAGCTCCCATCTGCCACATAACTGCGGGAACGTCTTTCGAAAGTTCAAACCCTGCAGGGGTGTTCCAACTTGACCCATTACAAGCCCACGATCCGCGGAGTCGCAACTCCAAAGTGGGAAGACCCGAGTATCCTCGAAATCCCGTGCTCAAGATATACCGAGCTAAGGTAAGGCTAATCCAGCAAATCCTCCCGGCGTGTCGACACCCTGATAGTAGCCGCACGTATCTAAGTCTCAGGACACGACCGGATGGGTGATGCTACAGGTGTATGCCAGATACCTCGGGTTGCCCCAAGGCGGCCCTGCAGGACCCCCGTTTCGGACCAACACTCATGTGGAGCACTGGCCCGGGGTTGTTGATTAAGAAAGAGGGTTAATTACTCCCTATGCAAGTTTAGTTTGTTATTAGGCAAATAGTACCAATGTTGGGATTTGCTGGAAAAGACTTAGCACTTAGCGGTTTATCGAGGGGGTCCCATACACCCCAACCGTGTTAGGAACGCATAATCAAGGAACATAACACCGGTTTATACGGTTCCTAACGGCATGAGTGGAACAAATCACCAAGCAAAAGGCTTAGCCTTCCACCCTTGCCAATATATAGATGATTTCATTTTAAGCATTTATATAGTGTGATATAACCCAACCAAACTTCAACATGGAGCAAGCATCTTCACTTCACCTGCAACTAGCAACGCTATAAGAAGGGCTGAACGAAGCATACTTAGCCAAGCAACGGTTTGCATAGGTAGGTTGGTTAAACATGGCAATGGTTTACAAGTAGGAGGCTGACAAGAAGATCATGGGCATCGAGGCAAAACTATAGATCGAGACTACTAGCAATAGGCAAAGATAGTAATGTTATCGGGGTTCGGTCATCTTGCCTGAAGAGAAGTCGTTCGGATCGTAAGAAGGGTCCTCGTGCTCAACCTCGTTGGAAACCTCGTGCTCAACTTCGTACCCGGTCTCAGCTTCCGGCTCTAAACAAAACAATCACACCAAGCACCAATCAACAAGATGCAATGCGCACTCGAAAAAGATGAATGCATGATGGATGCACTAAGGATGCACACGGAGCACGTAAAACATCACTCAAGCAAAACACCTCAAAACATGATAACAATCTGATATTATTAATCTACACAGAAAAACAATCAAGTTTGATATAAGATTCGCTGAAATCGGAGTTACGGGCTAAAAGTTATGCCCGAAACAAGATTTGAGCGAAAGCTGAAAATTACAGCATCATAGCATCTTCGGAGCTCAAAATAATTAAGCTACAGCACCCAAATAACATGGAAAAGGACATGAACACAAACTAGACATATATTACAGCAACTATGTCCAAGGTGCACCCCCAACAGAGTCACGGATCAATAGCAATGATCTTGGACATATTGAACTTGGCAATAAAATTCTGACAGCAGAATTTTATTGAAACTTTGGAGCAAAAGATAAACATGCTACAGCCACTCAAATGGACATGTGAGGACAGGGATGGAAAGACAACAATATATACTACAAGTAACAAATCAAAAACCACTCCAAAGCTATCATGCTTTGTCCTAGAACATCACACGAACATGGCATCGGAACGTTACAGATTTCAGACTTAGTGAAAAACCACTAAGTCCTAAAACAGCAATATCATCATAGCATCAAAAGGAGCATGTTTAAGTCACCTCGAAACTAAACATGGCAAAGGGTAAGCACCTCATCAAAGTACACATGAAGGTGATCCCGAAACACACAAGCATGCATCATAGAGGTGAACACAACGATTGCAACGAGCTCAACAAGATGGCATTTCATAACAAGTGAAAACACATCATATGAACATGGCACTTTGCAACGATGATAACAAGGAAATAATAAATCTACCATGCAACCTATCACAAGCAACACGTAGTTCGTGGCAAGACGAACACGTGGACATGTCATTTGCATCATTTGGACAAACGAGCTAAAAGATATCACATGGCAAAGGTGGCACAAAAACAACACATAACAGCAGTTTAACTCATGATGCACTCTTGCAACAGCAAAACAAGCACCTAGATGATCTCTAACATGCATGACAACAACAGAGGAAACGTAGAGCACATCTCCACGAACGTCTGGACATATTACACGCGCAAAACGGAGCAGCAGGCAAAAAGTTATGCATGGTCAAACATTGCATCAGACAGGTAAAAACTGGACTAGATCTAGGTTTTTTTTAGCAAAGTCAACCTCAGATCTGACGGAATGGGCTCGGGCCCAGGCTGAAGAAGAGGGCCGGCGGCGCTGATGCGGCCCGGGGGTGCGGTGCGATATGGCCCGGGGCGGCCCGCGCTGGAACGGCGGCGTACGGGGGCTTGCGCGGGAGGCGGGCCGCGGAGGGGAGAACCGGCCCAGCCGGGGCGGCTGGCGGCTGCTGGGAGGCGGCCCACGCGAGGCGCGGTCGGCGGAGGGACGCGGAAGGCCCGCGGTGGCGCGGTGCGGGAGGCCCGGCTGCGGAGAACCGCTGGCGAACGGCGCGGCGCGGGGTGGTGTACGGGCCTCGGGCCCGGTGGCGCGCGGTGGATCGAAGGATCCGGGGAAGTGGTCCTGGGCCCGCGCCTGGCCTGGCTGGATCGGGGTGGTTGGTGATGAAAGGCCCCGGCGATGTGGTCCTCGGGCCAGGAAGACCGAAGCGGAGGGAGAGCCGACGAGGGGTGGCCTGGCTGGCGGCTTCGAGGCGCCGTTGACTTGGCGTCGAGGCCGGCGCTGTGGTCGATCGAGGGGGTCGCCCTCGGGATCCAGAGGATTTGGGGATCTGGTGATCTGAAAGAAAAGGGAAAAAAATAGAGGGGAAGGGGGAAGAAGGTAGGGAAGCCAAAATAGACTAGGGGTCTATTAATAGCAGTTTTTGCTAGGGTTTGGAGATTTGGGGGCGCTAGGAGCCCTCCGATCGCGATCCGACGGATCCGATCGCGGGGATAGATTTTAAAGGCCTAGAAGGAGATAAAAGACTGTAGTAGGGGTGTTTTCGGGACACGAAGTGAAGGCACTTCGGACCCACACGAGCAACGGATGGAAAAACCAACGGAGTCCAAACGAGACGAGATTTGAGAGGCGGGTTGCACACAACAAAACAACAACACAGACAACAACCTCGCGGCACACCGGTAACGTTAAACGCCCGAACAACAAAGTAGGCCTACGGGACGTCACGGACACGTGAGGGAGCTCCGGAACGCGAAACGGACAACGGGAAGAAACACGCGGAACCGGATGCAACCAACAACACAAAAGCAATGCGATGCACATGTCTACATGATATGAATGAATGCCACACACTCACACAACAAAACGACGAAAGCCCGAAAGACAAAGAACCCGGAATGGAAATAGATGAAGCCGGAGATATATTATATACCCAAAAGGGAAAGTATTACATCCGGGGCATTACAAACTCTCCTCTACTACAAAAAGATCTCGTCCCGAGATCTAGGACTGGAAAAAGGAAGGGTACTCGGAACGAAGATGATCTTCTCGTTCCCAGGTAGCTTCTCGGTCGGTGTGATGTGACCACTTGACTTTCAGAAATTTGATGGACTTGTTGCGGGTCTTGCGTTCGGTTTCTTCGAGAATTGCAACTGGATGCTCTCGGTAGGACATGTCTTGTTGAAGATCAATCTCCTCAAACGGAATCATGCGCTCGGGTGCCTTGAAGCATTTGCGAAGTTGAGACACGTGGAAGACATCATGAACATTTGCGAAGTTGGGAGGGAGCTCAAGCTGATAGGCTAGGTCGCCTCTTTTGCCAAGAATCTTGAAAGGCCCGACGTATCTAGGAGCAAGTTTTCCTTTGATACCGAATCTTTGGGTTCCTTTCATCGGAGAAACTCGGAGATAGACATGATCACCGATGTCGAAAGCCAAATCACGATGCTTGCCGTCATAGTAGATCTTCTGACGCGACTGAGCGGCCTTGAGATTCTCACGTATGACTTTGCACATTTCTTCGGCTTCTGAGATCAAGTCATTGCCAAGAAGTTGACGTTCGCCTGTTTCAGACCAGTTGAGAGGGGTACGGCACTTTCTGCCATAGAGAATTTCAAACAGTGCTTTGCCTGCACTTGCTTGAAAGCTGTTGTTGTAAGAGAACTCGGCAAATGGAAGGCAGTCTTCCCATTTCATGCCAAAGGAGATGACACAGGCTCTGAGCATGTCTTCTAGAATCTGATTCACACGCTCGACTTGACCACTAGTCTGAGGGTGAAAGGCAGTGCTGAACCTGATCTTAGTGCCCATGGCGGACTGAAAGGAGTCCCAGAACCTTGATGTGAACAAGCTTCCACGGTCTGAGGATATCACTTGAGGAATGCCATGTAGGGACACAATTCTGGAAGTGTACAGCTCTGCAAGTTGAGCTGCATTGATTGATTCTTTGACTGGAAGAAAGTGAGCGACTTTGGTAAGCTTGTCAATCACCACAAAGATAGCATCATTTCCTCGCTTGGATTTAGGAAAACCAGTGACGAAGTCCATTTCAATGTGGTCGAACTTCCACTCGGGAATAGGAAGAGGTTGGAGAAGACCCGATGGACGTTGATGTTCTGCTTTCACTCTTCTGCAAACATCACATTCGTTCACGAATTGGGCAATCTCCCTTTTCATGCGTGTCCACCAGTAAGATTGCTTGAGGTCTTGATACATCTTGGAACTGCCAGGATGAATGGAAAGGAGAGAATCATGAGCTTCTTCCATTATGAGCTTCCTGAGATCACCTTTGGGAACAACGAGTCTGTCCTCGAAGAACAAGGTATCTCTCTCATCAACACGGAAGCACTTGTATTTTGGAGTGCCCTTTGCAATCCCATGTTTCACCTTCTTCACCATGGTATCACTGAGCTGGGCCTCACGGACTTGATCTTCCAAGGTAGGAGCAATTTGGAGATTTGCAAGAAAACCCTGCGGAACAACTTGAAGGTTGAGTTTCCTGAATGCTTCACAAAGCTCAGGCTAGTACGGCTTGATAAGAAGGCTGTTGCAATATGCCTTTCTGCTCAAAGCATCTGCAATCACATTCGCCTTGCCAGGAGTGTATTCAATGCTGGGATTGTACTCTTGGATCATTTCGACCCAACGAGTCTGGCGGAGGTTCAGGTGCGGCTGTGTGAAGATGTACTTCAAGCTCTTGTGATCGGTGAAGATGTCGACCTTTCTGCCCAACAACAGATGTCTCCACGTAATCAGAGCATGTACCACAGCTGCTAGCTCGAGATCATGTGTGGGATAGTTCTTCTCACTGGGCTTGAGCTGCCGAGAAGTATATGCCACAATTCTCTTATCTTGCATAAGCACACCACCAAGGCCTTGAAGAGAAGCATCGCAGAATACTTCATAGGGCTTGGATTCATCCGGAGGAATCAGAACTGGAGCAGAAACAAGCTTATCTTTGAGGGTTTTGAATGCCACTTCACACTCGGGAGACCAAAAGTATTTGACATTCTTCTGAAGCAGGTTGGAAAGAGGCTTGGCAATCTTGGAGAAGTTTTCAACAAACCTTCTGCAATAGCTCGCAAGACCCAGAAAACTGCGGAGCTGCTTGACGTTCTGAGGAGCTTCCCAGTTGACAATTGCTTCAACTTTCTCGGGATTAACCGCAATACCGTCAGCTGAGATGATGTGGCCCAGGTACAAAACCTTATCGAGCCAAAACTCGCACTTGGAGAACTTGGCATAGAATTTATGCTCTCGGAGTCGATCAAGAACCAGACGCAAGTGCTTTTCGTGATCTTCTTCATTCTTGGAAAACACCATAATATCATCCAGATACACAAGCACAAACTCGCCAGTATAGGGGTTGAAGATGTAATGCATCATCCTTGAAAAGGTAGGAGGAGCATTGGCGAGACCGAAGGACATGACGGTATACTCGTATGAACCGTAGCTCGTTCTGAAGGCCGTCTTGGGAATGTCTTCCTCGCGAATGCGAATTTGATGATAGCCCATTCGGAGGTCAAGCTTAGAGAACACTTTAGCTCCTTTGAGCTGCTCAAAGAGTTCGTTGATGTTGGGGAGCGGATACTTGTTCTTAATCGTCTTCTTGTTCAATGGCCGGTAGTCAACACAGAGACGCTCCGTGCCATCTTTCTTCTTGACAAATAAGACGCCACAGCCCCACGGAGATGTACTCGGTCTGATAAGACCCATACTCTCCTGCTTATCAAGCTGCTTCTTCAATTCCTTCAATTCATCCGGAGAGAGCTTGTATGGACGCCGGCAAGCAGGCTCAGTGCCCGGCTCGAGTTCAATGACAAACTCCACCTGACGGTGTGGAGGCATGCCTGGAAGTTCTTCTGGAAAGACGTCTTGATATTCGTTCACCACCGGAATTTGATTTATGGCATTAATTTCGCCCTTATCATTAAGAGAGAAAAGCCGAATAGTATTATCCCTGGAGGCAAAGATAATCACATCTTCATCAGAATGAGTCATCTTGACTTCCTTTTGAGCACAATCAATGTGAGCATCGTGCTGAGAAAGCCAATCCATTCCGAGAATGAGGTCGATGTCAGAATTGCCGAGAATCACTGGAGAAGCCAAAAATCGATAATCGCCCATGCGAATAGAAACATTCGGAGCATATATGCTGGAATGCATTCGTCTCCCTGGAGAAATAACTGATAACTCCCTTGGCAAGCTTTTGATGTCAACATTATACTTGGATGCAAATGGTTGAGACATGAAAGAGCATGAAGCACCCGAATCAAATAACACTTTAGCTGGAAAAGAGTTAACTGGAAGGTTACCCAAAATGACATCAGAAGAAGCCTCCGCTTGTGCTGCATTCATCAGATTGACCCTTGCTGCCTTTGGATCATGCCTGACAATAGCTGAACTCACAGGTGGAGGAGGAGGAAGACGCTTCGGATTCGGACATCTGTTGGCATAATGACCCTTCTGGCCACACTTGTTGCACACCACTTCAGAGAGAGGACGGAAATGAGAGCCACTGTACTTGGAGCCTTGAGACTGAAACTGCTTCTTTGACTGGTTGCTCGGGTTGGGTGGGTGGGAGAAACCACGACCACTAGAGTTCTTGTTGTTGGAGTTGTTGAAGTTGTTGGAGTTGTTGTATGGAGCTCGAATCACTGGAGGAGGAGGAAGCCAGAATTTCTGATGCTTCGAGACCATCTGAGACGATGAGGAAGAGTGAACAGCATCTCAAATTCTCTTCTTAGAAGCCTCCATCTTAAGCTGAGCTGCTTCTTGTTTCAAAGCCATGTTATAGAACTTGTCGAATTCATCGGGCTCGAACAAGGTGAGAGCAAGCTGAAGTTCATCTTTGAGACCTCCACGGAACTGATAGATTTTACTCTTGGCATCAGGAATGTCTTGCTTAGCATAGCGAGCGAGGTTTTGGAACTTGACATTATACTGATAGACTGACATGGAGCCCTGCTTCAGGTTGCGGAATTGCTCACGCATACCCTCGATGACACTTGTAGGAATGTGGTGCGAGCGGAAATCCTTGCAGAAATTCTCCCAAGAGATCACTTGACCCGGCCTTGAGTCTTTGTACTGCTGCCACCAGTCAGCTTCTTGATCTTTCAGTTGGAAGGCTGCAAACTTCACATAGTCATCTGCCTTCACGTTACTGCACTCAAAATGCTTCTTTATGTCGGTCAACCAATCCTCAGCATCAAGAGGGTCGACACAGTAACTGAAAGCTTTAGGATTGTTAGCCAGGAACTGGTTGAGAGTAGCATGGTGCTGCTGGAAGAAGTTGCCTTGATTCCCTGGAACACCCTGATTAGCTTGATTAGCTTGCATCATCTGCATCATCTGCATCATCAACTGAGTGTTCTGAGCTGTAGTCTCCATAATTGCTCTCCAAGCCTCGGGCGGAGGAGGAGGGGAAGGAGGATGTTCTGGGACCTCTTCCACCTCTGGGTTAGCGTTGGGAACCTTTTTCGGAGCCATCCTGTAAGAGATGACCACGAATCAGCAATTGATTGACAAAAGGAATAAGCTGAATCAATGGAATGAATTGCAACAAGTCTTCACAATAATCATTCGAACAGTAAGAACGAATGAAATCATCCGAACAAGAGGAACGAATGATATTCTTAGTTAAATGATAACATCAATCTTCACGAGAAGCCACATAGGGATCAAAAGGATAAAATAAGAAAAACAACAAGGTACAGACGGAACAAACACAAGAGAGGAGTTTCGTTCTAACATCTTTGTGCTGAAAGCATATGAACGTGTTACGAAAAGGTTTTGCAATCCCCGGATCAGCATAGCCAAGGACCCTTTAAGATGCAACTCCTGATAGTAACATCGGTCATATAACCCCTTCACTCAATGTCGAACCCCGAACTCACTAACCTGCATTCGTTGGAAGAATGCCTACGATCTACTGGATAAAACCCACCTATAGATTTCCGAAAGATTCCAGTTATGCAATCAGGTGTTGGGGATACACGGGAAGCACTGCGCAATCAACTCTAACCTACATCTAGGTGTATCCATCCTTCAACACATAACCAGTCTTTCTCGGAAACTGTGTACCTCGGACCTTCGAAAAGCATCCACTATAACAAGCTATGGCAATACTCCCGAACTACCTCCCCAGTACTGGGTGATGTCGGGGTTATCTTGCCACTGGCCGTATAGGGGAGATTTTCGATGTCGGCCGTCTTAAGTATTTAGTACTGCCGCGATATGCTTGTTACAATGATACCCCGAAGCTCAACTCCTCGGTAACAGGAGGCATCGGGAATAATATCCTTGTCACAAGAACATCGAAACAATCCCAGAATACTCGCGGGATTCCTAAAAAAAAATTGTGCAAATTTTGAAGATAGGAGAGACAAGAGTAGACGTCACGAGTCCTCACCAGAGAGAAAGGGGATGAGAAGCAAAGAAATCCTACTCTCCGATATAATATAGGACTCAAAAAGTTTTCAGTGTGTGCCTAGACTCGACCGTCAATGGTTCGATCAAACAGTGGGGGCTCCTAGGTCGGAGAAGGCTCTGAATACCAACTTGTAATGCCCAGGATGGAGTTATACCTCCTACGTGTCGAGGCACGACTTAAAGGCATGAATCCATCCTAGAATGATCTCAAGTTTGGTAATCTTTGCACAACTCATGTAAAAGAGGGGATAGTAAACTGAAAATAGTTGGCTTACACTCGCCACGTCACAGAATTATAGTACAAGTCTCAAACATCATACATTAAGAACATCACAACCCTCTAAGGGCAAAAGCCAAAAGTCAAAGTACCAAACTTAGATAAATAAACCACAGGCGGATCGAATCCTAGTAAGAGACTCCACTACTGATCGTCCGGGTAGCGCACGTAGTACCGACTACGCTCCTCGTCGTACTCCCAATCCAGCTCGGTGCCATCACCTGGATAGCTCACAGCTGGACCTGCATCTGGTTGTGTGAAGTAACTGTGAGCCACAGAGGACTCAGCAATCCCGTTACCAGGTAACAAGACTATCAAAGCCTTTGGGTCAGGAAAAGGCTGAAGAAAAGAATAAGTGTCTGCAGCAGCAACTAGCATCTAGCTTACGTAAGTAAGAGCGAGAAGAGAAGGCCTCGGCGAGAAGTGATCACGAAGTGATCCTAGCTACAAGCTCCACAAGCATAACCCCTCCGTGTTCAACTCCCGAATCCCTATTCGGAAATTGACAGTCACGGAACACACGCTGGTAGTGTATTAGAAACATTGTGTCAAGTTATCTACAACCGGAATTAACAAGCTCCCATCTGCCACATAACCGCGGGCACGGCTTTCGAAAGTTCAAACCCTGCAGGGGTGTTCCAACTTGACCCATTACAAGCCCACGATCCGCGGAGTCGCAACTCCAAAGTGGGAAGACCCGAGTATCCTCGGAATCCCGTGCTCAAGATATACCGAGCTAAGGTAAGGCTAATCCAGCAAATCCTCCCGGCGTGTCGACACCCTGATAGTAGCCGCGCGTATCTAAGTCTCAGGACACGACCGGATGGGTGATGCTATAGGTGTATGCCAGATACCTCGGGTTGCCACAAGGCGGCCCTGCAGGACCCCCGTTTCGGACCAACACTCATGTGGAGCACTGGCCCGGGGTTGTTGATTAAGAAAGAGGGTTAATTACTCCCTATGCAAGTTTAGTTTGTTATTAGGCAAATAGTACCAATGTTGGGATTTGCTGGAAAAGACTTAGCACTTAGCGGTTTATCGAGGGGGTCCCATACACCCCAACCGTGTTAGGAACGCATAATCAAGGAACATAACACCGGTTTATACGGTTCCTAACGGCATGAGTGGAACAAATCACCAAGCAAAAGGCTTAGCCTTCCACCCTTGCCAATATATAGATGATTTCATTTTAAGCATTTATATAGTGTGATATAACCCAACCAAACTTCAACATGGAGCAAGCATCTTCACTTCACCTGCAACTAGCAACGCTATAAGAAGGGCTGAACGAAGCATACTTAGCCAAGCAACGGTTTGCATAGGTAGGTTGGTTAAACATGGCAATGGTTTACAAGTAGGAGGCTGACAAGAAGATCATGGGCATCGAGGCAAAACTATAGATCGAGACTACTAGCAATAGGCAAAGATAGTAATGTTATCGGGGTTCGGTCATCTTGCCTGAAGAGAAGTCGTTCGGATCGTAAGAAGGGTCCTCGTGCTCAACCTCGTTGGAAACCTCGTGCTCAACTTCGTACCCGGTCTCAGCTTCCGGCTCTAAACAAAACAATCACACCAAGCACCAATCAACAAGATGCAATGCGCACTCGGAAAAGATGAATGCATGATGGATGCACTAAGGATGCACACGGAGCACGTAAAACATCACTCAAGCAAAACACCTCAAAACATGATAAAAATCTGATATTATTAATCTACACAGAAAAACAATCAAGTTTGATATAAGATTCGCTGAAATCGGAGTTACGGGCTAAAAGTTATGCCCGAAACAAGATTTGAGCGAAAGCTGGAAATTACAGCATCATAGCATCTTCGGAGCTCAAAATAATTAAGCTACAGCACCCAAATAACATGGCAAAGGACATGAACACAAACTAGACATATAGTACAGCAACTATGTCCAAGGTGCACCCCCAACGGAGTCACGGATCAATAGCAATGATCTTGGACATATTGAACTTGGCAATAAAATTCTGACAGCAGAATTTTATTGAAACTTTGGAGCAAAAGATAAACATGCTACAGCCACTCAAATGGACATGTGAGGACATGGATGGAAAGACAACAATATATACTACAAGGAACAAATCAAAAACCACTCCAAAGCTATCATGCTTTGTCCTAGAACATCACACGAACATGGCATCGGAACGTTACAGATTTCAGACTTAGTGAAAAACCACTAAGTCCTAAAACAGCAATATCATCATAGCATCAAAAGGAGCATGTTTAAGTCACCTCGAAACTAAACATGGCAAAGGGTAAGCACCTCATCAAAGTACACATGAAGGTGATCCCGAAACACACAAGCATGCATCATAGAGGTGAACACAACGATTGCAACGAGCTCAACAAGATGGCATTTCATAACAAGTGAAAACACATCATATGAACATGGCACTTTGCAACGATGATAACAAGGCAATAATAAATCTACCATGCAACCTATCACAAGCAACACGTAGTTCGTGGCAAGACGAACACGTGGACATGTCATTTGCATCATTTGGACAAACGAGCTAAAAGATATCACATGGCAAAGGTGGCACAAAAACAACACATAACAGCAGTTTAACTCATGATGCACTCTTGCAACAGAAAAACAATCACCTAGATGATCTCTAACATGCATGACAACAACAGAGGAAACGTAGAGCACATCTCCACGAACGTCTGGACATATTACACGCGCAAAACGGAGCAGCAGGCAAAAAGTTATGCATGGTCAAACATTGCATCAGACAGGTAAAAACTGGACTAGATCTAGGGTTTTTTTAGCAAAGTCAACCTCAGATCTGACGGAGTGGGCTCGGGCCCAGGCTGAAGAAGAGGGCCGGCGGCGCTGATGTGGCCCGGGGGTGCGGTGCGATCTGGCCCGAGGCGGCCCGCGCTGGAACGGCGGCGTACGGGGGCTTGCGCGGGAGGCGGGCCACGGAGGGGAGAACCGGCCCAGCCGGGGCGGCTGGCGGCTGCTGGGAGGCGGCCCACGCGAGGCGCGGTCGGCGGAGGGACGCGGAAGGCCCGCGGTGGCGCGGTGCGGGAGGCCCGGCTGCGGAGAACCGCTGGCGAACGGCGCGGCGCGGGGTGGTGTACGGGCCTCGGGCCCGGTGGCGCGCGGTGGATCGAAGGATCCGGGGAAGTGGTCCTGGGCCCGCGCCTGGCCTGGCTGGATCGGGGTGGTTGGCGATGAAAGGCCCCGGCGATGTGGTCCTCGGGCCAGGAAGACCGAAGCGGAGGGAGAGCCGACGAGGGGTGGCCTGGCTGGCGGCTTCGAGGCGCCGTTGACTTGGCGTCGAGGCCGGCGCTGTGGTCGATCGAGGGGGTCGCCCTCGGGATCCAGAGGATTTGGGGATCTGGTGATCTGAAAGAAAAGGAAAAAAAATAGAGGGGAAGGGGGAAGAAGGTAGGGAAGCCAAAATAGACTAGGGGTCTATTAATAGCAGTTTTTGCTAGGGTTTGGAGATTTGGGGGCGCTAGGAGCCCTCCGATCGCGATCCGACGGATCCGATCGCGGGGATAGATTTTAAAGGCCTAGAAGGAGATAAAAGACTATAGTAGGGTGTTTTCGGGACACGAAGTGAAGGCACTTCGGACCCACACGAGCAACGGATGGAAAAACCAACGGAGTCCAAACGAGACGAGATTTGAGAGGCGGGTTGCACACAACAAAACAACAACACAGACAACAACCTCGCGGCACACCGGTAACGTTAAACGCCCGAACAACAAAGTAGGCCTACGGGACGTCACGGACACGTGAGGGAGCTCCGGAACGTGAAACGGACAACGGGAAGAAACACGCGGAACTGGATGCAACCGACAACACAAAAGCAATGCGATGCACATGTCTACATGATATGAATGAATGCCACACACTCACACAACAAAACGACGAAAGCCCGAAAGACAAAGAACCCGGAATGGAAATAGATGAAGCCGGAGATATATTATATACCCAAAAGGGAAAGTATTACATCCGGGGCATTACATGACTGGACTAGGAGCAATGACTTGGTCAAACTCCTTAGTGGTAGGCAGACGGCGAGCGGTGGCTACAATGGAAGGCGCATAGGATGCGGCGGTGGAGACAAAAGTCATTGGTGGTGCGGTATGGAGCAGCTCCCTCCTATTGGCGGAGCCACTCTGGACCATCTCCATACGGGCGGCCACCAGGTCGTCCACCAGATTATCAAAGGCTGCCTCAAGTGCCTTGAGGTATTCAACCATTGATTCAATGGCTTCGTCACCCTCCCCATTTGCACATGCAAATGCATAGTGACATGTATAAGGCACGTGGCATGGGAGGTAACGGAAGTGACGAGTCTTCATCGAAGGAAGAATGTCCCGGAGGCGAGCTATTGCCTCACGGGCAGCCATCTGCATAGCATGCCTCTCCGTAGGCATGGCTCTGCCCACAAATCGAAGGTGGCGCGCTTCAGAACGCCCACCTTTGAAGTGTACCACAGCGTGAGTATTGATGACAGACACGTAAACGCACCCCGGGGTTCGTCAATCATGGAAATCACTTCGGGGCCCCAAAACTGAGTAATAGTCCAAGAAAAGGACCAGAATCGGCGCAAACTGCCAATCTAGACGACCAACACGTAAGCATACCCTGGGGTTCGACAACCATGGAAATCGCTTTGGGACCCCAAAACGGTGAGTAATAGTCCACGAAACGGGTCAGAATCGACAAAAACCGCGAGTTTTGATGACCGACATGTAAACGCACCCCGGTGTTCTTCAATCGTGGAAATCACTCCGGGACCACACAGCAATGAGTAATAGTCCAAGAAACGGGCCAGAATCGGCCCAAACTGCGACTGTTGATGACCGACACGTAAGCGCACCTTGGGTTTCAACATCCATGGAAACCGTTTTGGGACCCCAAATCGGTGAGTAAACGCACCTTGGGGATCGGTAATCGTGGAAATGACTCCAGGACTCCAAAATGGTGAGCCCACGAAACAGTCCAAAATCGGCTGAAACTGCGAGTTTTGATGACGAACAAGTAAACGCACCTCGGGGATCGTTAATCATGGAAATCGCTCCAGGACCCCAAAACGGTGAGTCAAACGTGCCAGAATCGGCCAAAACGGCAAGTGGTGATGAACGACACGTAAGCGCACCTTAGGGTTCAGCAACCTTGAAAATCACTCCGAGACCCCCAAACGGTGAGTAATAGTCGACAAAACGAGCCAGAATCGGCCCAAACGGTAAGTAATAGCCCATGAAACAGGCCAGAATCGACCAAAACGGCGAGTGATGATGAACGACACGTAAGCGGACCTTGGGGTTCAACAACCATGAAAATCACTCCGGGACCCAAAGATGGTGAGTAATAGTCCATGAAATGGGCCAGAATCAGCCAAAACTGCGAGTGTTGATGGCCGATGCGAAAACGCACCCTAGGGTTCATGAGCTAGGAAAATTGCTGTGAGACACCAAAACGGTGAGTAATAGTCCATGATACGGGACAAATCGGCCGAAACTGCGAGTGTTGATGACCGACACGTAAACGCACCCCAGTGTTCATCAATCGTGGAAATCGCTCCTCGACCCCATGAAACGGGCCAAAATAGGCCAAAACGGCGAGTGCTGTTGAACGGCACGTAAGGGCACCGTATAGTTCAGCAACCATGAAAATCGTTTCGGGACCCCAAAACTGTGAGTGATAGTTAACGATACAGGCCAGAATCGGCCAAAACTGCGAGTGTTGTTGACCGACACGTAAACGCACCTTGGGGTTCAACAACTATGGAAATCGCTTTGGAAAGCCAAAACAGTGAGTAATAGTCCAAGAAACGGGCCAGAATCGGCCAACAATGCGATTGTCGATGACCGACACGTAATCGCACATTGGGGATCAACAAACATTTAAATCGCTTTGGGATCCCAAAACGGTGAGTAATAGTCAATCATGGAAATGGGTTAGAATCGACAAAAACCATGAGTATTGATGACTGACACGTAAACGCACCCCAGGGTTCGTCAATCATGGAAATCACTTCGGGGCCCCAAAACTTAGTAATATTCCAAGAAACGGGCCAGAATCGGCGCAAACTGCGAGTCTTGACGATCAACACGTAAGCATACCTTGGGGTGCGACAACCATGGAAATCGCTTTGGGACCACAAAACGGTGAGTAATAGTCCACGAAACGGGTCAGAATCGACAAAAACCACGAGTTTTGATGACCGACACGTAAACGCACCCCGGTGTTCTTCAATCATGGAAATCACTCCGGAACCACACAGCAATGAGTAATAGTCCACGAAACGGGCCAGAATCAGGCCAAACTGCGATTGTTGATGACCGACACGTAAGCGCACCTTGCGTTTTAACATCCATGTAAATCGTTTTGGGTCCCCAAAACGGTGTGTAAACGCACCTTGGGGATCGGTAATCGTGGAAATGACTCCGGGACTACAAAATGGCGAGCCCACGAAACAGTCCAGAATTGGCTGAAACTTCGAGTTTTGATGATGAACACGTAAACGCACCTCTGATGGCTTCTCGCCCCTCGTTGGTTACCCCAAGTGGAAGGTTTGAGATGCAGTGTAGCGGTAGTTTTCCCTTGGCAAAGATACCAAGGATCGAATCCCCTGAGACTCCGAGGTTCAACAAGAAGGTGTCAACTGCTAGCGGCGCAACTAGCGATTGACCGGACCTGCACACAAATACAAATAACTTTGCTCCCAACGAGTACAGAGAGGTTGTCAATCCCTCCGGCCTTGTCGTTTACAAAGGATCAGACGCAAGAGATAATAGTGATAGGTATTACTGCAACTAGTAAGTAAGAACAGAAAGTAAATAACAGATGTGATCAATGATGGTAATATGGACCGGGGTCCCATGATGTTCACTAGTGATGTCTCTCTCCCAAAAGACGATAAAACAGCTAAGCGAGGTAAACGAATTACAGCTGGGCAATTGACAGGATTATGTGCGCAAACCAATGCTAACTATGTTGCAAAGAAAGGTAGAGGCTCAAAAGCATGGGCGGTACGCCAAGGCAAGTAGACCGAAATCCATCTGCATCTACTACTAATCATCCACCTTGAGATATCTATCCAGAACATCTCGCTGGTATTAAGTTGCGAGTCCCACCCATAGTGTAAACTCAAAGCAACAGACAACTGCATTAAAAGAACTTTGCGTAAAGTAAACAATCCTTGCACCCGCAAGTACAAGCACCGTTGTTTTCCCCCTTGTGGCAACAGCACATCCCCTAGAGTCATGTTTCTGTCACTCAAGCTAGTCATCGAGGGGCATGAACCCACAATCAAGCATAACGTTCCCTCTTGGAGTTACTACCTACTACTTGGCCAAAGCAATAAACAGCAACGGAGAACATGCAAGAATTACTCAAGAACATAAATATAAAAGAGGTGAATCAAATATATTACTCATACACAATCTGAACATAATCTCATAATCCATCGGATCCCAGCAAACTCAGCATAGCAACAGCATAAGGATTACATATGTGCCTCGATCATGTAGGGCAGCTCACGAGGTCTAATCGGTGAAGAACAAAGAAGGGAGGAGAACATCACATAGCTACTGGTCATGGACCCATGGTCCAAGGGGGAGTACTCACAACTCATCCGGGAGGCGTCCATGGTGGTGGAGAGGCTCCCGGTGGTGATCCTCCCCTCCGGCAGGGTGCCGGGAAGAGTTCTCCTGGTGCTCCCGATCTTGGAAGCGCGGCGGCGGCAGAATAGAGATGAGATCGCGAAAAAGGGTTCCGTCCTCGAGGGTTTCGGGACGCGGTGTAAATATATGCCAAAGGGGGGCGTCAGAGGAGGCCAAGGGGGCCCAGGCGCCCTGGCGGCGCGGCCAGGAGGGGGGGCGTGCCCTCTGGCCGCCTGGAGCCCTGGTGGCCCCCCTCCGGCCCTACTTTGGCCGCATGGAAGCTTCCGGAACGCTGATTTTTTATATATTTTTCCCGGAATTTTTCTGGCAGTTTACGTAATGGGAAAACCTGAAATACAAAAACAGCAGAAAACAGAAACTGGCACTGGGGTGCACTGAGTTAATAGGTTAGTCCAAATATGATCAAAAGTGTATGGAAGTGCATAAATATCATAGCAATATGACATAAAAGAGGCATGGAGCAAGCAGAAATTATAGATACGTTTTGGACGTATCAACATCCCCAAGCTTAATTCCTGCTCGTCCTCGAGTAGGTAAATGATAACAAGCATAATTTCTGTGGTGACATGCTATTAACCATATAAGAACTTTTCACAGTCACATGACAAGTGCTTACTGAGACAATGAGTCTGTAGTAATTAAGTTGCCTCATGAGAATATCACAAAGAACTGAAAGTTTTACAATATGATACTGAAACACTCAATAGATTTGTAGTGAGCATGGTGTGCAAACATGACAAAGTGATATCTCGCTTGCCCCCTTTAGTGAAGCAAAACATAAATGCAGGGGCACCTCCAAAGTTTAAGTGACGACTAGATACAATGATTTCAGAATAAACGATACCATAATCATGCAGAAGACAATGGTACTTTGGGACAATGCACATTACACTCAGAATGACAATCATGCTCTCAATAGTTGGTGCTTTAAAGAAAGAAGGTGGAGACTCTCGAACCGTGGCTTTTGTTGGCAAAGTTTAAAACCCGTGGTCGGAAACAAAAACTAAACATGTACGAGAGCTCTTGGTTTTAAAAAACAGAGGTAAAATTATTTTTTTAGAATATGCATATTTCGTCAACAAATGCTAGTAGATAACTCAATTCCTTCTTGAGCTGGACAAGTTTCGAGGAACGGCTCCCGCACGAGGACGATCACATCCTCTTAATCTCCTTTGTTTATCACTGCCAAAGTTTTCTGATTTCTCATGAACAAAGCGTGAAGGAGGGTTTGTTTGTTGTATATTTTTTAATGAGCCGGGCGCACTCTATGCCAGTTCCTTCTCGTATTAGGGGTTTGCACATTAGACATGCAATCCCGGGGTGAAGCTTGTCCAACTTAAAAAGATCATGAATTAACTACTACTTCCTCATGAGCTAAAACAGAGGCACAAAAGAGAAATGCTTTTTTTTTTGAATAATTTCGAGATGGTACATGAAAGTCTTCGTTAGGAATGGCAGGTAAATACCATGTATAGGAAGGTATGGTGGACTCATATGGCATAACTGGTTTAAAGGATTTTGGATGCACAAGCAGTTAGTCCGCTTAGTACAGGCGAAGGTTAGCAAAAGACTGGGTGCGACCAACGAAAAGAGCAATGACGGTCATAATCATGCAGAGCGACAAAGCAACATTGAATCGGGCATGGAAGTTATATCGCTACTCAGAAATTAAAGATCATCAAGGCTTGATAGACTTTCTTTACAGTCTTAAATATGCGTGAGCATATGCCAAGTCAATCAAAATAAATTCTTGGAGGAAGATATCACTAAACCATACCACATCATAGGCAAACAAATCATGTTGGTACTTCAATAATACATTAAGAACCCCCCAGCTATTTGAGACTAACCATAAGAAAACATGAATTACTAAGCACCATTATGCACATAGCATTTTTATCATAGACATATCAACCAGTGCAACAGAAGCCAACTCTCTTAACAAGATAAGTATGATAACCCAAGAGAGTTCCAGCAACCAACTAAACAAAAGCTCTTCAAAAAGTAAAGCATGAAAACTAAGAGCTGAACATGATAGTAGCTATTGAAAGACAAAGAACATACACAGCAAAGATAAACATGAAAATCTCATGTTATGTTCTAGGTTGAAGTGGAGCGTGTTTCTCTCCCACACAAAGAAAGCTGAGTTCCAACTTGTTATGAACAGCAAGCAAAGCTAAAGAAAACTAAAAAGGAAACTAAAAGCAAGACGCTCCAAGCGTAGCACATAACACATGAAGTGATAAAAATATAGTGGAACGAAAGACGAACTGATAATTGTTGATGGAGAAGGGGATGCACGGGGGCATCCCCAAGCTTAGACGCTTGAGTCTTCTTGAATATTTCTTGGGGGTGCACGGGGGCATCCCCAAGCTTGAGCGTTTGACACTCCTGAATCTTTTTATCATCTTCCCTCGCACACTTGAAAACTCCCTTCATACATAACTCATCATAATCTGATTAGCGAGGTTAGTACCCTTAATAAAATAATTTTTCCTTGCTGGAGATAAGGATATTCTTGAAGGTCTACTGTTTCTCAAGATTGCCGAAAGGTTTTTGCAAAGAAAAAGCAAGGTCAAGGTTCGCAAAACGAAGGAAAGGCAAAACAGGACAGAATCTATGAAAAACAGACCAGAAGGTAGTAAATAATATTTTCGGGGCACTTCTGCAACTCAAATCAAAAAACTCAAAACAGATGCACGAAAGCCAATTGTATAGAGCACGCTGTCGAAAATATTCAGACCAAAAAGATGAACTGGTGATTTTATACGAATTTTTCTGTCCAAGGACCGAATCTGTTTCCTGGACAGCACGTCACAACTTTTGAACTTTCTTGCAATCAGAGGCTACACTTGGCACAAAGCTGAAAAGTAAAGATACAATGATGATGCTACTGTAGTAACAACATCAAGACATAACAAAAGCAAAATAAAATTTTATTCATTGTGGGCTGCCTCCCAAAAGTGCTTTCTTTTATGCCTTTAAGCTAGGCATAATGCAAAGAGGAATCAATAATCATCATAGTAATCGGAGTTATAAATTGCTTCAAATGGTTCCTCAACAAGTTCACTCTTGTTCCTTCTAGGAAAGGGGTACATACCTTTTGCCTTCCCGCGTAAGCAGATTTGTCCCTTACCTATATCGATGAAGCTTTTTACGGCTCGGAGGAAGTCCCTTCCAAGCACTATATTTCCTTGGTTTGGCTTCATGATGAAGAAGTCAACCATTGCAATCCCTTTAAGGAATGTAACTGGCACGTCTTTTATTCTTCCCTGGATCTCAGAAATATCTCCATTAGTGTGTTCATGATAAGATGATAATCTATCCATGTTAAATTTTAAAGAATCATGAACAATTTTTGGCATAGTAGAAACCATAGATCCAATATCACAATAAGCAAGGAAGTCTTGATTAGAGATGCTAATCCTAACAAAAGGCTCCCAATCATTGTCTATTTCCAGAATATCTCTCTTATTGGGTTTGGGTTTCTCTACCTTCATCAAGTCTAGAGCATCCATTCTCTTCTCAATAGTAGCAAGTCTATCTATGACAGTATCAAAATTATGATCATAAACAAAGTAACTAGATAGACCATGTATAATTTCAAGAGCTCTAGCTTCATCACACTCTAGGAAATCTCCTTCAGCTATAATATCAAGAGAGTGTTTACACCATTTAAAAAGACCATGGTAAAAATTTCTAAGCACAATTTTTATAGGTATCCAAGGCATAATTCTCCTATGTGCATCAGAAATTCTGTCCCATGCCTTCTTCATATTTTCTCCATCCCTTTGATGGAAATCTAGAACTTCTGATTCCCTCAAAGCACCAAATCCTAACATGCTTGACTAAACAGAAAGGACTACTAATAGAAAAGCAAATAATTTTTTGTGATTTTTGATAAAAGACACTAAAGCAAAAACTGAAAGGTAAACCAACAAGGCATAAAAAGCAAAGGTAAAAGATAGCGTGCAACTCCCCTATCTTGAAGAGTGGAGTCCCCGGCAATGGCGCCAGAAAGCTTTGCTTGATGGTTTCTCGCCCCTCGTTGGTTACCCCAAGTGGAAGGTTTGAGATGCAGTGTAGCGGTAGTTTTCCCTTGGCAAAGATACCAAGGATCGAATCCCCTGAGACTCCGAGGTTCAACAAGACAGTGTCAACTGCTAGCAGCGCAACTAGCGATTGACCGGACCTGCACACAAATACAAATAACTTTGCTCCCAACGAGTACAGAGAGGTTGTCAATCCCTCCGGCCTTGTCGTTTACAAAGGATCAAACGCAAGAGATAATAGTGATAGGTATTACTTCAACTAGTAAGTAAGAACAGAAAGTAAATAACGGATGTGCTCAGTGATGGTAATATGGACCGGGGTCCCATGATGTTCACTAGTGATGTCTCTCTCCCAAAAGACGATAAAACAGCTAAGCGAGGTAAACGAATTACAGTTGGGCAATTGACAGGATTATGTGCGCAAACCAATGCTAACTATGTTGCAAAGAAAGGTAGAGGCTCAAAAGCATGGGCGGTACGCCAAGGCAAGTAGACCGAAATCCATCTGCATCTACTACTAATCATCCACCTTGAGATATCTATCCAGAACATCTCGCTGGTATTAAGTTGCGAGTCCCACCCATAGTGTAAACTCAAAGCAACAGACAACTGCATTAAAAGAACTTTGCGTAAAGTAAACAATCCTTGCACCCGCAAGTACAAGCACCGTTGTTTTCCCCCTTGTGGCAACAGCACATCCCCTAGACTCATGTTTCTGTCACTCAAGCTAGTCATCGAGGGGCATGAACCCACAATCAAGCATAACGTTCCCTCTTGGAGTTACTACCTACTACTTGGCCAAAGTAATAAACAGCAACGGAGAACATGCAAGAATTACTCAAGAACATAAATATAAAAGAGGTGAATCAAATATATTACTCACACACAATCTGAACATAATCTCATAATCCATCGGATCCCAGCAACCTCAGCATAGCAACAGCATAAGGATTACATATGTGCCTCGATCATGTAGGGTAGCTCACGAGGTCTAATCGGTGAAGAACAAAGAGGGGAGGAGAACATCACATAGCTACTGGTCATGGACCCATGGTCAAAGGGGGACTACTCACAACTCATCCGGGAGGCGTCCATGGTGGTGGAGAGGCTCCCGGTGGTGATCCTCCCCTCCGGCAGGGTGCCGGGAATAGTTCTCCTGGTGCTCCCGATCTTGGAAGCGCGGCGGCGGCGGAACAGAGATGAGATCGCGAAAAAGGGTTCCGTCCTCGAGGGTTTCGGGGCGCGGTGTAAATATATGCCAAAGGGGGCGTCAGAGGAGGCCAGGGGGGCCAGGCGCCCTGGCGGCGCGGCCAGGAGGGGGGCGCGCCCTCTGGCCGCCTGGAGCCCTGGTGGCCCCCCTCCGGCCCTACTTTGGCCGCATGGAAGCTTCCGGAACGCTGATTTTTTATATATTTTTCCCGGAATTTTTCTGGCAGTTTACGTAATGGGAAAACCTGAAATACAAAAACAGCAGAAAACAGAAACTGGCACTGGCACTAGGGTGCACTGAGTTAATAGGCTAGTCCAAATATGATCAAAAGTGTATGGAAGTGCATAAATATCATAGCAATATCACACAAAAGAGGCATGGAGCAAGCAGAAATTATAGATACGTTTTGGACGTATCAACCTCGGGGATCGTTAATCGTGGAAATCGCTCCACGACCCCAAAACGGTGAGTCAAACGTGCCAGAATCGGCCAAAATGGGAAATGCTGATGAACGACACGTAAGCGCACCTTAGGGTTCAGCAACCTTGAAAATCACTTCGAGACCCCCAAACAGTGAGTAATAGTCGACGAAACGGGCCAGAATCGGCCAAAACGGTAAGTAATGATGAACGACACGTAAGCGGACCTTGGGGTTTAACAACCATGAAAATCACTCCGGGACACAAAGATGGTGAGTAATAGTCCATGAAATGGGCCAGAATCGGCCAAAACTGCGAGTGTTGATGGTCGATGCGAAAACACACCCTAGGGTTCATCAGCCATGAAAATCGCTCTAAGACACCAAAACGATGAATAATAATCCATGATACGGGCCAAATCGGCCAAAACTACGAGTGTTGATGACCGACACGTAAACGCACCCCAGTGTTCATCAATCGTGGAAATCGCTCCTCGACCCCATGAAACGGGCCAAAATAGGCCAAAACGGCGAGTGTTGATGAACGGCACATAAGGGCACCCTGGGGTTCAACAATCATGAAAATCGTTTCGAGACCCCAAAACTTTGAGTGATAGTCCACGATACGGGCCAGAATCGGCCAAAACTGCGAGTGTTGATGACCGACACGTAAACGGACCTTGGGGTTCAACAACTATGGAAATTGCTTTAGGAACCCAAAACAGTGAGTAATAGTCCAAGAAACGGGCCAGAATCGGCCAAAACTACGATTGTCGATGACCGACATGTAATCGCACATTGGGGATCGACAAACATGGAAATCGCTTTGGGATCCCAAAACGGTGAGTAATAGTCCAAGAAATGGGTTAGAATCGACAAAAACCGTGAGTATTGATGACTGACACGTAAACGCACCCCGGGGTTCGTCAATCATGAAAATCACTTCGGGGCCCCAAAACTGAGTAATAGTCCAAGAAACGGGCCAGAATCAGCGCAAACTGCGAGTCTTGACGACCAACACGTAAGCATACCTGAGGGTTCGACAACCATGGAAATCGCTTTGGGACCCCAAAACGGTGAGTAATAGTCCACAAAACGGGTAAGAATCGACAAAAACCGCGAGTTTTGATGACCGACACGTAAACGCACCCCGGTATTCTTCAATGGTGGAAATCACTCCGGGACCACACAGCAATGAGTAATAGTCCAAGAAACGGGCCAGAATCGGCCCAAATTGCGACTGTTGATGACCGACACGTAAGCGCACCTTGGGTTTCAACATCCATGGACATCGTTTTGGGACCCCAAAACGGTGTGTAAACGCACCTTGGGGATCGGTAATCGTGGAAATAACTCCGGGACTACAAAACGATGAGCCCACGAAACAGTCCAGAATCGGCTGAAACTGCGAGTTTTGATGATGAACACGTAAACGCACCTCGGGGATCGTTAATCGTGGAAATAGCTCCAGGACCCCAAAACGGTGAGTCAAACGTGCCAGAATCGGCCAAAACGGCAAGTGCTGATGAACGACACGTAAGCGCACCTTATGGTTCAGCAACCTTGAAAATCACTCCGAGACCCCCAAACAGTGAGTAACAGTCGACGAAACGGGCCAGAATCGGCCAAAACGGTAAATAATGATGAACGACACGTAAGCGGACCTTGGGGTTCAACAACCATGAAAATCACTCCGGGACCCAAAGATGGTGAGTAATAGTCCATGAAATGGGCCAGAATCGGCCAAAACTGCGAGTGTTGATGCCCGATGCAAAAACACACCCTAGGGTTCATCAGCCATGAAAATTGCTCTAAGACACCAAAACGGTGAATAATAGTCCATGATACGGGCCAAATCGGCCAAAACTACGAGTGTTGATGACCGATACGTAAACGCAGCCCAGTGTTCATCAATCGTGGAAATCGCTCCTGGACCCCATGAAACGGGTCAAAATAGGCCAAAACTGCGAGTGTTGATGAACGGCACGTAAGGGCACCCTGGGGTTCAACAACCATGAAAATCGTTTCGGGACCCCAAAACTGTTAGTGATAGTCCACGATACGGGCCAGAATCGGCCAAAACTGCGATTGTTGATGACCGACACGTAAACGCACCTTGGGGTTCAACAACTATGGAAATCGCTTTGGGAACCCAAAACAGTGAGTAATAGTCCAAGAAACGGGCCAGAATCGGCCAAAACTACAATTGTCGATGACCGACACGTAATCGCACATTGGGGATCGACACACATCGAAATCGCTTTGGGATCCCAAAACGATGAGTAATAGTCCATGAAATGGGTTAGAATCGACAAAAACTGTGAGTTTTGATGACTGACACGTAAACGCACCCCCGGGTTCGTCAATCATGGAAATCACTTCGGGGCCCCAAAACTGAGTAATAGTCCAAGAAACGGGCCAGAATCGGCGCAAACTGCGAGTCTTGACGACCAACACGTAAGCATACCTTGGGGTTCGACAACCATGGAAATCGCTTTGGGACCCCAAAACGGTGAGTAATAGTCCACGAAACGGGTCAGAATCGACAAAAAGAGCGAGTTTTGATGACCGACACGTAAACGCACCCCGGTGTTCTTCAATCGTGGAAATCACTCCGGGACCACACAGCAATGAGTAATAGTCCAAGAAACGGGCCAGAATCGGCCCAAACTGCGACTGTTGATGACCGACGCGTAAGCGCACCTTGGGTTTCAACATCCATGGAAATCGTATTGGGACCCCCAAATCGGTGAGTAAACGCACCTTGGGGATCGGTAATCGTGGGAAAGACTCCGGGACTCCAAAATGGTGAGCCCAAGAAACAGTCCAGAATCGGCTGAAACTGTGAGTTTTGATGACGAACACGTAAACGCACCTCGGGGATCGTTAATCGTGGAAATCGCTCCAGGACCCCAAAACGGTGAGTCAAACGTGCCAGCATCGGTCAAAATGGCAAGTGCTGATGAACGACACATAAGCGCACCTTAGGGTTCAGCAACCTTGAAAATCACACCGAGACCCCCAAACGGTGAGTAATAATCGACAAAACGGGCCAGAATCGGGCAAAACGGTAAGTAATTGCCCATGAAACAGGCCAGAATCGACCAAAATGGCGAGTGATGACGAACGACACGTAAGCGGACCTTGGGGTTCAACAACCATGAAAATCACTCCGGGACCCAAAGATGGTGAGTAATAGTCCATGAAATGGGCCAGAATCGGCCAAAACTGCGAGTGTTGATGGCCGATGCGAAAACGCACCCTCGGGTTCATGAGCCATGAAAATCGCTCTGAGACACCAAAACGGTGAGTAATAGTACATGATACGGGCCAAATCGGCCAAAACTGCGAGTGTTGATGACCGACACGTAAACGCACCCCAGTTTTCATCAATCGTGGAAATCGCTCCTCGACCCCATGAAACGGGCCAAAATAGGCCAGAACGGTGAGTGCTATTAAACGGCACGTAAGGGCACCCTAGGGTTCAGCAACCATGAAAATCGTTTCGGGGCCCCAAAACTATGAGTGATAGTTCACGATAGGGGCCAGAATCGACCAAAACTGCCAGTGTTGTTGACCGACACGTAAACGCACCTTGGGGTTCAACAACTATGGAAATCGCTTTGGGAACCCAAAACAGTGAGTAATAGTCCAAGAAACGGGCCGGAATCGGCCTAAACTGCGATTGTCGATGACCGACACGTAATCGCACATTGGGGATCGACAAACATCGAAATCGCATTGGGATCCCAAAACGGTGAGTAATAGTCCACGAAATGGGTTAGAATCGACAAAAACCGTGAGTATTGATGACTGACACGTAAACGCACCCCGGGGTTCGTCAATCATGGAAATCACTTCGGGGCCCCAATACTTGGTAATAGTCCAAGAAACGGGCCAGAATCGGCGCAAACTGCGAGTCTTGACGACCAACACGTAAGCATACCTTGGGGTGCGACAACCATGGAAATCGCTTTGGGACCCCAAAATGGTGAGTAATAGTCCACGAAACGGGTCAGAATCGACAAAAACCACGAGTTTTGATGACCGACACGTAAACGCAGCCGGTGTTCTTCAATCATGGAAATCACTCCGGAACCACACAGCAATGAGTAATAGTCCAAGAAACGGGCCAGAATCGGCCCAAACTGCGATTGTTGATGACCGACACGTAAGCGCACCTTGGGTTTCAACATCCATGGAAATCGTTTTGGGTCCCCAAAACGGTGTGTAAACGCACCTTGGGGATCGGTAATCGTGGAAATGACTCCGGGACTACAAAATGGTGAGCCCACGAAACAGTCCAGAATCGGCTGAAACTTCGAGTTTTGATGATGAACACATAAACGCACCTCGGGGATCGTTAATCGTGGAAATCGCTCCACGACCCCAAAACGTTGAGTCAAACGTGCCAGAATCGGCCAAAATGGCAAGTGCTGATGAACGACACGTAAGCGCACCATAGGGTTCAGCAACCTTGAAAATCACTTCGAGACCCCCAAACAGTGAGTAATAGTCGACGAAACGGGCCAGAATCGTCCAAAACGGTAAGTAATGATGGACGACATGTAAGCGGACCTTGGGGTTTAACAACCATGAAAATCACTCCGGGACACAAAGATGGCGAGTAATATTCCATGAAACGGGCCAGAATCGGCCAAAACTGCGAGTGTTGATGGTCGATGCGAAAACACACCCTAGGGTTCATCAGCCATGAAAATCGCTCTAAGACACCAAAACGGTGAATAATAGTCCATGATGCGGGCCAAATCGGCCAAAACTACGAGTGTTGATGACCGACACGTAAACGCACCCCAGTGTTCATCAATCGTGGAAATCGCTCCTCGACCCCATGAAACGGGCCAAAATAGGCCAAAATGGCGAGTGCTGATGAACGGCACGTAAGGGCACCCTAGGGTTCAGCAACAATGAAAATCGTTTCGGGACCACAAAACTGTGAGTGATAGTTCACGATACGGGCCAGATTCGGCCAAAACTGCGAGTGTTGATGACCGACACGTAAACGCACCTTGGGGTTCAACAACTATGGAAATCGCTTTGGGAACCCAAAACAATGAGTAATAGTCCAAGAAACGGGCCAGAATCAGCCAAAACTGCGATTGTCGATGACCGACACGTAATCACACATTGGGGATCGACAAACATCGAAATCGCTTTGGGATCCCAAAACGGTGAGTAATAGTCCACGAAATGGGTTACCATCGACAAAAACCGTGAGTACTGATGACTGACACGTAAACGCACCCCGGGGTTCGTCAATCATGAAAATCTCTTCGGGTTCCCAAAACTGAGTAATAGTCCAATAAACGGGCCAGAATCGGCGCAAACTGCGAGTCTTGACGAACAACACGTAAGCATACCTTGGGGTTCAACAACCATGGAAATCGCTTTGGGACCCCAAAACGGTGAGTAATAGTCCACGAAACGGGTCAGAATCGACAAAAACCACGAGTTTTGATGACCGACAAGTAAACGCACCCCGGTGTTCTTCAATCGTGGAAATCACTCCGGGACCACACAGCAATGAGTAATAGTCCAAGAAACGGGCCAGAATCAGCCCAAACTGCGATTGTTGATGACCGACACGTAAGCGCACCTTGGGTTTAAACATCCATGGAAATCGTTTGGGGACCACAAAACGGTGTGTAAACGCACCTTGGGGATCGGTAACCGTGGAAATGACTACGGGACTACAAAACGGTGAGCCCACGAAACAGTCCAGAATCGGCTGAAACTGCGAGTTTTGATGATGAACATGTAAACGCACCTCGGGGATCGTTAATCGTGGAAATCGCTCCAGGACCCCAAAACGGTGAGTCAAACGTGCCAGAATCGGCCAAAACAGAAGTGCTGATGAACGACACGTAAGCGCACCTTAGGGTTCAGCAACCTTGAAAATCACTCCGAGACCCCCAAACAGTGAGTAATAGTCGACGAAACGGGCCAGAATCGGCCAAAATGGTAAACAATGATGAACGACACGTAAGCGGACCTTGGGATTCAACAACCATGAAAATCACTCCGGGACCCAAAGATGGTGAGTAATAGTCCATGAAATGGCCATGATCAGCCAAAACTGCGAGTGTTGATGGCCGATGCAAAAACACAACCTAGGGTTCATCAGCCATGAAAATCCCTCTAAGACACCAAAACGGTGAATAATAGTCCATGATACGGGCCAAATCGGCCAAAACTACGAGTGTTGATGACCGACATGTAAACGCACCCCAGTGTTCATCAATCGTGGAAATCGCTCCTGGACCCCATGAAACGGGCCAAAATAGGCCAAATCGGCGAGTGTTGATGAACGGCACGTAAGGGCACCCTGGGGTTCAACAATCATGAAAATCGTTTCGGGACCCCAAAACTGTGAGTGATAGTCCACGATACGGGCCAGAATCGGCCAAAACTGCGAGTGTTGATGACCGACACGAAAACGCACCTTGGGGTTCAACAACTATGGAAATCGCTTTGGGAACCCAAAACAGTGAGTAATAGTCCAAGAAACGGGTCAGAATCGGCCAAAACTGTGATTGTCGATGACCGACACGTAATCGCACATTCGGGATCGACAAACATGGAAATCGCTTTGGGATCC
>LR738711.1:172945421-172959266 GCA_902687465.1 Secale cereale
GGTTAGAATCGACAAAAACCGTGAGTATTGATGACTGACACGTAAACGCACCCCGGGGTTCGTCAATCATGAAAATCACTTCGGGGCCCCAAAACTGAGTAATAGTCCAAGAAACGGGCCAGAATCGGCGCAAACTGTGAGTCTTGACGACCAACACGTAAGCATACCTTAGGGTTCGACAACCATGGAAATCGCTTTGGGACCCCAAAACGGTGAGTAATAGTCCACGAAACGGGTCAGAATCGACAAAAACCGCGAGTTTTGATGACCGACACGTAAAAGCACCCCGGTGTTCTTCAATCGTGGAAATCACTCCGGGACCACACAGCAATGAGTAATAGTCCAAGAAACGGGCCACAATCGGCCCAAATTGCGACTGTTGATGACCGACACGTAAGCGCACCTTGGGTTTCAACATCCTTGGAAATCGTTTTGGGACCCCAAAACGGTGTGTAAACGCACCTTGGGGATCGGTAATCGTGGAAATAACTCCGGGACTACAAAACGGTGAGCCCACGAAACAGTCCAGAATCGGCTGAAACTGCGAGTTTTGATGATGAACACGTAAACGCACCTCGGGGATCGTTAATCGGGGAAATCGCTCCAGGACCCCAAAATGGTGAGTCAAACGTGCCAGAATCGGCCAAAACGGCAAGTGCTGATGAACGACACGTAAGCGCACCTTAGGGTTCAGCAACCTTGAAAATCACTCCGAGACCTCCAAACAGTGAGTAATAGTCGACGAAACGGGCCAGAATCGGCCAAAACGGTAAATAATGATGAACGACACGTAAGCGGACCTTGGGGTTCAACAACCATGAAAATCACTCCGGGACCCAAAGATGGTGAGTAATAGTCCATGAAATGGGCCAGAATCGGCCAAAACTGCGAGTGTTGATGGCCGTTGCGAAAACACACCCTAGGGTTCATCAGCCATGAAACTCGCTCTAAGACACCAAAACGGTGAATAATAGTCCATGATACGGGCCAAATCGGCCAAAACAACGAGTGTTGATGACCGACACGTAAACGCACCCCAGTGTGCATCAATCGTGGAAATCGCTCCTCGACCCCATGAAACGGGCCAAAATAGGCCAAAACGGCGAGTGTTGATGAACGGCACATAAGGGCACCCTAGGGTTCAGCAACCATGAAAATCGTTTCGGGGCCCCAAAACTGTGAGTGATAGTTCACGATACGGGCCAGAATCGGCCAAAACTGCGAGTGTTGTTGACCGACACGTAAACGCACCTTGGGGTTCAACAACTATGGAAATCGCTTTGGGAACCCAAAACAGTGAGTAATAGTCCAAGAAACGGGCGAGAATCGGCCAAAACTGCGATTGTCGATGACCGACACGTAATCGCACATTGGGGATCGACAAACATGGAAATCGCTTTGGGATCCCAAAACGGTGAGTAATAGTCCACGAAATGGGTTAGAATCGACAAAAACCGTGAGTATTGATGACTGACACGTAAACGCACCCCGGGGTTCGTCAATCATGGAAATCACTTCGGGGCCCCAATACTTGGTAATAGTCCAAGAAATGGGCCAGAATCGGCGCAAACTGCGAGTCTTGACGACCAACACGTACGCATACCTTGGGGTGTGACAACCATGGAAATCGCTTTGGGACCCCAAAACGGTGGGTAATAGTCCACGAAACGGGTCAGAATCGACAAAAAACACGAGTTTTGATGACCGACACGTAAACGCACCCCGGTGTTCTTCAATCGTGGAAATCACTCCGGAATCACACAGCAATGAGTAATAGTCCAAGAAACGGGCCAGAATCGGCCCAAATTGCGACTGTTGATGACCGACACGTAAGCGCACCTTGGGTTTCAACATCCATGCAAATCGTTTTGGGTCCCCAAAACGGTGTGTAAATGCACCTTGGGGATCGGTAATCGTGGAAATGACTCCGGGACTACAAAACGGTGAGCCCACGAAACAGTCCAGAATCGGCTGAATCTTTGAGTTTTGATGATGAACACGTAAACGCACCTCGGAGATCGTTAATCGTGGAAATCGTTCCAGGACCCCAAAATGGTGAGTCAAACGTGTCAGAATCGGCCAAAACGGCAAGTGCTGATGAACGACACGTAAGCGCACCTTAGGGTTCAGCAACCTTGAAAATCACTCAGAGACCTCCAAACAGTGAGTAATAGTCGACGAAACGGGCCAGAATCAGCCAAAACGGTAAATAATGATGAACGACACGTAAGCGGACCTTGGGGTTCAACAACCATGAAAATCACTCCGGGACCCAAAGATGGTGAGTAATAGTCCATGAAATGGGCCAGAATCGGCCAAAACTGCGAGTGTTGATGGTCGTTGCGAAAACACACCCTAGGGTTCATCAGCCATGAAAATCGCTCTAAGACGCCAAAACGGTGAATAATAGTCCATGATACGGGCCAAATCGGCCAAAACAACGAGTGTTGATGACCGACACGTAAACGCACCCCAGTGTGCATCAATCGTGGAAATCGCTCCTCGACCCCATGAAACGGGCCAAAATAGGCCAAAACGGCGAGTCTTGATGAACGGCACGTAAGGGCACCCTAGGGTTCAGCAACCATGAAAATCATTTCGGGGCCCCAAAACTGTGAGTGATAGTTCACGATACGGGCCAGAATCGGCCAAAACTGCGAGTGTTGTTGACCGACACGTAAACGCACCTTGGGGTTCAACAACTATGGAAATCGCTTTGGGAACCCAAAACAGTGAGTAATAGTCCAAGAAACGGGCCGGAATCGGCCAAAACTGCGATTGTCGATGACCGACACGTAATCGCACATTGGGGATCGACAAACATGGAAATCGCTTTGGGATCCCAAAACGGTGAGTAATAGTCCACGAAATGGGTTAGAATCGACAAAAACCGTGAGTATTGATGACTGACACGTAAACGCACCCCGGGGTTCGTCAATCATGGAAATCACTTCGGGGCCCCAATACTTCGTAATAGTCCAAGAAACGGGCCAGAATTGGCACAAACTGCGAGTCTTGACGACCAACACGTACGCATACCTTGGGGTGCGACAACCATGGAAATCGCTTTGGGACCCCAAAACGGTGAGTAATAGTCCACGAAACGGGTCAGAATCGACAAAAACCATGAGTTTTGATGACCGACACGTAAACGTACCCCGGTGTTCTTCAATCATGGAAATCACTCCGGAACCACACAGCAATGAGTAATAGTCCAAGAAACGGGCCGGAATCGGCCCAAACTGCGATTGTTGATGACCGACACGTAAGCGCACCTTGGGTTTCAACATCCATGCAAATCGTTTTGGGTCCCCAAAACGGTGTGTAAATGCACCTTGGGGATCGGTAATCGTGGAAATGACTCCGGGACTACAAAATGGCGAGCCCACGAAACAGTCCCGAATCGGCTGAATCTTTGAGTTTTGATGATGAACACGTAAACGCACCTCGGGGATCGTTAATCGTGGAAATCGCTCCATGACCCCAAAACGGTGAGTCAAACGTGCCAAAATCGGCCAAAATGGCAAGTGCTGATGAACGACACGTAAGCGCACCTTAGGGTTCAGCAACCTTGAAAATCACTTCGAGACCCCCCAAACAGTGAGTAATAGTCGACGAAACGGGCCAGAATCGGCCAAAACGGTAAGTAATGATGAATGACACGTAAGCGGACCTTGGGGTTTAACAACCATGAAAATCACTCCGGGACACAAAGATGGTGAGTAAAGTCCATGAAATGGGCCAGAATCGGCCAAAACTGCGAGTGTTGATGGCCGATGCGAAAACACACCCTAGGGTTCATCAGCCATGAGAATCACTCTAAGACGCCAAAACGGTGAATAATAGTCCATGATACGGGCCAAATCGGCCAAAACTACGAGTGTTGATGACCGACACGTAAACGCACCCCAGTGTTCATCAATCGTGGAAATCGCTCCTCGACCCCATGAAACGGGCCAAAATAGGCCAAAATGGCGAGTGCTGATGAACGGCACGTAAGGGCACCCTAGGGTTCAGCAACCATGAAAATCATTTCGGGACCCCAAAACTGTGAGTGATAGTTCACGATACGGGCCAGAATCGGCCAAAACTGCGAGTGTTGATGACCGACACGTAAACGCACCTTGGGGTTCAACAACTATGGAAATCGCTTTGGGAACCCAAAACAATGAGTAATAGTCCAAGAAACGGGTAAGAATCGGCCAAAACTGCGATTGTCGATGACCGACAAGTAATCGCACATTGGGGATCGACAAACATCGAAATCGCTTCGGGATCCCAAAACGGTGAGTAATAGTCCACGAAATGGGTTAGAATCGACAAAAACCGTGAGTATTGATGACTGACACGTAAACGCACCCCGGGGTTCGTCAATCATGAAAATCTCTTCGGGTTCCCAAAACTGAGTAATAGTCCAAGAAACAGGCCAGAATCGGCGCAAACTGTGAGTCTTGACGAACAACACGTAAGCATACCTTGGGGTTCGACAACCATGGAAATCGCTTTGGGACCCCAAAACGGTGAGTAATAGTCCACGAAACGGGTTAGAATCGACAAAAACCGCGAGTTTTGATGACCGACACGTAAACGCACCCCGGTGTTCTTCAATCGTGGAAATCACTCCGGGACCACACAGCAATGAGTAATAGTCCAAGAAACGGGCCAGAATCAGCCCAAACTGCGATTGTTGATGACCGACACGTAAGCGCACCTTGGGTTTAAACATCCATGGAAATCGTTTGGGGACCCCAAAACGGTGTGTAAACGCACCTTGGGGATCGGTAATCGTGGAAATGACTACGGGACTACAAAACGGTGAGCCCACGAAACAGTCCCGAATCGGCTGAATCTTTGAGTTTTGATGATGAACACGTAAACGCACCTCGGGGATCGTTAATCGTGGAAATCGCTCCACGACCCCAAAACGGTGAGTCAAACGTGCCAGAATCGGCCAAAATGGCAAGTGCTGATGAACGACACGTAAGCGCACCTTAGGGTTCAGCAACCTTGAAAATCACTTCGAGACCCCCAAACAGTGAGTAATAGTCGACGAAACGGGCCAGAATCGGCCAAAACAGTAAGTAATGATGAACGACACATAAGCGGACCTTGGGGTTTAACAACCATGAAAATCACTCCGGGACACAAAGATGGTGAGTAATAGTCCATGAAATGGGCCAGAATCGGCCAAAACTGCGAGTGTTGGTGGCCGATGCGAAAACACACCCTAGGGTTCATCAGCCATGAAAATCGCTCTAAGACGCCAAAACGGTGAATAATAGTCCATGATACGGGCCAAATCGGCCAAAACTACGAGTGTTGATGACCGACACGTAAACGCACCCCAGTGTTCATCAATCGTGGAAATCGCTCCTGGACCCCATGAAACGGGCCAAAATAGGCCAAAACGGCGAGTGTTGATGAACGACACGTAAGGGCACCCTGGGGTTCAACAATCATGAAAATCGTTTCGGGACCCCAAAACTGTGAGTGATAGTCCACGATACGGGCCAGAATCGACCAAAACTGCCAGTGTTGTTGACCGACACGTAAACGCACCTTGGGGTTCAACAACTATGGAAATCGCTTTGGGAACCCAAAACAGTGAGTAATAGTCCAAGAAACGGGCCGGAATCGGCCAAAACTGCGATTGTCGATGACCGACACGTAATCGCACATTGGGGATCGACAAACATCGAAATCGCTTTGGGATCCCAAAACGGTGAGTAATAGTCCACGAAATGGGTTAGAATCGACAAAAACCGTGAGTATTGATGACTGACACGTAAACGCACCCCGGGGTTCGTCAATCATGAAAATCGCTTCGGGGCCCCAAAACTGAGTAATAGTCCAAGAAACGGGCCAGAATCGGCGCAAACTGCGAGTCTTGACGACCAACACGTAAGCATACCTTAGGGTGCGACAACCATGGAAATCGCTTTGGGACCCCAAAACGGTGAGTAATAGTCCACAAAACGGGTCAGAATCGACAAAAACCGCGAGTTTTGATGACCGACACGTAAACGTACCCCGGTGTTCTTCAATCGTGGAAATCACTCCAGGACCACACAGCAATGAGTAATAGTCCAAGAAACGGGCCAGAATCGGCCCAAATTGCGACTGTTGATGACCGACACGTAAGCGCACCTTGGGTTTCAACATCCATGGAAATCGTTTTGGGACCCCAAAACGGTGTGTAAACGCACCTTGGGGATCGGTAATCGTGGAAATAACTCCGGGACTACAAAACGGTGAGCCCACGAAACAGTCCAGAATCGGCTGAAACTTCGAGTTTTGATGATGAACACGTAAACGCACCTCGGGGATCGTTAATCGTGGAAATCGCTCCACGACCCCAAAACGGTGAGTCAAACGTGCCAGAATCGGCCAAAACGGCAAGTGCTGATGAACGACACGTAAGCGCACCTTAGGGTTCAGCAACCTTGAAAATCACTCCGAGACCCCCAAACAGTGAGTAATAGTCGACGAAACGGGCCAGAATCGGCCAAAACGGTAAATAATGATGAACGACACGTAAGCGGACCTTGGGGTTCAACAACCATGAAAATCACTCCGGGACCCAAAGATGGTGAGTAATAGTCCATGAAATGGGCCATGATCGGCCAAAACTGCGAGTGTTGATGGCCGTTGCAAAAACACACCCTAGGGTTCATCAGCCATGAAAATCGCTCTAAGACACCAAAACGGTGAATAATAGTCCATGATACGGGCCAAATCGGCCAAAACAACGAGTGTTGATGACCGACACGTAAACGCACCCCAGTGTGCATCAATCGTGGAAATCGCTCCTCGACCCCATGAAACGGGCCAAAATAGGCCAAAACGGCGAGTGTTGATGAACGGCACGTAAGGGCACCCTAGGGTTCAGCAACCATGAAAATCGTTTCGGGGCCCCATAACTGTGAGTGATAGTTCACGATAAGGGCCAGAATCGGCCAAAACTGCGAGTGTTGTTGACCGACACGTAAACGCACCTTGGGGTTCAACAACTATGGAAATCGCTATGGGAACCCAAAACAGTGAGTAATAGTCCAAGAAACGGGCCGGAATCGGCCAAAACTGCGATTGTCGATGACCGACACGTAATCGCACATTGGGGATCGACAAACATGGAAATCGCTTTGGGATCCCAAAACGGTGAGTAATAGTCCACGAAATGGGTTAGAATCGACAAAAACCGTGAGTATTGATGATTGACACGTAAACGCACCCCGGGGTTCGTCAATCATGGAAATCACTTGTCACACCCTGATTTTCATGTCACATTGCTTAAGCTTATTTTCATGTTAAAAATGTGGATTTGCAAAAACTTTTGAGTGCTGTTGACTTTGCTTGATTTGACTTTTGTCTGCTGTTTGCTAGTGCTCTAAAAATCAAATAAATCCTCCAACTCTTATACTTCATCTCCTTGACCCAAAACCTTTTCCCAATGATCATGCCATGTGTATAGACCAGTATAGAATTTTCTTATAAAAATATTTTGGCCAAATGGTATTTTCTAAAAATAGTTTTCCAAAAACCCCTGAATTGAGGTTTGCACTGCAAGTACCTTATTTAGGGTGTGAAAAATCTTTCAAAAAGTTTATTTGAATCCTATTAGATATAGGACTCTCAGAAACCACAAAAGTATAATTTTAAAAGTTATTTTTATATTTTATTTAAATGCTTTTTCTTAAGGCCAGAAATGGTCTTTAATAGGGAAAAATTATTTAAACAATTCAAAAATATTTGCCAAAATTCAGGGAAACTCATAGGACATATATTGTCCATATATAAGAGTTTCAACACATGGTCATGTTCAAAATATTGGACAAATCCTTCTAAAACCCTTTCTGGATATTTCAAGCTTTTAATATTTACAAAGGAAATATTCTCCTAAAATTCCAGGGAAATTCTATCATGTCATATATGACATATTTGATGATCTTGCAAAGCCTCATGCCTTGAAGATCAAGGAAACATCCTCAAACCCCTTCAAAACGATTCGTCCATATTTGAAGTTTGAGCAACTCTACATTGCCAAACTTGTCCAAATGCTCTCAAATTTGGTGCACATGCTAGAATGGCCTAATAAGGCATCTAGACCAAATGGCACAAGATTTGGAAAAGAGCAACTTGATTAGATCACCCCAAAACCACTTCTGTTCAAATGCAAATTTGAACAACTTTACATTGTCAACTTTTTATCTGGAGCCTCAAACTTTGTGGGCATGTTCATATCCCCAAATGATGATGCTACACCAAGTGGTGCATCAAGGGGAGATGATTTGCTTAACTCCAACATGGTGAAACCATTTCTGTTCATTTCTAGGGTTCACCAAAGTTACATTGGCCACTTTGCCCAAATGAGCTCAAATTTGGTGTAGGGGCCTAATTATAGGTGACATTTGATCCTGTTAAGTCCCATGTCAAGTGGATGTCATTTGCTTGACCAAACACTGATCAAACACCTTCTGTTCATTTACCAAAACCTGTGTTTGGACCACTTTTACTATTTCCCCTTACCCCAAATTCTTACTACAACTCCCCCTGATCATCATCTACCCCCAGTAACATTCCCTTGGCCTCAGCTCAATTATTGGAGGGGGTAAAACCCCAAGTTACACTGCTGGACAGCAAGATTCACCCTCTCCCTCACCTCCCTCCTCACTCCAGTGGCTCCTGGAGCATCCAAGACTGCCTCCCCCTTTCTTTACTACTCCCTCTACCCCTTGGACACGGCTAGACACAAGAGGGCACGCCAATGGCACCGTGTGCATGCCAGGGCATGCAAAGTTCGCGCTCTGGAGCACGCTACAGTGCCCTGGCGCACTTTAGCCACCTCCAATCAGGGGCTCCCGACAGCCTTGGGCTTCCCCCTCGTGTCCCTCGAGGAGGCCTCGACGTCCGCAACCTGCCGGGCGGTCGGCCCCCTCCTCTCTCCCCCTCTCTCGCCCCTGCCCGCACGCGCACCGGCCGACCCCGAGCTCCAGTGAAAAACCTCACACGCGCGGCCCCTCTGACGCCTCCCAGCTTCTCCTCTCTCTCCCTCTACGCGTGGACTAAACCCACGGATGCCCCGGACACCCTGCGACAGGCTCGTGCTGCCCGTGGCAACGGCAGCACGCTCGCCGGCGCATGGCGCCTCGGTGGACCGGCGTTCGCCTATAAATAGGCCGCCCCCGAGCCCCCTCGTGGCTCCAACGGTTCCCTCTCCCTCTCCTGATCCTCTTGGACTCTCTCTCTCTCTCCCGCACCCCCTATCCACCACCGCGGTCAGAATCTCGCCGCCGGCCGCCGCCAGAACCCCATGTGGCCCGGGCTTCTCCGCGGGTGCTGAGCGCTCGTACGGGCTCGCGGCTCCCTGCTGTGTCCTCCGGCGCGTCGGGGGCCGTCGCCGGTGGCTGGAGCCGTCGGGGCGGGCGCCAGCGCCGCCCGGCCGAGCCTCCCCGTCGTTCCTCTGCCTCAGGCGTGAGGTAGGGGACGACCGTCCCGCCAGTTGGCGAAGGGCCCACCTGGCGGCGACCCGACCGACGGGCCCAGCAGCTTAAGTGGAAACGGGCCAGGCGCGAGCCGTTTCTCCCAGGCGAAAGCTCCCTCCGGAGAAGACGTCTTCGGCGTCACCACCCCCGCCCGCGCGGCTGATGCCACTGGGCCGACCCACGTCCATATCCCGCCTGAGCGCAAGATAAGGGTATAACACCCCTTTTCCCTTTTATTTTCTTTTTCCAGTCAACTTCAATAATATCCCAAATATTCATATGAACTCCAAATTGCATGATTCAAAATTAGTATGACTCCATAAATCATGCTCTACCTGTTGGTGCTACATGCACATTATTCCAGAAACTTTTCCTACACAAATATTTATCAAATACCCATATTTCATTTTCTGTGATTAACTTTAGAAAATCACAGAGAGCTCATTTTTGACCCAAATGCAGTGATTCAAATTCCTAGATGCTTGTCTTGCCCAAACTTAGTTTTGGAACATTTTTAATAATAGTTTCTGTACCCCACCAAATAATGAGCCATTTCTTCCTATTTATCAGCTTTGGAAAATCCTAGGAAATTCATTTCAATTCCAAATCCATTGAAACCAACTCCTAAATGCTTCTAAAATCATGACTTGGTGATGGGTACCTTTGCTCATCATTCAAGGAATTATTTCTGTATACTTCTTCCAAATCCATGAACCCTTTAGTTCCATCATATTGAAATGTTCCCAACTACCTATTGATCCAACACCTATGAAACCACCTTGGTCATTTCTAATATGACCAGAGGTATCCTAGAAAAGTCCAACTCCTATTTTTAGAGCACTTTAATTTTTGCTTTGATTGTGTTGCTTATTATGATTGTCTCCATCGTTAGTTGACGTAATAAACGGAGTATTCGGAGATGGACCAAAAGATTTGTAGACTCTGAAGACTAAGGCAAGCAGCCCTTTGACCATGTTCAAGAAACCTTTTTATGCATGTCTCATAGCACCTTTATATTCAATGCATCGGAATCATGTTGAGGTGGAAACCACTTTGGTTGCTACCCCTGTTACCTTACTGTTGAAACTTGCATCAAACATGACCCTACCTTCCTATGAGGGTTGTGTGGGTGGGAGTAGATAGATGTATGCTATAGTAGTTGGCTACACAAAATGGGTCGGGGTTATGCATTGAGTGAAACAAGTGTGGTCTGACATACTTGCAAATGACCCAGTGGGTGCCACTAATGCCCCTGGGAGTTGGTGAGGAGCTAGGGCACTACTTGGTGAAGAAGTAGTGTGCCGAGGCTCGACGAAAGTGTTGTTTACAGAGATGGATTAGATTTATGTGTGACTACCATTCCAACCTTACATGTGCAACCACACTACCCCTTATGGGACGGGGCATTAT
Source organism: Secale cereale (assembly GCA_902687465.1). NCBI lineage: Eukaryota > Viridiplantae > Streptophyta > Magnoliopsida > Poales > Poaceae > Secale > Secale cereale. The sequence continues at coordinate 172,956,314 of LR738711.1, forward strand.
TGATTACCTAGGTCGATACTAGCATGGTGCCCGCATTACTAGTGACGGGGGTGACATGAGGTCACTCTCGGGACGGGGTCGTGCTTGGATAGGCGGCCATGACTGTTTTCACAGGGCACCGGACACACCGTTGGTACCCCGTGCTTGTGATATATGATGAATTCGGAGCGAGTCTCCACAAACCTTGAGATGTGAAATGTTTGGCACGGGGCTGCTACCAATCGAGTGGACTCTATGTTAGTGTCGTCTAGGGAAAGGTAGTGATCGGGTGCTTACCCCGGGTACTTGAGGTATCGCGGGTCGTGGATGACACGGAAGTTCCCCGGATCTTGTGGGTAAAGTGCGCAACCTCTGTAGAGTGTCAAACTATTCGAATAGCCGTGTCCACGGTCATGGACAGTTGGGTGGTGCTACTTAGACTATGTCCTTAAGTTTCTGGGAAACAACACGATTCAGAGATATTGATGATGTGATTGTGAGGAAGTCACAATGAGCTTGTGCATGTGTTGATTACAACTCTTTCTCGATATTGATGTCTGTGACCTTCTGATACTTGTTACAGACACATGCATGCCCTTGTTTTATGTTGATCATGAGTGCATATGAAAATCTAGCTTTCCGCAAAACTACCAATTTAGTAGTAGAGCCTTGCATAATTATTCTGTTACCACACTTGGGTTGCTTGCGAGTACATTCAATGTACTCATTGGCTTGCCACTGGTTATTTTATTGGCCAGGCATGAGAGCACAGGCTATGATGAAGATTTCTTGGTGACGAGCATGCGAGCTAGGACGCTTCCCAGTCAGAATGCCTGTAGGGTTAAGGCAGATGGCATGGGTCCCAGTTGTCTTTGAAGATTTTCCGCTGCGATGATATACCAAGACTTGACCATTATGGTCCTATTTGTGTAACACGGTATGTAAGGATGTAAGACTCTTGTTATTCAGCTTCTGTGTGTTCAGTGAGCATTGATCTCTGGGATCACTGTACACGTGCATTCGGTGATCACGACTTACGAGTCGGGGTCCCCACAGAGCTGGTATCAGAGCCATCCTGACTGTAGGAAGCCTTAGTTAGCATGGTCGTTAGTTAGGGTAAAACTATTTTTCCAAAACTATTGGTAGTTTTCAAAACTATCTATACTTCTCTTCCCTTCTAAGTTTTTCGAAAACTAGGCTATGCTCGATCTCTTCCCCTTCAAAACCTTGGTCGCTAAACCCCCTATGCCCCTGACCACTGGATTTTCTGTAAATCCTCGTGGAGTGCACCTTGCCGAACACTCACCCACCACTTTTGCACACAAGATTGGTGACACCACAACAAGACGGTACCAACAGAAACTACATCCTCGATGGATGGGGACATGAAGACCCAGAAGATTGTGGTACCCTTGACAAGAGCCCCCAAGATGGAGCAACCCTAGCCTACGATGACCAGAGAATAGGTTATGCAAAATCATGATATACATCGCTAATAGAGTAATCATGTCACTACCGTTGTTGTATCGGCAACCACCGGTGAATGAGAACCTTGCCATTTGGTCCGCCTCACTATAGTGAGCAGGAAAACGGTTCTCTTCATTCCCCGCTCTTGGTGTCGATGTTTTCATCAACGGAACTGACATGTTGGACCTCTATTATGCCTTGTTATTGTCATTACATATGGATTGCCTACCTGGTACCCTCGACGCCCTAGAAGGCACAAGGGATCGTCATGATTAAAGAGACAAGAAAAGACCAAGTCAACGCCAGCTACAAGGGCTAGACCCCGAGATCTCCAAATCACTTGCGAGACTTATTCCACTTCTCTCTCTCCTTCTGAACTATTCAGCAGAGACAACCTTTTTGCGCTTGTCGTAGCAACTCTTGTCATATTGACTCTTCTCTAACCTTCTTGTAGATGGCCGTCGCCCCCACGAGACTCCTCATGATCGGATTTCCACCACTCCTAAGGGACTGCCTCCAACAATGCCACTATCCCTTGGAGCCGATGTACACCCTGCACGAACTAGACAATGGTGAATTCAAGACAGAATTCTATGCCAAAGTGATTGTACCTGCCAAGACCTCACCTCAAGGCTGGTTCTTTATCGGACCACCTATGCCCACTAAGGACCTGGCCATACAACAAGTGGCCTACGAGGCCCTTCTTCGCCTTCGAGATCTCCTCCCAGAAATGAAGGAAGGTCGGGCTACTTGTTACCTGCCCAGCAAAAGCGGAACAGGAACCTCCTCGCAGGCTATGTTTCCCCCAGGAGATGAAGACCCCACCCTCAAGCTCCAGACCCGCTTCGCCCACACAGCCGATTATCTTCTGCGCAATCTCACGGAAGAATTCCTCAAGTCCCGCGAGGATTTCCCTTCACTTCTGCATCTCCACTGCCTCGAGAAGAAGAAGGTAATCGAGCGGGAACAACAAATTACTGCCCTACAAGTCTACATTGCTAATCAGAAGCAACAGATCGAAGAACTTCAAGGAGTTCGCCATCGGACCTCGCGAAGAAGGCATAGGGCTAGACTACCGTATCAACGTCATGAGGGATCCACGTCAGGCCACCAGAAACAAGACCCAAGACGGGATAACAGCCTCTTTGCTTCCATCACATGTTACGAGTGTGGTGAGCTCGGGCATATCAGAAGGATGTGCCCCAGCAAGCAGTCATCTGTCAAACCACCGGAAGACCCCCAGAGCTGAAGACTGAAGGCCTTCCTCCTCACGACTGTCAATCCGAGAACCCCTAGGGTAGGATGAGTCGTGTACCCCTTTATGCGAAGTCGAGTCTATGTAGAGGTTCATATGAAACCATGTCATGTGTTGTTTGTCCTTATCTGTTTGTGTTTTCGATATAAGTCGCACTTTTGCCTTGGGCAACATGTACGCGACTATATCACCTATCTTATCTTAACATATGTGTGTGGCCTTTACGGCACGTGGTTGTTTGTTCTTTCATTA
>LR738711.1:172959288-172972372 GCA_902687465.1 Secale cereale
TTTTTTTAGGCATTTCCCTCCTCTATGTTGCTTCTTCCCTCTATTCTCTCTCCCCAATTGAAGACCCGCAAGGCCAGATGCACCAAGGATTCTACCTCGACAGCCAACTGGCACTGAAGACTTCTGCTACAACCCCCGTGACCAAGTGTAACCCCGTAGAGTTATGTTTAACCCTCCAGACCAGTAACCCCATTCCTAGACCCTTTGAGACTTCCCGAGACACTCCAGCACGAATCCTTAACCATGTGCCTAACCCATGGTAAAGCGTGAGAACCTATTAAGCCTTTGTAACCTTGCACAACACTGGGTTCGTAAAGGAGCTAGTGGACACGATGAGTGAGCACATTTTCATCCTGACATAGCACAAGGTCTGACGATGCCATAGATAGACCAGTTCGAGGATATTGGACAGATGACTTGGTGGTTTATATCAGTGACTTCAAGGGATTATCTGAGATCTTGATGGATTGTGAGGTTTTCATATTGGTGAGATCATGACTTTGGGGAAGCATGTAGGAGTACCCGTTAGACATGAGATTTGGATTTATGTAGGTGATTCTGGTTGGTATAATGCTGGATATGTATGCATGATCCGGAGTAAGATTGGATTTAGGCCTATGATCCTGATTATGATATCATGCTTCTCGGTGGACAATAACCTAGGAGATTGGATTATTTTTCGGAGTTGATTTAGGGATCTATATAGTCGTGATCTTGGAGTTTACTTGACCCGGATGACGGGAATTTGGTGGACATACTATCGTAATGCATAGTCCTTCCGAGTATTTGGGTATTATAGAGGCTCGAGATCTTGTGGATCACCGTAGACATCGGATTTGTAGAATTGTTGGATTATGTGGTGATTGATGGAATTACCGGGCTATTAGAGTTGATCCATAGGAAGGAAACAAATCTTGGAGTGGCATATGACGTGTTTCCTTAGATTAGAGATGCATTATCTTGAGCCTTGCAAGACTAGGATGAGTGCTTGGATTGTGGAGATTAATTTAGGCTCAGCAGCATGTATGATCTACCTTTGGATTTTAGAGGTAGACGTGCATATGGATTTGGGGATCTGAGACAAGTATAATTTTGTGAGACCGTCTCTTGAGAATCATGAGGATATGCATGGCATGAGTGGTGATTAAAGTTGGTCTATGCGAGAGGCTGCTTTTCCGTTCGGAGTACTAGATAGAGCTATTGGCATCTCAGAAACTGTGCTTAAGGATAAGATGATATAAGTTCACTCACTCACTAGAATCCTTGAAACCCTTAAGCCCCACCAAGCCACCACCTGGTCAGACTCTGACCACGGGCCTTGACTCGGAGTCAGGAAGGCCTCTGCAATACTCCTCCGAGACCACCACCAATACCCCAGCTTACCTTGCGTACCCCTTAGACCTCATGAAGCTATTGGACAAGTTGGGTAACATCATCATTTGATGGCCTACTTGTCTGCCCGAAGACAAGAAGAGACGGACAGCTAGATAGAAGACATCTGAAGACCGCCCTGTCAAGAAGGAAGATCTACACCGACCACCGTCATCAAGAAGAAGACTTCCGCGTTGAAGACCGGGCGTATCTGCAAACCACTCCTCCCGAAGGAGCCGAACATTTCCGTGTCGAAGGAACGCTCACACCAAGATTGTATCAAGGCTTGAAGGCACGATTCTGGTGGCACGAGATGAAAAGAGAGATTGCAACCTATGTTGCAAAGTGTGATGGGTGCCAAAGGGTCAAGCTGAATATCAGCAACCCGCTGGATTGCTTCAACCACTCAAGGCTTCTGAGTGGAAGTGGGATAAAGACGGAATGAACTTCGTCCCTGGATTACCAAGGTCGGATAAGAGGACATGGCTCTATCTGGGTCATAGTCGATCATCTGACCAAGGTGGTCTATTTCATTCCTGTCAAGACCACTTATGATGGCAACTGGCTGGCAGCTCTCTACATCAACCGAATCGTAAGTCTTCACGGCATTTCCCAAGGAGATTGTGCCAGATCGAGGAACCCAGTTCACCTTAAGGTTATGGAAGAAGTTCCGAGAAGCCTTGGGAACCAAGTTATCTTTCAGCACGGCTTTCCACCCCCAGACCGGAGGTCAGACTGAGCGAGTCAATCAGATTCTCGAAGTCATGACTCCGAGCCTGTGTCTTGGCATATGGAGCCAAGTGGGAGGATTGTCTCCCTTTTTGCCGAATTCTCCTATAACAACAGTTACCAGTCGAGCCTTCAGATTGCACCATTTGAGGTGTTGAACGGACACAGATGTCGCACACCCCTCAACTGGTCAGAGTCTGGAGAAGGGCTAGTTATTCTCCGCGTAGCGGAAGAGCAAGTCCAACTAGTCAGAGAACGTTCGGAGGCAGCCAAGTCAAGGCAAAAAAAAAGCTATGCTGACACTCACCGTTGGAACATGAGTTTCCATATCAGGGACCACGTGTACCTGCGAGTAACTCCTCTGAAGGGAAACAAGCGTTTCCACGTCAAGGGGAAGCTCGCACTAAAGATCATTGGACCCTTTTGAGATCACAGCAAGTCATGTGGTAGACGGCTCCCCAGCTAGGTCTACCACCTGAGATACCCTCCGTGCACCAAATCTTCCACGAGCCCCCACTCCGGAAGTACTTCTTACCTCCTAGCTAGCTCGATGCCCGCAAGGACATCGATCACCGAGCCTTTGGCAGCTAACCCAACCTAACCTATGCAAGAGACCCCTCAGCAACCTCCATCAAGGAAGGCATCAAGCAAGAAGCCATACTATCAAGCACTTCAGGATTCCAAGGAGCACCGCTCGGAAGCAGAACCCACAAGATGAAGTGAAGACTACCCCGTATCCAAGACTCCGCTTTTCTTTCCACGCCTAGTCTGGGAATCTCGGGGACGAGATTCTTGTAAGGGGGGTAGGTCTGTCACACCCTGATTTTCATGTCACATTGCTTAAGCTTATTTTCATGTTAAAAATGTGGATTTGCAAAAACTTTTGAGTGTTGTTGACTTTGCTTGATTTGACTTTTGTCTGCTGTTTGCTAGTGCTCTAAAAATCAAATAAATCCTCCAACTCTTATACTTCATCTCCTTGACCCAAAACCTTTTCCCAATGATCATGCCATGTGTATAGACCAGTATAGAATTTTCTTATAAAAATATTTTGGCCAAATGGTATTTTCTAAAAATAGTTTTCCAAAAACCCCTGAATTGAGGTTTGCACTGCAAGTACCTTATTTAGGGTGTGAAAAATCTTTCAAAAAGTTTATTTGAATCCTATTAGATATAGGACTCTCAGAAACCACAAAAGTATAATTTTAAAAGTTATTTTTATATTTTATTTAAATGCTTTTTCTTAAGGCCAGAAATGGTCTTTAATAGGGAAAAATTATTTAAACAATTCAAAAATATTTGCCAAAATTCAGGGAAACTCATAGGACATATATTGTCCATATATAAGAGTTTCAACACATGGTCATGTTCAAAATATTGGACAAATCCTTCCAAAACCCTTTCTGGATATTTCAAGCTTTTAATATTTACAAAGGAAATATTCTCCTAAAATTCCAGGGAAATTCTATCATGTCATATATGACATATTTGATGATCTTCCAAAGCCTCATGCCTTGAAGATCAAGGAAACATCCTCAAACCCCTTCAAAACCATTCGTCCATATTTGAAGTTTGAGCAACTCTACATTGCCAAACTTGTCCAAATGCTCTCAAATTTGGTGCACATGCTAGAATGGCCTAATAAGGCATCTAGACCAAATGGCACAAGATTTGGAAAAGAGCAACTTGATCAGATCACCCCAAAACCACTTCTGTTCAAATTCAAATTTGAACAACTTTACATTGTCAACTTTTTATCTGGAGCCTCAAACTTTGTGGGCATGTTCATATCCCCAAATGATGATGCTACACCAAGTGGTGCATCAAGGGGAGATGATTTGCTTAACTCCAACATGGTGAAACCATTTCTGTTCATTTCTAGGGTTCACCAAAGTTACATTGGCCACTTTGCCCAAATGAGCTCAAATTTGGTGTAGGGGCCTAATTATAGGTGACATTTGATCCTGTTAAGTCCCATGTCAAGTGGATGTCATTTGCTTGACCAAACACTGATCAAACACCTTCTGTTCATTTACCAAAACCTGTGTTTGGACCACTTTTACTATTTCCCCTTACCCCAAATTCTTACTACAACTCCCCCTGATCATCATCTACCCCCAGTAACATTCCCTTGGCCTCAGCTCAATTATTGGAGGGGGTAAAACCCCAAGTTACACTGCTGGACAGCAAGATTCACCCTCTCCCTCACCTCCCTCCTCACTCCAGTGGCTCCTGGAGCATCCAAGACTGCATCCCCCTTTCTTTACTACTCCCTCTACCCCTTGGACACGGCTAGACACAAGAGGACACGCCAATGGCACCGTGTGCATGCCAGGGCATGCAAAGTTCGCGCTCTGGAGCACGCTACAGTGCCCTGGCGCACTGTAGCCACCTCCAATCAGGGGCTCCCGACAGCCTTGGGCTTCCCCCTCGTGTCCCCCGAGGAGGCCTCGACGTCCGCAACCTGCCGGGCGGTCGGCCCCCTCCTCTCTCCCCCTCTCTCACCCCTGCCCGCACGCGCACCGGCCGACCCCGAGCTCCAGTGAAAAACCTCGCACGCGCGGCCCCTCTGACGCCTCCCAGCTTCTCCTCTCTCTCCCTCTACGCGTGGACTAAACCCACGGACGCCCCGGACACCCTGCGACAGGCTCGTGCTGCCCGTGGCAACGGCAGCACGCTCGCCGGCGCATGGCGCCTCGGTGGACCGGCGTTCGCCTATAAATAGGCCGCCCCGAGCCCCCTCGTGGCTCCAACTGTTCCCTCTCCCTCTCCTGATCCTCTTGGACTCTCTCTCTCTCCCGCACCCCCTATCCTCCACCGCGGTCAGAATCTTGCCGCCGGCCGCCGCCAGAACCCTCTGTGGCCCGGGCTTCTCCACGGGTGCTGAGCGCTCGTACGGGCTCGCGGCTCCCTGTTGTGTCCTCCGGCGCATCGGGGGCCGTCGCCGGTGGCTGGAGCCGTCGGGGCGGGCGCCAGCGCCGCCCGGCCGAGCTTCCCCGTCGTTCCTCTGCCTCAGGCGTGAGGTAGGGGACGACCGTCCCGCCAGTTGGCGAAGGGCCCACCTGGCGCCGACCCGACCGACGGGCCCAACGGCTTAAGTGGAAACGGGCCAGGTGCGAGCCGTTTCTCCCAGGCGAAAGCGCCCTCCAGAGAAGACGTCTTCGGCGTCACCACCCCTGCCCGCGCGGCTGATGCCACTGGGCCGGCCCACGTCCATATCCCGCCTGAGCGCAAGATAAGGGTATAACACCCCTTTTTCCTTTTATTTTCTTTTTCCAGTCAACTTCAATAATATCCCAAATATTCATATGAACTCCAAATTGCATGATTCAAAATTACTATGACTCCATAAATCATGCTCTACCTGTTGGTGCTACATGCACATTATTCCAGAAACTTTTCCTACACAAATATTTATCAAATACCAATATTTTATTTTTTGTGATTAACTTTAGAAAATCACAGAGAGCTCATTTTTGACCCAAATGCAGTGATTCAAATTCCTAGATGCTTGTCTTGCCCAAACTTAGTTTTGGAACATTTTTAATAATAGTTTCTGTACCCCACCAAATAATGAGCCATTTCTTCCTATTTATCAGCTTTGGAAAATCCTAGGAAATTCATTTCAATTCCAAATCCATTGAAACCAACTCCTAAATGCTTCTAAAATCATGACTTGGTGATGGGTACCTTTGCTCATCATTCAAGGAATTATTTCTGTATACTTCTTCCAAATCCATGAACCCTTTAGTTCCATCATATTGAAATGTTCCCAACTACCTATTGATCCAACACCTATGAAACCACCTTGGTCATTTCTAATATGACCAGAGGTATCCTAGAAAAGTCCAACTCCTATTTTTAGAGCACTTTAATTTTTGCTTTGATTGTGTTGCTTATTATGATTGTCTCCATCGTTAGTTGACGTAATAAACGGAGTATTCGGAGATGGACCAGAAGATTTGAAGACTCTGAAGACTAAGGCAAGCAGCCCTTTGACCATGTTCAAGAAACCTTTTTATGCATGTCTCATAGCACCTTTATATTCAATGCATCGGAATCATGTGGAGGTGGAAACCACTTTGGTTGCTACCCCTGTTACCTTACTGTTGAAACTTGCATCAAACATGACCCTACCTTCCTATGAGGGTTATGTGGGTGGGAGTAGATAGATGTATGCTATAGTAGTTGGCTGCGCAAAATGGGTCGGGGTTCTGCATTGAGTGAAACAAGTGTGGTCTGACATACTTGCAAATGACCCAGTGGGTGCCACTAATGCCCCTGGGAGTTGATGAGGAGCTAGGGCACTACTTGGTGAAGAAGTAGTGTGCCGAGGCTCGACGAAAGTGTTGTTTACAGAGATGGATTAGATTTATGTGTGACTACCATTCCAACCTTACATGTGCAACCACACTACCCCTTATGGGACGGGGCATTATTGATTACCTAGGTCGATACTAGCATGGTGCCCGCATTACTAGTGACGGGGGTGACATGAGGTCACTCTCGGGACGGGGTCGTGCTTGGATAGGCGGCCATGACTGTTTTCACAGGGCACCGGACACACCGTTGGTACCCCGTGCTTGTGATATATGATGAATTCGGAGCGAGTCTCCACAAACCTTGAGATGTGAAATGTTTGGCACGGGGCTGCTACCAATCGAGTGGACTCTATGTTAGTGTCGTCTAGGGAAAGGTAGTGATCGGGTGCTTACCCCGGGTACTTGAGGTATCGCGGGTCGTGGATGACACAGAAGTTCCCCGGATCTTGTGGGTAAAGTGCGCAACCTCTGTAGAGTGTCAAACTATTCGAATAGCCGTGTCCACGGTCATGGACAGTTGGGTGGTGCTACTTAGACTATGTCCTTAAGTTTCTGGGAAACAACACGATTCAGAGATATTGATGATGTGATTGTGAGGAAGTCACAATGAGCTTGTGCATGTGTTGATTACAACTCTTTCTCGATATTGATGTCTGTGACCTTCTGATACTTGTTACAGACACATGCATGCCCTTGTTTTATGTTGATCATGAGTGCATATGAAAATCTAGCTTTCCGCAAAACTACCAATTTAGTAGTAGAACCTTGCATAATTATTCTGTTACCACACTTGGGTTGCTTGCGAGTACATTCAATGTACTCATTGGCTTGCCACTGGTTATTTTATTGGCCAGGCATGAGAGCACAGGCTATGATGAAGATTTCTTGGTGACGAGCGTGCAAGCTAGGACGCTTCCCAGTCAGAATGCCTGTAGGGTTAAGGCAGATGGCATGGGTCCCAGTTGTCTTTGAAGATTTTCCGCTGCGATGATATACTCAAGACTTGACCATTATGGTCCTATTTGTGTAACACGGTATGTAAGGATGTAAGACTCTTGTTATTCAGCTTCTGTGTGTTCAGTGAGCATTGATCTCTGGGATCACTGTACACGTGCATTCGGTGATCACGACTTACGAGTCGGTGTCCCCACATCACTTCGGGGCCCCAATAATTCGTAATAGTCCAAGAAACGGGCCAGAATCGGCACAAACTGCGAGTCTTGACGACCAACACGTACGCATACCTTGGGGTGCGACAACCATGGAAATCGCTTTGGGACCCCAAAACGGTGAGTAATAGTCCACGAAACGGGTCAGAATCGACAAAAACCACGAGTTTTGATGACCGACACGTAAACGCACCCCGGTGTTCTTCAATCATGGAAATCACTCCGGAACCACACAGCAATGAGTAATAGTCCAAGAAACGGGCCAGAATCGGCCCAAACTGTGATTGTTGATGACCGACACGTAAGCGCACCTTGGGTTTCAACATCCATGCAAGTCGTTTTGGGTCCCCAAAACGGTGTGTAAATGCACCTTGGGGATCGGTAATCGTGGAAATGACTCCGGGACTACAAAATGGTGAGCCCACGAAACAGTCCCGAATCGGCTGAATCTTTGAGTTTTGATGATGAACACGTAAACGCACCTCGGGGATCGTTAATCGTGGAAATCGCTCCACGACCCCAAAACGGTGAGTCAAACGTGCCAGAATCGGCCAAAATGGCAAGTGCTGATGAACGACACGTAAGCGCACCTTAGGGTTCAGCAACCTTGAAAATCACTTCGAGACCCCCAAACAGTGAGTAATAGTCGACGAAACGGGCCAGAATCGGCCAAAACGGTAAGTAATGATGAACGACACGTAAGCGGACCTTGGGGTTTAACAACCATGAAAATCACTCTGGGACACAAAGATGGTGAGTAATAGTCCATGAAATGGGCCAGAATCGGCCAAAACTGCGAGTGTTAATGGCCGATGCGAAAACACACCCTAGGGTTCATCAGCCATGAAAATCGCTCTAAGACGCCAAAACGGTGAATAATAGTCCATGATACGGGCCAAATCGGCCAAAACTACGAGTGTTGATGACCGACACGTAAACGCACCCCCAGTGTTCATCAATCGTGGAAATCGCTCCTCGACCCCATGAAACAAGCCAAAATAGGCCAAAATGGCGAGTGCTGATGAACAGCACGTAAGGGCACCCTAGGGTTCAGCAACCATGAAAATCATTTCGGGACCCCAAAACTGTGAGTGGTAGTTCACGATACGGGCCAGAATCGGCCAAAACTGCGAGTGTTGATGACCGACACGTAAACGCACCTTGGGGTTCAACAACTATGGAAATCGCTTTGGGAACCCAAAACAATGAGTAATAGTCCAAGAAATGGGTAAGAATCAGCCAAAACTGCGATTGTCGATGACCAAAAAGTAATCGCACATTGGGGATCGACAAACATCGAAATCGCTTTGGGATCCCAAAACGGTGAGTAATAGTCCACGAAATGGGTTAGAATCGACAAAAACCGTGAGTATTGATGACTGACACGTAAACGCACCCCGGGGTTCGTCAATCATGAAAATCTCTTCGGGTTCCCAAAACTGAGTAATAGTCCAAGAAACAGGCCAGAATCGGCGCAAACTGCGAGTCTTGACGAACAACACGTAAGCATACCTTGGGGTTCGACAACCATGGAAATCGCTTTGCGACCCCAAAACGGTGAGTAATAGTCCACGAAACGGGTTAGAATCGACAAAAACCGCGAGTTTTGATGACCGACACGTAAACGCACCCCGGTGTTCTTCAATCGTGGAAATCACTCCGGGACCACACAGCAATGAGTAATAGTCCAAGAAACGGGCCAGAATCAGCCCAAACTGCGATTATTGATGACCGACACGTAAGCGCACCTTGGGTTTAAACATCCATGGAAATCGTTTGGGGACCCCAAAACGATGTGTAAACACACCTTGGGGATCGGTAATCGTGGAAATGACTACGGGACTACAAAACGGTGAGCCCACGAAACAGTCTAGAATCGGCTGAAACTGCGAGTTTTGATGATGAACACGTAAACGCACCTCGGGGATCGTTAATCGTGGAAATCGCTCCAGGACCCCAAAACGGTGAGTCAAACGTGCCAGAATCGGCCAAAACGGCAAGTGCTGATGAACGACACGTAAGCGCACCTTAGGGTTCAGCAACCTTGAAAATCACTCCGAGACCCCCAAACAGTGAGTAATAGTCGACGAAACGGGCCAGAATCGGCCAAAACGGTAAATAATGATGAACGACACGTAAGCGGACCTTGGGGTTCGACAACCATGAAAATCACTCCGGGATCCAAAGATGGTGAGTAATAGTCCATGAAATGGGCCATGATCGGCCAAAACTGCGAGTGTTGATGGCCGATGGAAAAACACACCCTAGGGTTCATCAGCCATGAAAATCGCTCTAAGACACCAAAACGGTGAATAATAGTCCATGATACGGGCCAAATCGGCCAAAACTACGTGTGTTGATGACCGACATGTAAACGCACCCGAGTGTTCATCAATCGTGGAAATCGCTCCTGGACCCCATGAAACGGGCCAAATAGGCCAAAACGGCGAGTGTTGATGAACGGCACGTAAGGGCACCCTGGGGTTCAACAATCATGAAAATCGTTTCGGGACCCCAAAACTGTGAGTGATAGTCCACGATACGGGCCAGAATCGGCCAAAACTGCGAGTGTTGATGACCGACACGTAAACGCACCTTGGGGTTCAACAACTATGGAAATCGCTTTGGGAACCCAAAACAGTGAGTAATAGTCCAAGAAACGGGCGAGAATCGGCCAAAACTGCGATTGTCGATGACCGACACGTAATCGCACATTGGGGATCGACAAACATGGAAATCGCTTTGGGATCCCAAAACAATGAGTAATAGTCCACGAAATGGGTTAGAATCGACAAAAACCATGAGTATTGATGACTGACACGTAAACGCACCCCGGGGTTCGTCAATCATGAAAATCACTTCGGGGCCCCAAAACCGAGTAATAGTCCAAGAAACGGGCCAGAATCGGCGCAAACTGCGAGTCTTGACGACCAACACGTAAGCATACCTTAGGGTTCGACAACCATGGAAATCGATTTGGGACCCCAAAACGGTGAGTAATAGTCCACGAAACGGGTCAGAATCGACAAAAACCGCGAGTTTTGATGACCGACACGTAAACGTACCCCGGTGTTCTTCAATCGTGGAAATCACTCCAGGACCACACAGCAATGAGTAATAGTCCAAGAAACGGGCCAGAATCGGCCCAAATTGCGACTGTTGATGACCAACACGTAAGCGCACCTTGGGTTTCAACATCCATGGAAATCGTTTTGGGACCCCAAAACGGTGTGTAAACGCACCTTGGGGATCGGTAATCGTGGAAATAACTCCGGGACTACAAAACGGTGAGCCCACGAAACAGTCCAGAATCGGCTGAAACTGCGAGTTTTGATGATGAACACGTAAACGCACCTCGGGGATCGTTAATTGTGGAAATCGCTCCAGGACCCCAAAATGGTGAGTCAAACGTGTCAGAATCGGCCAAAACGGCAAGTGCTGATGAACGACACGTAAGCGCACCTTAGGGTTCAGCAACCTTGAAAATCACTCCGAGACCTCCAAACAGTGAGTAATAGTCGACGAAACGGGCCAGAATCAGCCAAAACGGTAAATAATGATGAACGACACGTAAGCGGACCTTGGGGTTCAACAACCATGAAAACCACTCCGGGACCCAAAGATGGTGAGTAATAGTCCATGAAATGGGCCAGAATCGGCCAAAACTGCGAGTGTTGATGGCCGTTGCGAAAACACACCCTAGGGTTCATCAGCCATGAAAATCGCTCTAAGACACCAAAACGGTGAATAATAGTCCATGATACGGGCCAAATCGGCCAAAACAACGAGTGTTTATGACCGACACGTAAAGGCACCCCAGTGTGCATCAATCGTGGAAATCGCTCCTCGACCCCATGAAACGGGCCAAAATAGGCCAAAACGGCGAGTGTTGATGAACGGCACGTAAGGGCACCCTAGGGTTCAGCAACCATGAAAATCGTTTCGGGGCCCCAAAACTGTGAGTGATAGTTCACGATACGGGCCAGAATCGGCCAAAACTGCGAGTGTTGTTGACCGACACGTAAACGCACCTTGGGGTTCAACAACTATGGAAATCGCTTTGGGAACCCAAAACAGTGAGTAATATTCCAAGAAACGGGCCGGAATCGGCCAAAACTGCGATTGTCGATGACCGACACGTAATCGCATATTGGGGATCGACAAACATGGAAATCGCTTTGGGATCCCAAAACGGTGAGTAATAGTCCACGAAATGGGTTAGAATCGACAAAACCGTGAGTATTGATGACTGACACGTAAACGCACCCCGGGGTTCGTCAATCATGGAAATCACTTCGGGGCCCCAATACTTCGTAATAGTCCAAGAAACAGGCCAGAATCGGCGCAAACTGCGAGTCTTGACGAACAACACGTAAGCATACCTTGGGGTTCGACAACCATGGAAATCGCTTTGGGACCCCAAAACGGTGAGTAATAGTCCACGAAACTGGTTAGAATCGACAAAAACCGCGAGTTTTGATGACCGACACGTAAACGCACCCCGGTGTTCTTCAATCGTGGAAATCACTGCGGGACCACACAGCAATGAGTAATAGTCCAAGAAACGGGCCAGAATCAGCCCAAACTGCGATTGTTGATGACCGACACGTAAGCGCACCTTGGGTTTAAACATCCATCGAAATCGTTTGGGGACCCCAAAACGGTGTGTAAACGCACCTTGGGGATCGGTAATCGTGGAAATGACTACGGGACTACAAAACGGTGAGCCCACGAAACAGTCCAGAATCGGCTGAAACTGCGAGTTTTGATGATGAACACGTAAACGCACCTCGGGGATCGTTAATCGTGGAAATCGCTCCAGGACCCCAAGACGGTGAGTCAAACGTGCCAGAATCGGCCAAAACGGCAAGTGTTGATGAACGACACGTAAGCGCACCTTAGGGTTCAGCAACCTTGAAAATCACTCCGAGACCCCCAAACAGTGAGTAATAGTCGACGAAACGGGCCAGAATCGGCCAAAACGGTAAATAATGATGAACGACACGTAAGCGGACCTTGGGGTTCAACAACCATGAAAATCACTCCGGGATCCAAAGATGGTGAGTAATAGTCCATGAAATGGGCCATGATCGGCCAAAACTGCGAGTGTTGATGGCCGATGCAAAAACACACCCTAGGGTTCATCAGCCATGAAAATCGCTCTAAGACACCAAAACGGTGAATAATAGTCCATGATACGGGCCAAATCGGCCAAAACTACGAGTGTTGATGACCGACATGTAAACGCACCCCAGTGTTCATCAATCGTGGAAATCGCTCCTGGACCCCATGAAACGGGCCAAAATAGGCCAAAACGGCGAGTGTTGATGAACGGCACGTAAGGGCACCCTGGGGTTCAACAATCATGAAAATCGTTTCGGGACCCCAAAACTGTGAGTGATAGTCCACGATACGGGCCAGAATCGGCCAAAACTGCGAGTGTTGATGACCGACACGTAAACGCACCTTGGGGTTCAACAACTATGGAAATCG
>LR738711.1:172978657-173047223 GCA_902687465.1 Secale cereale
AAACTGTGATTGTCGATGACCGACACGTAATCGCACATTGGGGATCGACAAACATTGAAATCGCTTTGGGATCCCAAAACGGTGAGTAATAGTCCACGAAATGGGTTAGAATCGACAAAAACCGTGAGTATTGATGACTGACACGTAAACGCACCCCGGGGTTCGTCAATCATGGAAATCACTTCGGGGCCCCAATACTTAGTAATAGTCCAAGAAATGGGCCAGAATCGGCGTAAACTACGAGTCTTGACGACCAACACGTAAGCATACCTTGGGGTGCGACAACCATGGAAATCGCTTTGGGACCCCAAAACGGTGAGTAATAGTCCACGAAACGGGTCAGAATCGACAAAAACAATGAGTTTTGATGACCGACACGTAAACGCACCCCGGTGTTCTTCAATCATGGAAATCACTCCGGAACCACACAGCAATTAGTAATAGTCCAGGAAACGGGCCAGAATCAGCCCAAACTGCGATTGTTGATGACCGACACGTAAGCGCACCTTGGGTTTAAACATCCATGGAAATCGTTTGGGGGCCCCAAAACGGTGTGTAAACGACCCTTGGGGATCGGTAATCGTGGAAATGACTACGGGACTACAAAACGGTGAGCCCACGAAACAGTCCAGAATCGGCTGAAACTGCGAGTTTTGATGATGAACACGTAAACGCACCTCGGGGATCGTTAATCGTGGAAATCGCTCCAGGACCCCAAAACGGTGAGTCAAACGTGCCAGAATTGGCCAAAACGGCAAGTGCTGATGAACGACACGTAAGCGCACCTTAGGGTTCAGCAACCTTGAAAATCACTCTGAGACCCCCAAACAGTGAGTAATAGTCGATGAAACGGGCCAGAATCGGCCAAAACGGTAAATAATGATGAACGACACGTAAGCAGACCTTGGGGTTCAACAACCATGAAAATCACTCCGGGATCCAAAGATGGTGAGTAATAGTCCATGAAATGGCCGATGCGAAAACACACCCTAGGGTTGATAAGCCATGAAAATCGCTCTAAGACACCAAAACGGTGAATAATAGTCCATGATACGGGCCAAATCGGCCAAAACAACGAGTGTTGATGACCGACACGTAAACGCACCCCAGTGTTCATCAATCGTGGAAATCGCTCCTCGACCCCATGAAACGGGCCAAAATAGGCCAAAACGGCGAGTGTTGATGAACGACACGTAAGGGCGCCCTAGGGTTCAGCAACCATGAAAATCGTTTCGGGGCCCCAAAACTGTGAGTGATAGTTCACGATACGGGCCAGAATCGGCCAAAACTGCGAGTGTTGTTGACCGACACGTAAACGCACCTTGGGGTTCAACAACTATGGAAATCGCTTTGGGAACCCAAAACAATGAGTAATAGTCCAAGAAACGGGCCGAAATCGGCCAAAACTGTGATTGTCGATGACCGACACGTAATCGCACATTGGGGATCGACAAACATTGAAATCGCTTTGGGATCCCAAAACGGTGAGTAATAGTCCACGAAATGGGTTAGAATCGACAAAAACCGTGAGTATTGATGACTGACACGTAAACGCACCCCAGGGTTCGTCAATCATGGAAATCACTTCGGGGCCCCAATACTTAGTAATAGTCCAAGAAATGGGCCAGAATCGGCGTAAACTACGAGTCTTGACGACCAACACGTAAGCATACCTTGGGGTGCGACAACCATGGAAATCGCTTTGGGACCCCAAAACGGTGAGTAATAGTCCACGAAACGGGTCAGAATCGACAAAAACCATGAGTTTTGATGACCGACACGTAAACGCACCCCGGTGTTCTTCAATCATGGAAATCACTCCGGAACCACACAGCAATTAGTAATAGTCCAGGAAACGGGCCAGAATCGGCCCAAACTGCGATTGTTGATGACCGACACGTAAGCGCACCTTGGGTTTAAACATCCATGGAAATCGTTTGGGGGCCCCAAAACGGTGTGTAAACGCACCTTGGGGATCGGTAATCGTGGAAACGACTACGGGACTACAAAACGGTGAGCCCACGAAACAGTCCAGAATCGGCTGAAACTGCGAGTTTTGATGATGAACACGTAAACGCACCTCGGGGATCGTTAATCGTGGAAATCGCTCCAGGACCCCAAAACGGTGAGTCAAACGTGCCAGAATCGGCCAAAACGGCAAGTGCTGATGAACGACACGTAAGCGCACCTTAGGGTTCAGCAACCTTGAAAATCACTCTGAGACCCCCAAACAGTGAGTAATAGTCGATGAAACGGGCCAGAATCGGCCAAAACGGTAAATAATGATGAACGACACGTAAGCGGACCTTGGGGTTCAACAACCATGAAAATCACTCCGGGATCCAAAGATGGTGAGTAATAGTCCATGAAATGGCCGATGCGAAAACACACCCTAGGGTTGATAAGCCATGAAAATCGCTCTAAGACACCAAAACGGTGAATAATAGTCCATGATACGGGCCAAATCGGCCAAAACAACGAGTGTTGATGACCGACACGTAAACGCACCCCAGTGTTCATCAATCGTGGAAATCGCTCCTCGACCCCATGAAACGGGCCAAAATAGGCCAAAACGGCGAGTGTTGATGAACGACACGTAAGGGCGCCCTAGGGTTCAGCAACCATGAAAATCGTTTCGGGGCCCCAAAACTGTGAGTGATAGTTCACGATACGGGCCAGAATCGGCCAAAACTGCGAGTGTTGTTGACCGACACGTAAACGCACCTTGGGGTTCAACAACTATGGAAATCGCTTTGGGAACCCAAAACAGTGAGTAATAGTCCAAGAAACGGGCCGAAATCGGCCGAAACTGTGATTGTCGATGACCGACACGTAATCGCACATTGGGGATCGACAAACATTGAAATCGCTTTGGGATCCCAAAACGGTGAGTAATAGTCC
The DNA here is from genome assembly GCA_902687465.1 of Secale cereale. Lineage (NCBI taxonomy): Eukaryota > Viridiplantae > Streptophyta > Magnoliopsida > Poales > Poaceae > Secale > Secale cereale. The sequence continues at coordinate 172,981,559 of LR738711.1, forward strand.
ACGAAATGGGTTAGAATCGACAAAAACCGTGAGTATTGATGACTGACACGTAAACGCACCCCGGGGTTCGTCAATCATGGAAATCACTTCGGGGCCCCAATACTTAGTAATAGTCCAAGAAATGGGCCAGAATCGGCGTAAACTACGAGTCTTGACGACCAACACGTAAGCATACCTTGGGGTGCGACAACCATGGAAATCGCTTTGGGACCCCAAAACGGTGAGTAATAGTCCACGAAACGGGTCAGAATCGACAAAAACCATGAGTTTTGATGACCGACACGTAAACGCACCCCGGTGTTCTTCAATCATGGAAATCACTCCGGAACCACACAGCAATTAGTAATAGTCCAGGAAACGGGCCAGAATCGGCCCAAACTGCGATTGTTGATGACCGATACGTAAGCGCACCTTGGGTTTAAACATCCATGGAAATCGTTTGGGGGCCCCAAAACGGTGTGTAAACGCACCTTGGGGATCGGTAATCGTGGAAATGACTACGGGACTACAAAACGGTGAGCCCACGAAACAGTCCAGAATCGGCTGAAACTGCGAGTTTTGATGATGAACACATAAACGCACCTCGGGGATCGTTAATCGTGGAAATCGCTCCAGGACCCCAAAACGGTGAGTCAAACGTGCCAGAATCGGCCAAAACGGCAAGTGCTGATGAACGACACGTAAGCGCACCTTAGGGTTCAGCAACCTTGAAAATCACTCTGAGACCCCCAAACAGTGAGTAATAGTCGACGAAACGGGCCAGAATCGGCCAAAACGGTAAATAATGATGAACGACACGTAAGCGGACCTTGGGGTTCAACAACCATGAAAATCACTCCGGGATCCAAAGATGGTGAGTAATAGTCCATGAAATGGCCGATGCGAAAACACACCCTAGGGTTGATCAGCCATGAAAATCGCTCTAAGACACCAAAACGGTGAATAATAGTCCATGATACGGGCCAAATCGGCCAAAACAACGAGTGTTGATGACCGACACGTAAACGCACCCCAGTGTTCATCAATCGTGGAAATCGCTCCTCGACCCCATGAAACGGGCCAAAATAGGCCAAAACGGCGAGTGTTGATGAACGGCACGTAAGGGCGCCCTAGGGTTCAGCAACCATGAAAATCGTTTCGGGGCCCCAAAACTGTGAGTTATAGTTCACGATACGGGCCAGAATCGGCCAAAACTGCGAGTGTTTTTGACCGACACGTAAACGCACCTTGGGGTTCAACAACTATGGAAATCGCTTTGGGAACCCAAAATAGTGAGTAATAGTCCAAGAAACGGGCCGAAATCGGCCAAAACTGTGATTGTCGATGACCGACACGTAATCGCACATTGGGGATCGACAAACATCGAAATCGCTTTGGGATCCCAAAACGGTGAGTAATAGTCCACGAAATGGGTTAGAATCGACAAAAACCGTGAGTATTGATGACTGACACGTAAACGCACCCCGGGGTTCGTCAATCATGGAAATCACTTCGGGGCCCCAATACTTAGTAATAGTCCAAGAAACGGGCCAGAATCGGCGCAAACTGCGAGTCTTGACGACCAACACGTAAGCATACCTTGGGGTGCGACAACCATGGAAATCGCTTTGGGACCCCTGAACGGTGAGTAATAGTCCATGAAACGGGTCAGAATCGACAAAAACCACGAGTTTTGATGACCGACACGTAAACGCACCACGGTGTTCTTCAATCATGGAAATCACTCCGGAACCACACAGCAATGAGTAATAGTCCAAGAAACGGGCCAGAATCGGCCCAAACTGCGATTGTTGATGACCGACACGTAAGCGCACCTTGGGTTTCAACATCCATGGAAATCGTTTGGGGACCCCAAAACGGTGTGTAAACGCACCTTGGGGACCGGTAATCGTGGAAATGACTACGGGACTACAAAACGGTGAGCCCACGAAACAGTCCAGAATCGGCTGAAACTGCGAGTTTTGATGATGAACACGTAAACGCACCTCGGGGATCGTTAATCGTGGAAATCGCTCCAGGACCCCAAAACGGTGAGTCAAACGTGCCAGAATCGGCCAAAACGGCAAGTGCTGATGAACGACACATAAGCGCACCTTAGGGTTCAGCAACCTTGAAAATCACTCCGAGACCCCCAAACAGTGAGTAATAGTCGACGAAACGGGCCAGAATCGGCCAAAACGGTAAATAATGATGAACGACACGTAAGCGGACCTTGGGGTTCAACAACTATGAAAATCACTCCGGGACCCAAAGATGGTGAGTAATAGTCCATGAAATGGGCCAGAATCGGCCAAAACTGCGAGTGCTGATGGCCGATGCGAAAACGCACCCTAGGGTTCATGAGCCATGAAAATCGCTCTGAGACACCAAAACGGTGAGTAATAGTCCATGATACGGGCCAAATCGGCCAAAACTGCGAGTGTTGATGACCGACACGTATACGCGCCCCAGTGTTCATCAATCGTGGAAATCGCTCCTCGACCCCATGAAACGGGCCAAAATAGGCCAAAACGGCGAGTGCTGTTGAACGGCACGTAAGGGCATCCTAGGGTTCAGCAACCATGAAAATCGTTTCGGGGCCCCAAAACTGTGAGTGATAGTTCACGATACGGGCCAGAATCGGCCAAAACTGCGAGTGTTGATGACCGACACGTAAATGCACCTTGGGGTTCAACAACTATGGAAATCGCTTTGGGAACCCAAAACAGTGAGTAATAGTCCAAGAAACGGGCCAGAATCGGCCAAAACTGCGACTGTCGATGACCGACACGTAATCGCACATTGGGGATCGACAAACATCGAAATCGCTTTGGGATCCCAAAACGGTGAGTAATAGTCCACGGAATGGGTTAGAATCGACAAAAACCGTGAGTATTGATGACTGACACGTAAACGCACCCCGGGGTTCGTCATGGAAATCACTTCGGGGCCCCAAAACTGAGTAATAGTCCAAGAAACGAGCCAGAATCAGCGCAAACTGCGAGTCTTGACGACCAACACGTACGCACACCTTGGGGTTCGACAACCATCGAAATCGCTTTGGGACCCCAAAACGGTGAGTAATAGTCCACGAAACGGGTCAGAATCGACAAAAACCGCGAGTTTTGATGACCGACACGTAAACGCACCCCGGTGTTCTTCAATCGTGGAAATCACTCCGGGACCACACAGCAATGAGTAATAGTCCAAGAAACGGGCCAGAATCAGCCCAAACTGCGATTGTTGATGATCGACACGTAAGCGCACCTTGGGTTTAAACATCCATGGAAATCGTTTGGGGACCCCAAAACGGTGTGTAAACGCACCTTGGGGATCGGTAATCGTGGAAATGACTACGGGACTGCAAACGGTGAGCCCACGAAACAGTCCAGAATCGGCTAAAACTGCGAGTTTTGATGATGAACACGTAAACGCACCTCGGGGATCGTTAATCGTGGAAATCGCTCCAGGACCCCAAAACGGTGAGTCAAACGTGCCAGAATCGGCCAAAACCGCAAGTGCTGATGAACGACACGTAAGCGCACCTTAGGGTTCAGCAACCTTGAAAATCACTCCGAGACCCCCAAACAGTGAGTAATAGTCGACGAAACGGGCCAAAATCGGCCAAAACGGTAAATAATGATGAACGACACGTAAGCGGACCTTGGGGTTCAACAACCGTGAAAATCACTCCGGGACCCGAAGATGGTGAGTAATAGTCCATGAAATGGGCCAGAATCGGCCAAAACTGCGAGTGTTGATGGCCGATGCGAAAACACACCCTAGGGTTGATCAGCCATGAAAATCGCTCTAAGACACCAAAACGGTGAATAATAGTCCATGATACGGGCCAAATCGGCCAAAACAACGAGTGTTGATGACCGACACGTAAACGCACCCCAGTGTTCATCAATCGTGGAAATCGTTCCTCGACCCCATGAAACGGGCCAAAATAGGCCAAAACGGCGAGTGTTGATGAACGGCACGTAAGGGCGCCCTAGGGTTCAGCAACCATGAAAATCGTTTCGGGGCCCCAAAACTGTGAGTGATAGTTCACGATACGGCCCAGAATCGGCCAAAACTGCGAGTGTTTTTGACCGACACGTAAACGCACCTTGGGGTTCAACAACTATGGAAATCGCTTTGGGAACCCAAAATAGTGAGTAATAGTCCAAGAAACGGGCCGAAATCGGCCAAAACTGCGATTGTCGATGACCGACACGTAATCGCACATTGGGGATCGACAAACATCGAAATCGCTTTGGGATCCCAAAACGGTGAGTAATAGTCCACGAAATGGGTTAGAATCGACAAAAACCGTGAGTACTGATGACTGACACGTAAACGCACCCCGGGGTTCGTCAATCATGGAAATCACTTCGGGGCCCCAATACTTAGTAATAGTCCAAGAAATGGGCCAGAATCGGCGCAAACTACGAGTCTTGACGACCAACACGTAAGCATACCTTGGGGTGCGACAACCATGGAAATCGCTTTGGGACCCCAAAACGGTGAGTAATAGTCCACGAAACGGGTCAGGATCGACAAAAACCATGAGTTTTGATGACCGACACGTAAACGCACCCCGGTGTTCTTCAATCATGGAAATCACTCCGGAACCACACAGCAATGATTAATAGTCCAGGAAACGGGCCAAAATCGGCCCAAACTGCGATTGTTGATGACCGACACGTAAGCGCACCTTGGGTTTCAACATCCATGGAAATCGTTTGGGGACCCCAAAACGGTGTGTAAACGCACCTTGGGGATCGGTAATCGTGGAAATGACTACGGGACTACAAAACGGTGAGCCCACGAAACAGTCCAGAATCGGCTGAAACTGCGAGTTTTGATGATGAACACGTAAACGCACCTCGGGGATCGTTAATCGTGGAAATCGCTCCAGGACCCCAAAACGGTGATTCAAACGTGCCAGAATCGGCCAAAACGGCAAGTGCTGATGAACGACACGTAAGCGCACCTTAGGGTTCAGCAACCTTGAAAATCACTCCGAGACCCCCAAACAGTGAGTAATAGTCGACGAAACGGGCCAGAATTGGCCAAAACGGTAAATAATGATGAACGACACGTAAGCGGACCTTGGGTTCAACAACCATGAAAATCACACCGGGACCCAAAGATGGTGAGTAATAGTCCATGAAATGGGCCAGAATCAGCCAAAACTACGAGTGTTGATGGTCGATGCGAAAACACACCCTAGGGTTCATTAGCCATGAAAATCGCTCTAAGACACCAAAACGGTGAATAATAGTCCATGATACGGGCCAAATCGGCCAAAACAACGAGTGTTGATGACCGACATGTAAACGCACCCCAGTGTTCATCAATCGTGGAAATCGCTCCTCGACCCCATGAAACGGGCCAAAATAGGCCAAAACGGCGAGTGTTGATGAACGGCACGTAAGGGCACCCTAGGGTTCAGCAACCATGAAAATAGTTTCAGGGCCCCAAAACTGTGAGTGCTAGTTCACGATACGGGCCAGAATCGGCCAAAACTGCGAGTGTTGTTGACCGACACGTAAACGCACCTTGGGGTTCAACAACTATGGAAATCGCTTTGGGAACCCAAAACGGTGAGTAATAGTCCAAGAAACGGGCCGAAATCGGCCAAAACTGCGATTGTCGATGACCGACACGTAATCGCACATTGGGGATCGACAAACATCGAAATCGCTTTGGGATCCCAAAACGGTGAGTAATAGTCCACGAAATGGGTTAGAATCGACAAAAAACGTGAGTATTGATGACTGACACGTAAACGCACCCCGGGGTTCGTCAATCATGGAAATCACTTCGGGGCCCCAATACTTAGTAATAGTCCAAGAAACGGGCCAGAATCGGCGCAAACTGCGAGTCTTGACGACCAACACGTAAGCATACCTTGGGGTGCGTCAACCATGGAAATCGCTTTGGGACCCCAAAACGGTGAGTAATAGTCCACGAAACGGGTCAGAATCGACAAAAACCACGAGTTTTGATGACCGACACGTAAACGCACCCCGGTGTTCTTCAATCATGGAAATCACTCCGGAACCACACAGCAATGAGTAATAGTCCAAGAAACGGGCCAGAATCGGCCCAAACTGCGATTGTTGATGACCGACACGTAAGCGCACCTTGGGTTTCAACATCCATGGAAATCATTTGGGGACCCCAAAACGGTGTGTAAACGCACCTTGGGGATCGGTAATCGTGGAAATGACTACGGGACTACAAAACGGTGAGCCCACGAAACAGTCCAGAATCGGCTGAAACTGCGAGTTTTGATGATGAACACGTAAACGCACCTCGGGGATCGTTAATCGTGGAAATCACTCCAGGACCCCAAAACAGTGAGTCAAACGTGCCAGAATCGGCCAAAACGGCAAGTGCTGATGAACGACACATAAGCGCACCTTAGGGTTCAGCAACCTTGAAAATCACTCCGAGACCCCCAAACAGTGAGTAATAGTCGACGAAACGGGCCAGAATCGGCTAAAACGGTAAATAATGATGAACGACACGTAAGCGGACCTTGGGGTTCAACAACCATGAAAATCACTCCGGGACCCAAAGATGGTGAGTAATAGTCCATGAAATGGGCCAGAATCGGCCAAAACTGCGAGTGTTGATGGCTGACGAAAACACACCCTAGGGTTCATCAGCTATGAAAATCGCTCTAAGACACCAAAACGGTGAATAATAGTCCATGATACGGGCCAAATCGGCCAAAACAACGAGTGTTGATGACCGACATGTAAACGCACCCCAGTGTTCATCAATCGTGGAAATCGCTCCTCGACCCCATGAAACGGGCCAAAATAGGCCAAAACGGCGAGTGTTGATGAACGGCACGTAAGGGCGCCCTAGGGTTCAGCAACCATGAAAATTGTTTCGGGGCCCCAAAACTGTGAGTGATAGTTCACGATACGGGACAGAATCGGCCAAAACTGCGAGTGTTGTTGACCGACACGTAAACGCACCTTGGGGTTCAACAACTATGGAAATCGATTTGGGATCCCAAAACAGTGAGTAATAGTCCAAGAAACGGGCCGAAATCGGCCAAAACTGCGATTGTCGATGACCGACACGTAATCGCACATTGGGGATCGACAAACATCGAAATCGCTTTGGGATCCCAAAACGGTGAGTAATAGTCCACGAAATGGGTTAGAATCGACAAAAACCGTGAGTATTGATGACTGACACGTAAACGCACCCCGGGGTTCGTCAATCATGGAAATCACTTCGGGACCCCAATACTTAGTAATAGTCCAAGAAACGGGCCAGAATCGGCGCAAACTACGAGTCTTGACGACCAACACGTAAGCATACCTTGGGGTGCGACAACCATGGAAATCGCTTTGGGACCCCAAAACGGTGAGTAATAGTCCACGAAACGGGTCAGAATCGACAAAAACCATGAGTTTTGATGACCGACACGTAAACGCACCCGGTGTTCTTCAATCATGGAAATCACTCCGGAACCACACAGCAATGAGTAATAGTCCAGGAAACGGGCCAGAATCGGTCCAAACTGCGATTGTTGATGACCGACACATACGCGCACCTTGGGTTTCAACATCCATGGAAATCGTTTGGGGACCCCAAAACGGTGTGTAAATGCACCTTGGGGATAGGTAATCGTGGAAATGACTACGGGACTACAAAACGGTGAGCCCACGAAACAGTCCAGAATCGGCTGAAACTGCGAGTTTTGATGATGAACACGTAAACACACCTCGGGGATCGTTAATCGTGGAAATCGCTCCAGGACCCCAAAACGGTGATTCAAACGTGCCAGAATCGGCCAAAACGGCAAGTGCTGATGAACGACACGTAAGCGCACCTTAGGGTTCAGCAACCTTGAAAATCACTCCGAGACCCCCAAACAGTGAGTAATAGTCGACGAAACGGGCCAGAATTGGCCAAAACGGTAAATAATGATGAACGACACGTAAGCGGACCTTGGGGTTCAACAACCATGAAAATCACACCGGGACCCAAAGATGGTGAGTAATAGTCCATGAAATGGGCCAGAATCGGCCAAAACTGCGAGTGTTGATGGTCGATGCGAAAACACACCCTAGGGTTCATCAGCCATGAAAATCGCTCTAAGACACCAAAACGGTGAATAATAGTCCATGATACGGGCCAAATCGGCCAAAACAACGAGTGTTGATGACCGACATGTAAACGCACCCCAGTGTTCATCAATCGTGGAAATCGCTCCTCGACCCCATGAAACGGGCCAAAATAAGCCTAAACGGCGAGTGTTGATGAACGGCACGTAAGGGCACCCTAGGGTTCAGCAACCATGAAAATCGTTTCAGGGCCCCAAAACTATGAGTGCTAGTTCACGATACGGGCCAGAATCGGCCAAAACTGCGAGTGTTGTTGACCGACACGTAAACGCACCTTGGGGTTCAACAACTATGGAAATCGCTTTGGGAACCCAAAACGGTGAGTAATAGTCCAAGAAACGGGCCGAAATCGGCCAAAACTGCGATTGTCGATGACCGACATGTAATCGCACATTGGGGATCGACAAACATCGAAATCGCTTTGGGATCCCAAAACGGTGAGTAATAGTCCACGAAATGGGTTAGAATCGACAAAAACCGTGAGTATTGATGACTGGCACGTAAACGCACCCCGGGGTTCGTCAATCATGGAAATCACTTCGGGGCCCCAATACTTAGTAATAGTCCAAGAAACGGGCCAGAATCGGCGCAAACTGCGAGTCTTGACGACCAACACGTAAGCATACCTTGGGGTGCGACAACCATGGAAATCGCTTTGGGACCCCAAAACGGTGAGTAATAGTCCACGAAACGGGTCAGAATCGACAAAAACCACGAGTTTTGATGACCGACACGTAAACGCACCCCGGTGTTCTTCAATCATGGAAATCACTCCGGAACCACACAGCAATGAGTAATAGTCCAAGAAACGGGCCAGAATCGGCCCAAACTGCGATTGTTGATGACCGACACGTAAGCGCACCTTGGGTTTCAACATCCATGGAAATCGTTTGGGGACCCCAAAACGGTGTGTAAACGCACCTTGGGGATCGGTAATCGTGGAAATGACTACGGGACTACAAAACGGTGAGCCCACGAAACAGTCCAGAATCGGCTGAAACTGCAAGTTTTGATGATGAACACGTAAACGCACCTCGGGGATCGTTAATCGTGGAAATCACTCCAGGACCCCAAAACAGTGAGTCAAACGTGCCAGAATCGGCCAAAACGGCAAGTGCTGATGAACGACACATAAGCGCACCTTAGGGTTCAGCAACCTTGAAAATCACTCCGAGACCCCCAAACAGTGAGTAATAGTCGACGAAACGGGCCAGAATCGGCCAAAACGGTAAATGATGATGAACGACACGTAAGCGGACCTTGGGGTTCAACAACCATGAAAATCACTCCGGGACCCAAAGATGGTGAGTAATAGTCCATGAAATGGGCCAGAATCGGCCAAAACTGCGAGTGTTGATGGCCGATGCGAAAACACACCCTAGGGTTCATCAGCCATGAAAATCGCTCTAAGACACCAAAACGGTGAATAATAGTCCATGATACGGGCCAAATCGGCCAAAACAACGAGTGTTGATGACCGACACGTAAACGCACCCCAGTGTTCATCAATCTTGGAAATCGCTCCTCGACCCAATGAAACGGGCAAAAGTAGGCCAAAACGGCGAGTGTTGATGAACGGCACGTAAGGGCACCCTAGGGTTCAGCAACCATGAAAATCGTTTCGGGGCCCCAAAACTGTGAGTGATAGTTCACGATACGGGCCAGAATCGGCCAAAACTGCGAGTGTTGTTGACCGACACGTAAACGCACCTTGGGGTTCAACAACTATGGAAATCGCTTTGGGATCCCAAAACAGTGAGTAATAGTCCAAGAAACGGGCCGAAATCGGCCAAAACTGCGATTGTCGATGACCGACACGTAATCGCACATTGGGGATCGACAAACATCGAAATCGCTTTGGGATCCCAAAACGGTGAGTAATAGTCCACGAAATGGGTTAGAATCGACAAAAACCGTGAGTATTGATGACTGACACGTAAACGCACCCCGGGGTTCGTCAATCATGGAAATCACTTCGGGGCCCCAATACTTCGTAATAGTCCAAGAAACGGGCCAGAATCGGCGCAAACTGCGAGTCTTGACGACCAACACGTAAGCATACCTTGGGGTGCGACAACCATGGAAATCGCTTTGGGACCCCAAAACGGTGAGTAATAGTCCACGAAACGGGTCAGAATCGACAAAAACCACGAGTTTTGATGACCGACACGTAAACGCACCCCGGTGTTCTTCAATCATGGAAATCACTCCGGAACCACACAGCAATGAGTAATAGTCCAGGAAACGGGCCAGAATCGGCCCAAACTGCGATTGTTGATGACCGACACGTAAGCGCACCTTGGGTTTCAACATCCATGGAAATCGTTTGGGGACCCCAAAATGGTGTGTAAACGCACCTTGGGGATCGGTAATCGTGGAAATGACTACGGGACTAGAAAACGGTGAGCCCACGAAACAGTCCAGAATCGGCTGAAACTGCGAGTTTTGATGATGAACACGTAAACGCACCTCGGGGATCGTTAATCGTGGAAATCGCTCCAGGACCCCAAAACGGTGATTCAAACATGCCAGAATCGGCCAAAACGGCAAGTGTTGATGAACGACACGTAAGCGCACCTTAGGGTTCAGCAACCTTGAAAATCACTCCGAGACCCCCAAACAGTGAGTAATAGTCGTCGAAACGGGCCAAAATCGGCCAAAACGGTAAATAATGATGAACGACACGTAAGCGGACCTTGGGGTTCAACAACCATGAAAATCACCTCGGGACCCAAATATGGTGAGTAATAGTCCATGAAATGGGCCAGAATCGGCCAAAACTGCGAGTGTTGATGGTCGATGCGAAAACACACCCTAGGGTTCATCAGCCATGAAAATCGCTCTAAGACACCAAAACGGTGAATAATAGTCCATGATACGGGCCAAATCGGCCAAAACAACGAGTGTTGATGACCGACATGTAAACGCACCCCAGTGTTCATCAATCGTGGAAATCACTCCTCGACCCCATGAAACGGGCCAAAATAGGCCAAAACGGCGAGTGTTGATGAACGGCACGTAAGGGCACCCTAGGGTTCAGCAACCATGAAAATCGTTTCGGGGCTCCAAAACTGTGAGTGATAGTTCACGATACGGGCCAGAATCGGCCAAAACTGCGAGTGTTGTTGACCGACACGTAAATGCACCTTGGGGTTCAACAACTATGGAGATCGCTTTGGGAACCCAAAACAATGAATAATAGTCCAAGAAACGGGCCGAAATCGGACAAAACTGCGATTGTCGATGACCGACACGTAATCGCACATTGGGGATCGACAAACATCGAAATCGCTTTGGGATCCCAAAACGGTGAGTAATTGTCCACGAAATGGGTTAGAATCGACAAAAACCGTGAGTATTGATGACTGACACGTAAACGCACCCCGGGGTTCGTCAATCATGGAAATCACTTCATGGCCCCAATACTTAGTAATAGTCCAAGAAACGGGCCAGAATCGGCGCAAACTGCGAGTCTTGACGACCAACACGTAAGCATACCTTGGGGTGCGACAACCATGAAAATCGCTTTGGGACCCCAAACCGGTGAGTAATAGTCCACGAAACGGGTCAGAATCGACAAAAACCACGAGTTTTGATGACCGACACGTAAACGCACCCCGGTGTTCTTCAATCATGGAAATCACTCCGGAACCACACAGCAATGAGTAATAGTCCAGGAAACGGGCCAGAATCGGCCCAAACTGCGATTGTTGATGACCGACACGTAAGCGCACCTTGGGTTTCAACATCCATGGAAATCGTTTGGGGACCCCAAAACGGTGTGTGAACGCACCTTGGGGATCGGTAATCGTGGAAATGACTACGGGACTACAAAACGGTGAGCCCACGAAACAGTCAAGAATCGGCTGAAACTGCGAGTTTTGATGATGAACACGTAAACGCACCTCGGGGATCGTTAATCGTGGAAATCGCTCCAGGACCCCAAAACGGTGAGTCAAACGTGCCAGAATCGGCCAAAACGGCAAGTGCTGATGAACGACACGTAAGCGCACCTTAGGGTTCAGCAACCTTGAAAATCACTCCGAGACCCCCAAACAGTGAGTAATAGTCGACGAAACGGGCCAGAATCGGCCAAAACGGTAAATAATGATGAACAACACGTAAGCGGACCTTGGGGTTCAACAACCATGAAAATCACTCCGGGACCCAAAGATGGTGAGTAATAGTCCATGAAATGGGCCAGAATCGGCCAAAACTGCGAGTGTTGATGGCCGATGCGAAAACACACCCTAGGGTTCATCAGCCATGAAAATCGCTCTAAGACACCAAAACGGTGAATAATAGTCCATGATACAGGCCAAATCGGCCAAAACAACGAGTGTTGATGACCGATATGTAAACGCACCCCAGTGTTCATCAATCGTGGAAATCGCTCCTCGACCCCATGAAACGGGCCAAAATAGGCCAAAACGGCGAGTGTTGATGAACGGCACGTAAGGGCACCCTAGGGTTCAGCAACCATGAAAATCGTTTCGGGGCCCCAAAACTGTGAGTGATAGTTCACGATACGGGCCAGAATCGGCCAAAACTGCGAGTGTTGTTGACCGACACGTAAACGCACCTTGGGGTTCAACAACTATGGAAATCGCTTTGGGAACCCAAAACGGTGAGTAATAGTCCAAGAAACGGGCCGAAATCGGCCAAAACTGCGATTGTCGATGACCGACACGTAATCGCACATTGGGGATCGACAAGCATCGAAATCGCTTTGGGATCCCAAAACGGTGAGTAATAGTCCACGAAATGGGTTAGAATCGACAAAAACCGTGAGTATTGATGACTGACACGTAAACGCACCCGGGGGTTCGTCAATCATGGAAATCACTTCGGGGCCCCAATACTTAGTAATAGTCGAAGAAACGGGCCAGAATCGGCGCAAACTGCGAGTCTTGACGACCAACACGTAAGCATACCTTGGGGTGCGACAACCATGGAAATCACTTTGGGACCCCAAAACGGTGGGTAATAGTCCACGAAACGGGTCAGAACCGACAAAAACCACGAGTTTTGATGACCGACACGTAAACGCACCCCGGTGTTCTTCAATCATGGGAATCACTCCGGAACCACACAGCAATGAGTAATAGTCCAAGAAACGGGCCAGAATCGGCCAAAACTGCGATTGTTGATGACCGACACGTAAGCGCACCTTGGGTTTCAACATCCATGGAAATCGTTTGGGGACCCCAAAACGGTGTGTAAACGCACCTTGCGGATCGGTAATCGTGGAAATGACTACGGGACTACAAAACGGTGAGCCCACGAAACAGTCCAGAATCGGCTGAAACTGCGAGTTTTGATGATGAACACGTAAACGCACCTCGGGGATCGTTAATCATGGAAATCGCTCCAGGACCCCAAAACAGTGAGTCAAACTTGCCAGAATCGGCCAAAACGGCAAGTGCTGATGAACGACACATAAGCGCACCTTAGGGTTCAGCAACCTTGAAAATCACTCCGAGACCCCCAAACAGTGAGTAATAGTCGACGAAACGGGCCAGAATCGGCCAAAACGGTAAATAATGATGAACGACACGTAAGCGGACCTTGGGGTTCAACAACCATGAAAATCACTCCGGGACCCAAAGATGGTGAGTAATAGTCCATGAAATGGGCCAGAATCGGCCAAAACTGCGAGTGTTGATGGCCGATGCGAAAACGCACCCTAGGGTTCATGAGCCATGAAAATCGCTCTGAGACACCAAAACGGTGAGTAATAGTCCATGATACGGGCCAAATCGGCCAAAACTGCGAGTGTTGATGACCGACACGTAAACGCACCCCAGTGTTCATCAATCGTGGAAATCGCTCCTCGACCCCATGAAACAGGCCAAAATAGGCCAAAACGGCGAGTGTTGATGAACGGCACGTAAGGGCACCCTAGGGTTCAGCAACCATGAAAATCGTTTCGGGGCCCCAAAACTGTGAGTGATAGTTCACGATACGGGCCAGAATCGGCCAAAACTGCGAGTGTTGTTGACCGACACGTAAACGCACCTTGGGGTTCAACAACTATGGAAATCGCTTTGGGAACCCAAAACGGTGAGTAATAGTCCAAGAAACGGGCCGAAATCGGCCAAAACTGCGATTGTCGATGACCGACACGTAATCGGACATTGGGGATCGACAAACATCGAAATCGCTTTGGGATCCCAAAACGGTGAGTAATAGTCCACGAAATGGGTTAGAATCGACAAAAACCGTGAGTATTGATGACTGACACGTAAACGCACCCCGGGGTTCGTCAATCATGGAAATCACTTCGGGGCCCCAATACTTAGTAATAGTCGAAGAAACGGGCCAGAATCGGCGCAAACTGCGAGTCTTGACGACCAACACGTAAGCATACCTTGGGGTGCGACAACCATGGAAATCGCTTTGGGACCCCAAAACGGTGGGTAATAGTCCACGAAACGGGTCAGAACCGACAAAAACCACGAGTTTTGATGACCGACACGTAAACGCACCCCAGTGTTCTTCAATCATGGAAATCACTCCGGAACCACACAGCAATGAGTAATAGTCCAAGAAACGGGCCAGAATCGGCCAAAACTGCGATTGTTGATGACCGACACGTAAGCGCACCTTGGGTTTCAACATCCATGGAAATCGTTTGGGGACCCCAAAACGGTGTGTAAACGCACCTTGCGGATCGGTAATCGTGGAAATGACTACGGGACTACAAAACGGTGAGCCGACGAAACAGTCCAGAATCGGCTGAAACTGCGAGTTTTGATGATGAACACGTAAACGCACCTCGGGGATCGTTAATCGTGGAAATCGCTCCAGGACCCCAAAACAGTGAGTCAAACTTGTCAGAATCGGCCAAAACGGCAAGTGCTGATGAACGACACATAAGCGCACCTTAGGGTTCAGCAACCTTGAAAATCACTCCGAGACCCCCAAACAGTGAGTAATAGTCGACGAAACGGGCCAGAATCGGCCAAAACGGTAAATAATGATGAACGACGCGTAAGCGGACCTTGGGGTTCAACAACTATGAAAATCACTCCGGGGCCCAAAGATGGTGAGTAATAGTCCATGAAATGGGCCAGAATCGGCCAAAACTGCGAGTGTTGATGGCCGATGCGAAAATGCACCCTAGGGTTCATGAGCCATGAAAATCGCTCTGAGACACCAAAACGGTGAGTAATAGTCCATGATACGGGCCAAATCGGCCAAAACTGCGAGTGTTGATGACCGACACGTATACGCACCCCAGTGTTCATCAATCGTGGAAATCGCTCCTCGACCCCATGAAACGGGCCAAAATAGGCCAAAACGGCGAGTGCTGTTGAACGGCACGTAAGGGCACCCTAGGGTTCAGCAACCATGAAAATCGTTTCGGGGCCCCAAAACTGTGAGTGATAGTTCACGATACGGGCCAGAATCGGCCAAAACTGCGAGTGTTGATGACCGACACGTAAATGCACCTTGGGGTTCAACAACTATGGAAATCGCTTTGGGAACCCAAAACAGTGAGTAATAGTCCAAGAAACGGGCCAGAATCGGCCAAAACTACGACTGTCGATGACCGACACGTAATCGCACATTGGGGATCGACAAACATCGAAATCGCTTTGGAATCCCAAAACGGTGAGTAATAGTCCACGGAATGGGTTAGAATCGACAAAAACCGTGAGTATTGATGACTGACACGTAAACGCACCCCGGGGTTCGTCAATCATGGAAATCACTTCGGGGCCCCAAAACTGAGTAATAGTCCAAGAAACGAGCCAGAATCGGCGCAAACTGCGAGTCTTGACGACCAACACGTAAGCACACCTTGGGGTTCGACAACCATCGAAATCGCTTTGGGACCCCAAAACGGTGAGTAATAGTCCACGAAACGGGTCAGAATCGACAAAAACCGCGGGTTTTGATGACCGACACGTAAACGCACCCCGGTGTTCTTCAATCGTGGAAATCACTCCGGGACCACACAACAATGAGTAATAGTCCAGGAAACGGGCCAGAATCAGCCCAAACTGCGATTGTTGATGACCGACACGTAAGCGCACCTTGGGTTTAATCATCCATGGAAATCGTTTGGGGACCCCAAAACGGTGTGTAAACGCACCTTGGGGATCGGTAATCGTGGAAATGACTACGGGACTACAAAACGGTGAGCCCACGAAACATTCCAGAATCGGCTGAAACTGCGAGTTTTGATGATGAACACGTAAACGCACCTCGGGGATCGTTAATCGTGAAAATCGCTCCAGGACCCCAGAACGGTGAGTAAAACGTGCCAGAATCGGCCAAAACGGCAAGTGCTGATGAACGACACGTAAGCGCACCTTAGGGTTCAGCAACCTTGAAAATCACTCCGAGACCCCCAAACAGTTAGTAATAGTCGACGAAACGGGCCAGAATCGGCCAAAACGGTAAATAATGATGAACGACACGTAAGCGGACCTTGGGGTTCAACAACCATGAAAATCACTCCGGGACCCAAAGATGGTGAGTAATAGTCCATGAAATGGGCCAGAATCGGCCAAAACTGCGAGTGTTGATGGCCGATGCGAAAACACACCCTAGGGTTCATCAGCCATGAAAATCGCTCTAAGACACCAAAACGGTGAATAATAGTCCATGATACGGGCCAAATCGGCCAAAACAACGAGTGTTGATGACCGACACGTAAACGCACCCCAGTGTTCATCAATCGTGGAAATCGCTCCTCGACCCCATGAAACGTGCCAAAATAGGCCAAAACGGCGAGTGTTGATGAATGGCACGTAAGGGCACCTTAGGGTTCAGCAACCATGAAAATCGTTTCGGGGCCCCAAAACGGTGAGTGATAGTTCACGATACGGGCCAGAATCGGCCAAAACTGCGAGTGTTGTTGACCGACACGTAAACACACCTTGGGGTTCAACAACTATGGAAATCGCTTTGGGAACCCAAAACAGTGAGTAATAGTCCAAGAAACCGGCCGAAATCGGCCAAAACTACGATTGTCGATGACCGACACGTAATCGCACATTGGGGATCGACAAACATCGAAATCGCTTTGGGATCCCAAAACGGTGAGTAATAGTCCACGAAATGGGTTAGAATCGATAAAAACCGTGAGTATTGATGACTGACACGTAAACGCACCCCGGGGTTCGTCAATCATGGAAATCACTTCGGGGCCTCAATACTTAGTAATAGTCCAAGAAACGGGCCAGAATTGGCGCAAACTGCGAGTCTTGAAGACCAACACGTAAGCATACCTTGGGGTGCGACAACCATGGAAATCGCTTTGGGACCCCAAAACGGTGAGTAATAGTCCACGAAACGGGTCAGAATCGGCAAAAACCACGAGTTTTGATGACCGACACGTAAACACACCCCGGTGTTCTTCAATCATGGAAATCACTCCGAAACCACACATCAATGAGTAATAGTCCAAGAAACGGGCTAGAATCGGCCCAAACTGTGATTGTTGATGACCGACACGTAAGCGCACCTTGGGTTTCAACATCCATGGAAATCGTTTGGGGACCCCAAAACGGTGTGTAAACGCACCTTGGGGATCGGTAATCGTGGAAATGACTACGGGACTACTAAACGGTGAGCCCACGAAACAGTCCAGAATCGGCTGAAACTGCGAGTTTTGATGATGAACACGTAAACGCACCTCGGGGATCGTTAATCGTGGAAACCACTCCAGGACCCCTAAACGGTGAGTCAAACGTGCCAGAATCGACCTAAACGGCAAGTGCTGATGAACGACACGTAAGCGCACCTTAGGGTTCAGCAACCTTGAAAATCACTCCGAGACCCCCAAACAGTGAGTAATAGTCGACGAAACGGACCAGAATCGGCCAAAACGGTAAATAATGATGAACGACACGTAAGCGGACCTTGGGGTTCAACAACCATGAAAATCACTCTGGGACCCAAAGATGGTGAGTAATAGTCCATGAAATGGGCCATGATCGGCCAAAACTGCGAGTGTTGATGGCCGATGCAAAATC
Organism: Secale cereale; assembly: GCA_902687465.1. Taxonomy (NCBI): domain Eukaryota; kingdom Viridiplantae; phylum Streptophyta; class Magnoliopsida; order Poales; family Poaceae; genus Secale; species Secale cereale. The sequence goes on from LR738711.1 coordinate 172,999,671, forward strand.
ACACCCTAGGGTTCATCAACCATGAAAATCGCTCTAAGACACCAAAACGGTGAATAATAGTCCATGATACGGGCCAAATCGGCCAAAACTACGAGTGTTGATGACCGACATGTAAACGCAACCCAGTGTTCATCAATCGTGGAAATCGCTCCTGGACCCCATGAAACGGGCCAAAATAGGCCAAAACGGCGAGTGTTGATGAACGGCACGTAAGGGCACCCTAGGGTTCAACAATCATGAAAATCGTGTCGGGACCCCAAAACTGTGAGTGATAGTCCACGATACGGGCCAGAATCGGCCAAAACTGTGAGTGTTGATGACCGACACAATGCACCTTGGGGTTCAACAACTTTGGAAATCGCTATGGGAACCCAAAACAGTGAGTAATAGTCCAAGAAACGGGCCAGAATTGGCCAAAACTGCGATTGTCGATGACCGACACGTAATCGCACATTGGGGATCTACTAACATGGAAATCGCTTTGGGATCCCAAAACGGTGAGTAATAGTCCACGAAATGGGTTAGAATCGACAAAAACCGTGAGTATTGATGACTGACACGTAAACGCACCCCGGGGTTCGTCAATCACGAAAATCACTTCGGGGCCCCAAAACTGAGTAATAGTCCAAGAAACGGGCCAAAATCGACGCAAACTGCGAGTCTTGACGACCAACACGTAAGCATACCTTAGGGTTCGACAACCATGGAAATCGCTTTGGGACCCCAAAACGGTGAGTAATAGTCCACGAAACGGGGTCAGAATCGACAAAAACCGCGAGTTTTGATGACCGACACGTAAACGCACCCCGGTGTTCTTCAATCGTGGAAATCACTCCGGGACCACATAGCAATGAGTAATAGTCCAAGAAACGGGCCAGAATCGGCCCAAATTGCGACTGTTGATGACCGACACGTAAGCGCTGATACGTCCAGAATGCATCACTATTTTATATCGTAATTTATCCTTATTCATTGATATATTTCACGTTACGATGATGTTCTTATGTTGTTTTGGCCTATTTTACACAGTTTGCAACTTTCCGATGCCGAAGCAGCAGACGCAGGATTCAGCAGTAAAAAGTGGACGCTGAGTTGCTGAAGAAGAATACCTCCAAATTACCTGAAAATCGACGGGGGATATTTTCCAGACGGATCACGAAGGCACGCAAAAGGGCAACCAGAGGGGGGCCACAGGGTGTCCAGGCGCCCTGGGCCCCCCCCCCCCCTGGCCGCGCCGGGGGGGCGCCTGGAGCCCCTGGCCCACCTCCGGCTGCCCCCTTTTGCCTATATACTCTCCGTTATCCGAAAACCCTAAAAACGAGAGTTTTTACGGAGTTCCGCCGCCGCTCCGTGGCGGAAACCTACAGAGAATAAAAATCCATCTCCGGCGGGCAGATTTCGCCGGGGAGATCACCTCCCGGAAGGGGAGATCATCGCCATCGTTATCACCATCGTCACGGGCATCATCGAGATCATCATCAACATCATCCCCAACACCAGCACCATCTCCATCTTCATCCAAATCTCATCTCACAATTGCAACTTGTGTTGTAACTCGTACTACCTATCCTCTCTACTCCATCGGTGTTTATTAGTACTTTGTGGTGAATGCTATTGAGTTTTTTTGGAGAAATATCATTATGTCCAGATTGTTTATCATCCATTTATCTCCACTGATCATGATCTCTTTTATGTCTTGTGAGTAGTTACCTTACTTCTTGAGGACATGGGAAAAGTCTTGTTGTTAGTAGTCATATGCTGTTGAAGTAATATGTGTTGTTTGATACTTAAGTTGTGTTGTCATTCTACTAGTGGTGTTGTGTGAGTCGAACACTCAACACTTCGCCTTATTAAGGACCTAGGGGAATACATTGTGTACAAAGAATGCTTACGGTGGGTTGCCGGAGTGACAGAAACCTGAACCCCAGTTCGCACGCTTTTGCACAAGGGAACAATGGATCATCAATCGTATTGCTATGGTTAGGCTTTTGCCTTAAATTCTATCTTGTATTTGCGGATGCTTGCAAGGTGTTTAATCATAAGAGTGCACTCATCTTAGTCTAGAGAGTGTACTAGCATAGATCCACCCACTCAACACTTATCAACACATAACATAGTACCGATACAGAATATGGTGAAAGCACATGACTACCTCTCCCGTGTGTCCTCAGGAACGCTTTAGCCTTTATAAGTTCAGTTGCTAGGCCTCTCCTTTTCTCAGAAAGGATTGGGCCACTTGTTACTCTCAGTGCCTTTTACTTTGCTTGCTTTTACTTTCCTGTTGCTTATATCAACAAAACCCCTAAAAAGTTATCTTTCAGTGCTTGCAGTAATTTCTTGCTCAGAATCGCTTATCAATACCTTCTGCTCCTCGTTGGGTTCGACACTCTTACTTATCGAAAACGCTGCAATAGATCCCTTACGATTGTGTGTCATCAAGTACCGTTTTCTGGCGCCGTTGCCGGGGAGCGTAGCGCTATTGGTAAAGTGAAACTGGTAAGGAAGTTTTTATAATTATGTTTTTATTTTATTTTTGCTGTTGCTGCTCTTTGTCCTTATGGACAACCTTGCTATTGGATCGTTGCTTGTGGGAAGACGCCCCACACCTGTGGTGGTCACTCCTCCCCCTACTGAAATTATGCCCTATAAAATACCAGCTGGTATTATCGATTATGTTTTGGCTAATCATTATGCAGGAGACAAACATCCCGGTGAACACTTGCTATATCTGTCACAACTATGTTCATTATTTAAGCTTGCAGGTGTATCAAGGGAGTTTGTCATGAGGAAATTGTTCGCCGTATCACTTATAGATAAAGCTTCAGATTGGTATAGGCTTCTCGATAACTCGCACTTGCTTGACTGGCAAGAGCTTATGTCTCTCTTTTATACTAAGTTTTATCCTCTTCATGAAATTCATCGAGACAGGAACTATATCTATAACTTTAGGTCTCGTGATGGAGAAAGCATTGCTCAAGCTTGGGGGAGATTGAAGTCCCTAATGCTCAAATGTCCTATTCATGAGCTCCCCAAGGAAATTATACTTACAAATTTTTATGCCAGGCTTTCTCGTCAGGATAAGGAGATGTTGGATGCCTCCTCTAGTGGGGTATTTTAGACGAAGAGTGTTAAAGAAAGGTGGGATCTCATTGAAAGGATCCAGAGGAATACCGAAGATTGGGAAATCAATAAAGGTATTGAACCCGCTATAAATTATGAACATGATTATATTGAGAGCTATGTGAAAACTGATTACTTCAATACTTTTTGCTCTAAGATTGGTCTTGATTCCCATCTAATGATTGATTTCTGTAAGAATTTTGCCTCTCACGTTGATTCTTTTAAAAAGAAGAGAGACCAGCATCATGAACCTTTTAAACAGCTACCTGTTGATATTCATGTTGCTGACCCTATTTTGCCTGCAGTTATATATGAAAAGCCTCCTTTTCCCGCAAGGATAAGGGAGCACTATCTTGTGACAGGCGTAATAAATAAAAGTGAGAGAAGAGTTGATGAGCCTGAGGACCAGATCAAGGTCGATCCTCAAGTTGCATTGATTAAAGACCTTGTTACTAATTATGTTTTGGATTCCAATGTGAATTTTTGTGCTGTTTCCACTAACCTTGTCACAACCAAGAATAAAGGCCCGATTTCAGGTACTCCAGTGGTATCTGTTAAAATAGGAGATCACAATTATTATGGGCTATGCGATTTGGGATCGAGTGCAAGTGCTATCCCCTATTCACTTTATGAAGAGATCATCGGGGAGATTTCCCCTTGTGAACTTGAAGAAGTTGATGTTACCATTCATCTTGCAAACGGAACAACTATCTCTCCTATCGGAATTGTGAGGGACGTTGAAGTCCTATGTGGAAAGGTAAAATACCCTACCGACTTTCTAGTACTTGGTTCAGAGAGGGACAATTTTTGTCCTATTATTTTTGGTAGACCTTTTCTTAGAACTTGTGGAGCTATAATAGATTGCAAGAAAGGTAAAGTTTCTGTTGAATTCAATGGTGAGCCATATGAATTTAATTTTTCTAAGTTCTCTAAGCAGCCTCGTGGTACCGATTTACCTAGTGATGATAAAATTATTGAAAGTATTGCTTCTATTGCTATTCCCCCTAATGATCCCTTGAAGCAATATATGGAGGACCACGAGAATGATTTGCATATGCAGGAAAGAAATGAACTAGATGAAATATTCTTGAGGCAACCTGCTATCCTGAAGCACAGCCTTCCGGTTGAACCTTTGGGAATTTTATCAAAACCAAAAGAAGACCTGGTGTTCGATCTTAAACCTCTTCCCGATACGCTCAAGTATGCTTATTTAGATTGAAAGAAAGTATATCATGTTATTATCAACTCTAACCTTTCAGGATATGAAGAAGAGCGATTATTGGAAGTACTTCGTAAACACCGAGGCGCAATTGGCTATACCCTTGATGACCTTAAGGGGATTAGTCCATCTATCTGTCAACATACTATCAGCCTTGAGCCTGACGCTAAACCAGTTGTTGATCATCAACGACGGTTGAACCCGAAGATGATGGATGTTGTAAGAACTGAAATTCTCAAGCTTCTAGCCGCAGGTATTATCTACCCTATAGCTGATAGTAAGTGGGCAAGCCTGGTACATTATGTTCCCAAGAAAGGAGGTACAACTGTGGTTCCTAATGATAAGAATGAACTAATACCTCAGAGAATTATTATTGGATATAGAATGTGTATTTATTACAGGAAGCTGAACAAGGCAACCAGGAAGGATCACTACCCGTTGCCGTTCATCGACCAAATGCTTGAAAGGTTATCCAAAAATACCCACTTTTGTTATCTCAATGGTTATTCTGGCTTCTCTCAAATTCATGTTAACACTGCTGATCAAGAGAAGACCACTTTTACTTGTCCCTTTGGTACTTATGCTTACAGGCGTATGCCTTTTGGTTTATGTAATGCCCCTGCTACTTTTCAAAGGTGTATGTCTGCTATCTTTCATGGTTTCTGTGGGATATTATGGAAGTCTTCATGGACGATTTCTCAGTCTATGGAACTTCCTTTGACCATTGTCTCCACAACCTTAATAAAGTTTTGCAGAGATGTGAGGAGACAAATTTGGTACTCAACTGGGAGAAGTGCCACTTCATGGTTAACGAAGGAATTGTTCTTGGTCACAAGATTTCCGAAAGGGGAATTGAAGTGGACAAGGCCAAGATCGAAGCTATTGAGAGGATGCCCTATCCAAGGGACATCAAAGGTATTCGCAGCTTTCTTGGTCATGCTGGTTTCTATAGAAGATTTATTAAAAACTTTTCTAAGACTTCGAGGCCCCTCACTAATCTTCTCCAGAAGGACGTTCCTTTTGTATTTGATGAGGATTGCAAGGAAGCTTTTGAAGTTCTTAAGAAAGCCTTAATAACCGCTCCTATAGTACAACCACCTGACTGGAATTTACCTTTTGAGATTATGTGTGATGCTAGTGATTTTGCTGTTGGAGCTGTTTTAGGACAAAGAGTTGATAAGAAATTGAATGTTATACATTATGCTAGTAAAACCCTTGATAGTGCTCAAAGGAATTATGCTACTATTGAGAAGGAATTCTTAGCTGTAGTATTTGCTTGTAATAAGTTTAGGCAGTATATTGTTGATTCCAAAGTTATTATTCATACTGATCATGTTGCCATTAAGTACCTTATGACAAAGAAGGATGCCAAGCCAAGGCTTATCAGATGGGTACTCCTTCTTCAAGAATTTGATTTGCAGATTGTTGATAGGAAAGGGGAAGACAATCCGGTGGCGGACAATCTTTCAAGGATGGAAGATATACCGCATGATCCCATCCCAGTCAACGACAGTTTTCCAGACGAACAACTTGTCGTTGTAAAAGTACAATCTCTTTCCGATCCTTGGTTTGCATATTATGCTAATTTTATTGTTGCAAAGTATTTGCCTCCAGGTTTAACATTTCAGCAAAGGAAGAAGTTCTTTCATGATTTGAGGCACTACTTTTGGGATGACCCACATCTTTTCAAAGAAGGCCCCGACGGGATCGTGAGAAGATGCATACCGGAACATGAGCAAAAGGACATTCTCAAACAGTGTCATGATAGTCCCTATGGAGGACATCATGCCGGTGAGAGGACTGCACATAAGGTTCTTCAATCAGGTTTTTATTGGCCTACTCTCTTTAAGGATGCTAGAAATTATGTTTTAGCCTGTGATAAATGTCAGAGAGTTGGTAACATTAGTAGAAGGAATGAGATGCCTATGAATTACTCACTAGTGATTGAACCTTTTGATTGCTGGGGTTTTGACTTTATGGGTCCTTTTCGTTCTTCGCACAAGTACACGCACATTTTAGTAGCTGTTGATTATGTGACCAAGTGGGTTAAAGCAATCCCCACTGAAAGTGCTGATCACAAGACATCTTTGAAAATGCTCAAGGATGTAATTTTTCCTAGGTTTGGTGTACCTAGGTATCTCATGACTGATGGAGGATCACACTTCACGCACGAAGCTTTTAGAAAAGCTTTAGCCAAATACGATGTCAATCATAGAATTGCTTCACCATATCATCCTCAAACTAGTGGGCAAGTTGAGCTCACCAATAGAGAGATTAAGTTGATCTTGCATAAGACAGTAAACAGAAATAGAAAGGACTGGTCAAATAAGTTAGGAGATGCTTTGTGGGCGTATAGAACTGCTTACAAAAACCCCATGGGCATGTCCCCCTATAAGATGGTGTATGGAAAGGCTTGCCATTTGCCATTAGAGTTAGAGCACAAAGCTTTCTGGGCTGTTAGAGAGCTTAATGCTGACCCGAAATTAGCTGGTGAGAAGCGTCTCATGAACTTGACTTCTCTAGATGAATGGAGAAGTCAAGCTTACGAGAGCACTAAAATGTTCAAGGAAAAGGTAAAGAAGTGGGATGATAGGAGGATTCTGAAACGTGAATTTAATGTTGGTGATAAAGTTTTGTTGTTTAGATCCCGTTTCAGGTTTTCTCCAGGCAAACTACTTTCTAGGTGGGAAGGGCCATTTCATATTGAAGAAGTCTATCGGTCTGGTGCAATTAAGATTAACAATTTTGAAGGCACCAAACCTCAAGTTGTGAATGGGCAAAGACTTAAGCATTACATAGCAGGAGATCCTGTCAATGATGATGTGAATTTGATATACACAACAACTCACGAAGAACATGTTGCAGCCCTGTTTCAGACACCAGCAGAAGCAGAATAAAGAAAAGGTATGTATTACGGTAAGGAAACATCGCGAACCACCATAAAAGTTCTATATTACGAGTTTTTTGCAAAATTAGTAAAATTCTAAGCCTAAGTGGAGCCGGAGACGAGCTCCAGGGGGTCCAGGCGCCCCCCTGGCGCGCCCTACCTCCTGGCCGCGCCGGGAGGCCGCCTGGACACCCGGAAGTCCGTCTCCGACCCCGCTTTAGCCTGTTACCTTCCTTTCTGTGCATAAATTTTTGCTATATATTTGCCCGGATTGTTCCGGCAACGTATCTTGCGATTTCGTGTGTTTTTTTCGATCTGTTTCTGCCAGGGAATCTTTCAACTGAATCTAGGTGCCATGGCTTCTCCAAGTTCCCCCAAGGACAAGTTCATCGTCAACGTCATCAACCCTTGCCTCGCTGAGGTGAAGAAGCACCCTCAGGTTGTTCGGATGGAGGACGGTGTCCTTCATCAAGAAGATCTGAAGGGACCTATCAAGGAGGGGAGCATCCAGGCCAGGCTGGAAGAAGTGGAGCAAGAAGTCTTCAAGTACAAGAAGATGATCGAACTTGGTGTTGAAGCTAACTTTGACATCATCAATGAGCTGAAGACCTACTTCCTGAAGGAGATGAAGGAGATGTGGAAAAGCGTTACCGCGTCTGAAGAAAGAATTGAAGAGCTCCAAGGGCAAATTTATGATCTACATAACCAGAACTGTGAGTATGAACTAAGGTTTATGCGCATGGGTATGGGTGCTGCATGCAGGATTCAGGAGACAAACTTCTCATATGAGACTGGAGAACCCCTTCCATGGAAGCGTTTCGCCGAGGACTACGTGATCAACGCCAACAAGAATCAGGAGTGAAATCTCCTTGGGTAACGGCATTCCCTTGGCTTGTTCCAAGCTTGGGGGAGTGCCCGGTATCTTTATCTTTATCTTTTGTCTTTTAGAGTCAAGTAGAGTCATATCATGTTTAGGGAGGTTACTATATGAAATAGTTGTGTGCATTGAGGTCTATCACTCCTTCGGTGGAGAGATTGTATCCGTGAGTGTGGAGTCGTCTATGATGGAATATTAATGAGAAGTCTATTGGTTCCTTTGCCGCACTCGGTATTCTCTTCACGCAATCGACCTTATATGATGATTCTTATGAGGAGTATTGACCTTATATCAGGTATGGCTGTGAAAACTTTATTTAATCTTGGCAAACATAGCTTTGGTCATAACAACAAGCATGATTTTCTTAAAGTATCGACATAGCCAAAACCTTTATGTTATTATGCTTGAAGTGTTATGCTGACAAGGAAGACAACTTGATGTGTTATGCTTACTTCAATGTTTATGCTTTATATTGCTTTGCATCATAGTCATCATCAATTGTCTGTTCTCTCAAAACCTTTGCTAGCCTAACTCTGTACTAAGCGGAATTCTGCTTGTGCATCCATACCCTTAAACCAATACCTTCCATATGAGTCCACCATACCTTCCTATTCGTGGTATTCCACTACCACCTCCTAAAGTACAGAATTTATGTGTTATCCTTAAAATATTCAAAATCTTTTATTTTGTGCCTCTGTTTTAGCTCATGAGGAAGTAATAGTTAATTGATGGTCTTTTTGAGTTGGACAAGTTTCACCCCGGGATTGCATGTCTAATCTGCAAACCCCTAATACGAGAAGGAACTGGCAAAGAGTCCGCCCGGCTCATAAAAAAATATACAACAAACAAACCCTCCTTCACGCTTTGTTCATGAGAAATCAGAAAACTTTGGCAGTGATAAACAAAGGAGATTAAGAGGATGTGATCGTCCTCGTGCGGGAGCCGTTCCTCGAAACTTGTCCAGCTCGAGAAGTAATTGAGTTATCTATTAGCATTCGTTGACAAATCATGCACCTCTCAAAACTTGTTTTCATTCTGTTTGATTTAAGGATAGCACATGAGTTTTCCCTACTTCCCTAGAGGAGGGCCTATCTTTTAATTTTAGGTTGAGTCAGTTATTCCTACTTCCTTCTATTCTTAAAGAGAGCAGACATTTGATGTTGACAAGGATTCATTCATATAAAGTTGCATTAAGATTGGTCATATCATATCCTTGTTGACATTATCATTTGATAAGTAAGTTGTTTGTCAAGCCCAGCTAAGGCAAATATCTTCCTTTGTGTTAACACTTTCACTTCTTGCCTAATAACATGTTCTTTCAAAAGCTTCAATTAATCTCATCAAAACATAAGAAAGAGCAAAAGTTAAAGCTATTTGTTGTTCTTTGACCAAAGGACATGTTTGATATGATTTGATGAGTTTCCTTAGCCCTACTTTCGAATATAAGTGTTACCACTCTTTTATAAGGGCCTTATGAGTTGAAGATTGCTGTTGAGGATATTTTAGTTGGTGAAGAAGCTGTGATGCTTCTTGTCCGTATTCGATTTATCGACACTTCACTCTCTAAACTTGTGGACAGGTTTACCGAGCTCAGTATTCGCTTGGGGACAAGCGAGGTCTAAGCTTGGGGGTGTTGATACGTCCAAAATGCATCACTATTTTATATCGTAATTTATCCTTATTCATTGATATATTTCACGTTACGATGATGTTCTTATGTTGTTTTGGCCTATTTTACACCGTTTGCAACTTTCCGATGCTGAAGCAGCAGACGCAGGATTCAGCGGTAAAAAGTGGACGCTGAGTTGCTGAAGAAGAATACCTCCAAATTACCTGAAAATCAACGGGGGATATTTTCCAAACGGATCACGAAGGCACGCAAAAGGGAAACCAGAGGGGGGCCACAGGGCGTCCAGGCGCCCTGGGGGCGCCCCCCCCCCCCCTGGCCGCGCCGGGGGGGGCGCCTGGAGCCCCTGGCCCACCTCCGGCACCCCCCTTTTGCCTATATACTCTCCGTTATCCGTAAACCCTAAAAACGAGAGTTTTTACGGAGTTCCGCCGCCGTTCCGTGGCGGAAACCTACAGAGAAGAAAAAGCCATCTCCGGCAGGCAGATTTCGCCGGGGAGATCACCTCCCGGAAGGGGAGATCATCGCCATCGTCATCACCATCGTCACGGGCATCATCAAGATCATCATCAACATCATCCCCAACACCAGCACCATCTCCATCTTCATCCAAATCTCATCTCACAATTGCAACTTGTGTTGTAACTCGTACTACCTATCCTCTCTACTCCATCGGTGTTGATTACTACTTTGTGGTGAATGCCATTGAGTTTTGTTGAAGAAATATCATTATGTCCAGATTGTTTATCATCCATTTATCTCCACTGATCATGATCTCTTTTATGTCTTGTGAGTAGTCACCTTAGTTCTTGAGGACATGGGAAAAGTCTTGTTGTTAGTAGTCATATGCTGTTGAAGTAATATGTGTTGTTTGATACTTAAGTTGTGTTGTCATTCTACTAGTGGTATTGTGTGAGTCGAACACTCAACACTTCTCCTTATTAAGGACCTAGGAGAATACATTGTGTACAAAGAATGCTTACGGTGGGTTGCCGGAGTGACAGAAACATGAACCCCAGTTCGCACGCTTTTGCACTAGGGAACAATGGATCATCGATCGTATTGCTATAGTTAGGCTTTTGCCTTAAATTCTATCTTGTATTTGCAGATGCTTGCAAGGTGTTTAATCATAAGAGTGCACTCATCTTAGTCTAGAGAGTGTACTAGCATAGATCCACCCACTCAACACTTATCAACACATAACATAGTACCGATACAGAATATGGCGAAAGCACATGACTACCTCTCCCGTGTGTCCTCAGGAATGCTTTAGCCTTTATAAGTTCAGTTGCTAGGCCTCTCCTTTGCTCAGAAAGGATTGGGCCACTTGTTACTCTCAGTGCCTTTTACTTTGCTTGATTTTACTTTCCTGTTGCTTATATCAAGAAAACCCCTAAAAAGTTATCTTTCAGTGCTTGCAGTAATTTCTTGCTCAGAATCGCTTATCAATACCTTCTGCTCCTCGTTGGGTTCGACACTCTTACTTATCGAAAACGCTGCAACAGATCCCTTACGGTTGTGGGTCATCAAGCGCACCTTTGGTTTCAACATCCATGGAAATCGTTTTGGGACCCCAAAACGGTGTGTAAACGCACCTTGGGGATCGGTAATCGTGGAAATAACTCCGGGACTACAAAACGATGAGCCCACGAAACAGTCCAGAATCGGCTGAAACTGCGAGTTTTGATGATAAACACGTAAACGCACCTCGGGGATCGTTAATCGTGGAAATCGCTCCAGGACCCCAAAAACGGTGAGTCAAACGTGCCAGAATCGGCCAAAACGGCAAGTGCTGATGAACGACACGTAAGCGCACCTTAGGGTTCAGCAACCTTAAAAATCACTCCGAGACCCCCAAACAGTGAGTAATAGTCGACGAAACGGGCCTGAATCGGCCAAAACGGTAAATAATGATGAACGACACGTAAGCGGACCTTGGGGTTCAACAACCATGAAAATCACTCTGGGACCCAAAGATGGTGAGTAATAGTCCATGAAATGGGCCAGAATCGGCCAAAACTGCGAGTGTTGATGGCCGATGCGAAAACACACCCTAGGGTTCATCAGCCATGAAAATCGCTCTAAGACACCAAAACGGTGAATAATAGTCCATGATACGGGCCAGATCGGCCAAAACAACGAGTGTTGATGACCGACACGTAAACGCACCCCAGTGTTCATCAATCGTGGAAATCGCTCCTGGACCCCATGAAACGGGCCTAAATAGGCCAAAACGGCGAGTGTTGATGAACGGCACGTAAGGCCACCCTGGGGTTCAACAACCATGAAAATCGTTTCGGGACCCCAAAACTGTGAGTGATAGTCCACGATACGGGCCAGAATCGGCCAAAACTGTGAGTGTTGATGACCGACACGTAAACGCACCTTGGGGTTCAACAACTATGGAAATTGCTTTGGGAACCCAAAACAGTGAGTAATAGTCCAAGAAACGGGCCAGAATCGGCCAAAACTACGATTGTCGATGACCGACACGTAATCGCACATTGGGGATCGACAAACATCGAAATCGCTTTGGGATCCCAAAACGATGAGTAATAGTCCACGAAATGGGTTAGAATCGACAAAAACTGTTAGTTTTGATGACTGACACGTAAACGCACCCCCGGGTTCGTCAATCATGGAAATCACTTCGGGGCCCCAAACCTGAGTAATAGTCCAAGAAACGGGCCAGAATCGGCGGAAACTGCGAGTCTTAACGACCAACACGTAAGCATACCTTGGGGTTCGACAACCATGGAAATCGCTTTGGGACCCCAAAACGGTGAGTAATAGTCCACGAAACGGGTCAGAATCGACAAAAACCGCGAGTTTTGATGACCGACGCGTAAACGCACCTCGGTGTTTTTCAATCGTGGAAATCACTCCGGGACCACACAGCAATGAGTAATAGTCCAAGAAACGGGCCAGAATTGGCCCAAACTGCGACTGTTGATGACCGACACGTAAGCGCACCTTGGGTTTCAACATCCATGGAAATCGTTTTGGGACCCCAAATCGGTGAGTAAACGCACCTTGGGGATCGGTAATCGTGGAAAAGACTCCGGGACTCCAAAATGGTGAGCCCACGAAACAGTCCAGAATCGGCTGAAACTGCGAGTTTTGATGACGAACACGTAAACGCACCTCGGGGATCGTTAATCGTGGAAATCGCTCCAGGACTCCAAAACGATGCGTCAAACGTGCCAGAATCGACCAAAACGGCAAGTGCTGATGAATGACACATAAGCGCACCTTAGGGTTCAGCAACCTTGAAAATCACTCCGAGACCCCCAAACGGTGAGTAATAGTTGACAAAACGGGCCAGAATCGGCCAAAACGGTAAGTAATAGCCCATGAAACAGGCCAGAATCGACCAAAACAGCGAGTGATGATGAACGACACGTAAGCGGACCTTGGGGTTCAACAACCATGAAAATCACTCCGGGACCCAAAGATGGTGAGTACTAGTCCATGAAATGGGCCAGAATGGGCCAAAACTGCGAGTGTTGATGGCCGATGCGACAACGCACTCTAGGGTTATGAACCATGAAAATCGCTCTGAGACACCAAAACGATGAGTAATAGTCCATGATACGGGCCAAATCGGACAAAACTGCGAGTGTTGATGACCGACACGTAAACGCACCCCAGTGTTCATCAATCGTGGAAATCGCTCCTCGACCCCATCAAACGGGCCAAAATAGGCCAAAACGGCGAGTGCTGTTGAACGGCACGTAAGGGCACCCTAGGGTTCAGCAACCATGAAAATCGTTTCGGGGCCCCAAAACTGTGAGTGATAGTTCACGATACGGGCCAGAATCGGCCAAAACTGCGAGTGTTGATGACCGACACGTAAACGCACCTTGGGGTTCAACAACTATGGAAATCGCTTTGGGAACCCAAAACAGTGAGTAATAGTCCAAGAAACGGGCCAGAATCGGCAAAAACTGTGATTGTCGATGACTGACACGTAATCGCACATTGGGGATCGACAAACATCGAAATCACTTTGGGATCCCAAAACGGTGAGTAATAGTCCACGGAATGGGTTAGAATCGACAAAAACCATGAGTATTGATGACTAACACGTAAACGCACCCCGGGGATCGTCAATCATGGAAATCACTTCGGGGCCCCAAAACTGAGTAATAGTCCAAGAAACGAGCGAGAATCGGCGCAAACTGCGAGTCTTGACGACCAACACGTAAGCACACCTTGGGGTTCGACAACCATCGAAATCGCTTTTGAACCCCAAAACTGTGAGTAATAGTCCACGAAATGGGCCAGAATCGGCCGAAACTGCGACTGTTGATGACCGACACGTAAGCGCACCTTGGGTTTCAACATCCATGGAAATCGTTTTGGGACCCCAAAACGGTGAGTAAACGCACCTTGGGGATCGGTAATCGTGGAAATGACTCCGGGACTACAAAACAGTGAGCCCACGAAATAGTCCAGAATCGGCTCAAACTGCGAGTTTTGATGATGAACACGTAAAGGCACCTCGGGGATCGTTATCGTGGAAATCGCTCCAGGACCCCAAAATGGTGAGTCAAATGTGCCAGAATCGGCCAAAACGGCAAGTGCTGATGAACGACACGTAAGCGCACCTTAGGGTTCAACAACCTTGAAAATCACTCCGAGACCCCCAAACGGTTAGTAATAGTCGACGAAACGGGCCAGAATCGGCCAAAACGGTAAGTAATGATGAACGACACGTAAGCGGACCTTGGCGTTCAACAACCATGAAAATCACTCCGTGACCCAAAGATGGTGAGAAATAGTCCATGAAATGGGCCAGAATCGGCCAAAACTGCGAGTGTTGATGGCCAATGCGAAAACACACCCTAGGGTTCATCAGCCATGAAAATCGCTCTAAGACACCAAAACGGTGAATAATAGTCCATGATACGGGCCAAATCGGCCAAAACTACAAGTGTTGATGACCTACACGTAATCGCACCCGAGTGTTCATCAATCATGGAAATCGCTCCTCGACCCCATGAAACGGGCCAAAATAAGCCAAAACGGCGAGTGTTGATGAACGGCACGTAAGGGCACCCTGGGGTTCAGCAACCATGAAAATCGTTTTGGGACCCCAAAACTGTGAGTGATAGTTCACGATACGGGCCAGAATCGGCCAAAACTGCGAGTGTTGATGACCGACATGTAAACGCACCTTGGGGTTCAACGACTATGGGAATCGCTTTGGGAACCCAAAACTGTGAGTAATAGTCCAAGAAACGGGCCAGAATCAGCCAAAACTACGATTGTCGATGACCGACACGTAATCGCACATTGGGGATCGACAAACATCGAAATCGCTTTGGGATCACAAAACGATGAGTAATAGTCCACGAAATGGGTTAGAATCAACAAAAACCGTGAGTATTGATGACTGACACGTAAACGCACCCCGGGATTCGTCAATCATGGAAATCACTTCGG
Source organism: Secale cereale (assembly GCA_902687465.1). NCBI lineage: Eukaryota > Viridiplantae > Streptophyta > Magnoliopsida > Poales > Poaceae > Secale > Secale cereale. The sequence continues at coordinate 173,014,849 of LR738711.1, forward strand.
GGCCCCAAAACTGAGTAATAGTCCAAGAAACGAGCCAGAATCGGCGCAAACTACGAGTCTTGACGACCAACACGTAAGCACACCTTGTGGTTCGACAACCATCGAAATCGCTTTGGGACCCCCAAAACGGTGAGTAATAGTCCACAAAACGGGTCAGAATCGACAAATACCACGAGTTTTGATGACCGACACGTAACGCACCCCGGTGTTCTTCAATCGTGGAAATCACTCCGGGACCACACAGCAATGAGTAATAGTCCAAGAAACGGGCCAGAATCGGCCCAAACTGCGAATGTTGATGACCGACACGTAAGCGCACCTTGGGTTTCAACATCCATGGAAATCGTTTTGGGACCCCAAAACGGTGAGTAAACGCACCTTGGGGATCGGTAGTCGTATAAATGACTCCGGGACTACAAAACGGTGAGCCCACGAAATAGTCTAGAATCGGCTCAAACTGCGAGTTTTGATGATGAACACGTAAAGGCACCTCGGGGATCGTTAATCGTGGAAATCGCTCCATGACCCCAAAATGGTGAGTCAAACATGCCAGAATCGGCCAAAACGGCAAGTGCTGATGAACGACACGTAAGCGCACCTTAGGGTTCAACAACCTTGAAAATCACTCCGAGACCCCCAAACGGTGATTGTAATCGCACCCTAGTGTTCATCAATCGTAGAAATCGCTCCTCAACCCCATGAAACGGGCCAAAATAGGCGAAAACGGTGAGTGCTGATGAACGGCACGTAAGGGCACCCTAGGGTTCAGTAACCATGAAAATCGTTTCGGGACCCCAAAACTGTGAGTGATCGTTCACGATATAAGCCAGAATCGGCCAAAACTGTGAGTGTTAATGACCGACACGTAAACGCACCTTGGGGTTCAACAACTATGGAAATCGCTTTGGGAACCCAAAACAGTGAGGAGTAGTCCAAAAAACGGGCCAGAATCAGCCAAAACTGCGATTGTCGATGACCGACACGTAATCGCACATTGGGGATCGACAAACATCGAAATCGCTTTGGGATCCCAAAACGGTGAGTAATAGTCCACGAAATGGGTTAGAATCGACAAAAACCATGAGTATTGATGACAGACACGTAAATGCACCCCGGGGTTCGTCAATCATGGAAATCACTTCGGGGCCCCAAAACTGAGTAATAGTCCAAGAAACGGGCCAGAATCGGCGCAAACTGCGAGTCTTGACGACCAACACATAAGCATACCTTGGGGTTCGACAACCATGTAAATCGCTTTGGGACCCCAAAACGGTGAGTAATAGTCCACGAAACGGGTCAGAATCGACAAAAACCGCGAGTTTTGATGACCGACACGTAAACGCACCCCGGTGTTCTTCAATCGTGGAAATCACTCCGGGACCACACAGCAATGAGTAATAGTCCAAGAAACGGGGCCAGAATCGGTCCAAACTGCGATTGTTGATGACCGACACGTAAGCGCACCTTGGGTTTCAACATCCATGGAAATCGTTTTGGGACCCCAAAACGATGTGTAAACACACCTTGGGGATCGGTAATCGTGGAAATGACTCCGGGACTACAAAACGGTGAGCCCACGAAACAGTTCAGAATCGGCTGAAACTGCGAGTTTTGATGATGAACACGTAAACGCACCTCGGGGATCGTTAATCGTGGAAATCGCTTCAGGACCCCAAAATGGTGAGTCAAACGTGCCAGAATCGGCCGAAACAGCAAGTGCTGATGAACGACACGTAAGCGCACCTTAGGGTTCAGCAACCTTGAAAATCACTCTGAGACCCCCAAACGGTGAGTAATAGTCGATGAAACGGGCCAGAATCGGCCAAAACGGTAAGTAATGATGAACGACACGTAAGCGGACCTTGCGGTTCAACAACCATGAAAATCACTCCGGGACCCAAAGATGGTGAGTAATAGTCCATGAAATGGGCCAGGATCAGCCAAAATTGCGAGTGTTGATGGCCGATGCGAAAACACACCCTAGGGTTTATCAGCCATGAAAATCGCTCTAAGACACCAAAACGGTGAATAATAGTCCATGATACGGGCCAAACCGGTCAAAACTGTGAGTGTTGATGACCGACACATAAACGCACCCCAGTGTTCATCAATCGTGGAAATCGCTCCTGGACCCCATGAAACGGGCCAAAATAGGCCAAAACGGCGAGTGTTGACGGACGGCACGTAAGGGCACCCTGTGGTTCAGCAACCATGAAAATCGTTTGGGGACCCCAAAACTGTGAGTGATAGTTCACGATACGGGCCAGAATCGGCCAAAACTGCGAGTGTTGATGACCGACACGTAAACACACCTTGGGGTTCAACAACTATGGAAATCGTTTTGGGAACCCAAAACAGTGAATAATAGTCCAAGAAACGGGCCAGAATCGGCCAAAACTACGATTATCGATGACCGACACGTAATGGCACCTTGGGGATCGACAACCATCGAAATCGCTCACCCTGAGGTTCGTCAATCATGGAAATCACTTCGGGGCCCCAAAACTGAGTAATAATCCAAGAAACAGGCCAGAATCGACGCAAACTGCGAGTCTTGACGATCAACACGTAAGCACACCTTGGGGTTCGACAACCATGGAAATCGCTTTGGGACCCCAAAACAGTGAGTAATAGGATGCATTTTTTCTGTTTTTGCACATGGAGCTCAGTTTCATCACAGGGCACAAAAACAACTTCTGTGGTTTAGCCAAAAAGGGTTACATTATGAATTCAGGATACTTTGCGCCATAAAAACCGAGGATGTATGGAATAAGCAATCGGCAGGAAATATCAAAACGAGAGAAGCCAATTAAATTAAAAGTATGACGTACGCCAGCAAACTATGTAACTGAAGATTCCGTAATCCATATTTCACAATTAACAGTGATCAAATTAGCTAGTGAACAGCCAGAGGAACGTAGGACGCGTGAACAGATGCTTGGCATATGTTACAATGTAACTTGAGTTCAAATTGTACAATCGGCTGGAATTAATCATCAAATTAGCCCGACTGTTCTGCTAGTTGTCAATCAAATTAAGACGAGTAAGTTCCCCAGCAAACCAAGCAGATGCAGTTGAAGATTCCATGATCCAGATCCCACTGAAGAAACACCAATCAGAAGAACATTCACTTCTGCAAAAATTAATCCCACGGCCAACAAGCCAGAATCATATTCAATGAAGATGACACTAATTGGAGACATGTGAAAGGTAGAGCGTTCAAGGCAAACTGTTTCTTCAAGCTTCCAGTTCAGAACCTTCAGTTCTGCATTATTTTAGTTCATAGCAACAATTCCTAACCTCTCTCCGCATATCGAGTCATCAATATGGTCCAACTACAATGTCAGGAAGCCACTACTGTCAAGTGTCAACACAGTGATAAATAAGAGAGCCAGTAAAGTAGATATGATATTTCTTTATCACCAAATTTCAAAAGTCTGCGTATACCAAAAACTAATATTGTGGCATAAGATGAGCCTAAAGAACTTACAAGGAAAATACATAAATTTACAAACCAAGTGCAACCATCGAGAACAGTATGTAGAATGGTAGTGACCCCAAAGCAATTCAAGTATATATGGAGATAATCGGAGCTCATGTACATGCAACCTTTACTTCTCCTATAAGGTGTACATACAAACTTAGTGCGAAAGTAGGACCCTCGTTTGAGACCAAAGGATCTTCCATCATTTACTTCTAGCCTTTTGTATATTCATCACTGGGAGCAAAAAACAAGATCAGATTCAATCAAAATCGCATGCAAGTTAGCTATTCAGATGTGCACACTAGCAGACACCATAAACCAAGTAATATGCTTCAGGAAAGTCCAAAATATTCAGATGTGCACACTACTAACTCCAAGCTGAACCAAAGAGGATGAAGACACTGAACGCCAATTCAAACTGAAGGCAGCCACAAAGACCAATCAAGTAATATGCGTCAGAATCACTGGTCAGAAGTCAAAACCATCGGGGAAGCAGACACAGTCGAGGCTGATGGCTTCACCAAGTCCCTGCACCAACTGACGTTTTGCTATACTTTCCAACTCTACAATCTTGCACTAACACCTACAAGACTGCAAATGCACGAACAACCCAAATAAAAGGCATACTCCAACAATTCTTCAGAAAGAAGTCAGGCATAATTATGAAGTCTATGTAGAAGTTGTAGGAAACTCCTCCATCCAAAAGTCCTGAACTCTGCGGACCAATTTGAATACTCAGACTAACAACTCAGGAAACTGGTTTTCTAACCGACAAAATATGAAATTAGATCTCCAGACATATTTTCATGTAGCATGACATGCTCTTATCTTATATGCTCTAATTGTATATGCCCTCAAACTTGATAATATGGTAAAATTGTTCACTTAGGAGACTTTTTTTTTGAACGGAAAAGGCGCCCAAAGCGCCAAATTGTATTCATCTCCAATCCAAGAGTAATACCAAGAGACATACACATGGCCCAGATAGAAGAAGAAATAGATGGGAGCTTAGTCTGGACCTAAACACATGGAGATGGACAAAGCTGGAAGAAACGGGAACCTAAGAAATAAGTTCCTGAAGAACTACAGAGCAACAAGAGGCTGCTGGAGAGAGAACTACAGAAATCTTTAGCTAGAGAGCACAGAAACCAGCAAGTCTTAGAATGATCCTTGAGTGAAGAATATGAATTTGTCGCCTGCACTGTCCTGAATAGGCAACACTTTGAACTCCACAGAGAAAGCCTTAGTGAATATCCTGAAAAAGCATCAAAACTAGGCAAGGCTTGGATCCTGAATAGTGTCTCTTCTGAAGCGCCTTGAACCCCAGGTACAAAATGATCTTGTAAAAGTGTGCACTTTAATCTTAAAGTAACAAAACCCATTTGGGAGTCTGGACCTGAATGTTTTAGAAAAATGAGACCTGCAACTGACATGTCAACACACCACATCAGAGAACGGCATGGATTACACAGCCCTGAATGCTTTGTTGACTTGTAGAAGAGTGGATGTCGCAGCGGCGAGGAGAAGACCTGCCGCTTCTGCTTGGAGAGGAGAATTCATGGGAGGTTGAGAGGTTTGAATTTGAACTTGTATACTTGACTCGCCTTGAGGGATAAACATGAAAACTCATATTCCTGTAGCTTTCTCACTGGCCTGTAGTCCTGGGATTTTTCAAGAATCGAAAGCTACATCTGAGTAAATTCTTGGTCCTGCAATAAGGTCACTTTTGATAGAATTTCCCTGCAATAAAACAGTATCAGCAGGTTGAGTCGGTAAATTAGGATCAATCTGCTGCTTGTTATTCTTCTGACCACCCCGAAGAGCTTGACATTCAGCAATAGCTGTGGCAACATGGTAAACCTGGTGGGGCAGGCCATTTTTCCTAGCAAAAAGAGCATCATTTCTCAACTTCCAAATGCACCACAGAAAAGTGAAAATGTATTGAATAGTAGCATGAGGATGATTCATATTTAACAAAGCTTGAATGACATGTTGCATAGTATGGTGATTGGCAGTAAGCTCATCAGATCTAATGTCCACGGATGACCAAACAATGCAGCTCTGGCAAAAGCACAATGATAAAACAAATGAAGTCCATCCTCCTGTTGGCTGCACCTGCAACATTCAGAAGTAATGTGCACCAAGAAATGACTAACTCTCATACCTGTGAGCAGAGCTTTCCTGAGGAGCCTCCAAGCAAATGTTTGAACTCTTGGTGCCATGAGCTTTTGTTTCCATACCTGCTTAAGTAATTCTCTCACAAGAATGGGTACTTGCCTGGGCTGACTATTGGGATGGCTTTGAATATCCTGCAAGCAGAGTTTGTAGGTACTTTTTGAGTTGCATTTACCATTTGATGTGAGATCCCAACACAATATATCAGGGCCATCAGAGTGAATGATCGGAGTTTGGATAATTGTAGAAGCAATGGGCTCCTGAAAGAGAGACTTTATGAGAAGGATGTCCCAAGATTTACGGCCAGTGACCCAAAGATCTTGAACAAGCGCAGGGTAAACAAAATTTGCTGGTTGAATAATTAAGTGATTGTACATGTTAGTCCAAGCAGAGACCAAAGAGTGCTCCAGAGAGAGATGTTTCCTCGAGTGATTTGATAGAAGGAATGAGCTTTTAATTTGGGTAGCATCTTTAAAATGGAGGCCCAAAATTAGAGCAGTACAACATCTGAACAACTGAGCTACATATGAGGGAGTGCTCCTCAACATCTAAACAACTGAGCAGTACAAAATTAGACCGTTGCTGCCTCGCTCTGTGCAACTGAGCTACATATGAAAGAGTGCTCCTGAACATCTGAACAAACACATGGGACGCAAACTGGGCATACAGAAAATAGTTAATTTAGCCAGGCCAAATTAGAGCAGTACAAAAAACAATATCCAAGTGGATAATTTTATTTTCAGCTTACTTTGTATGTGCCTTAAATTTTCTCTGAACCGATGCCTTGTTAGCAGGGGCTGCAGATAACGACAGTTGCAAACACAGGACACTCCAAAATGGTATTCCTGCACCAGGAGAAGTAACCCCCCGCCACACACAGTGTGCGGCTGCAGCTGCAAGACCAAAGCCAATTATCTAACATTCTCAGTGAACCACAGCCAAAAAAGGTGACAATGGGTTCGAACAAATGTCTCTCAATACATCAAGAATAGCTCCAGGATTTGTAACCAAAGATCAATGAAGGATAGCTTATAGGACCCATATCAAATAGATTGATTATTGTAGCCATGGTCAAAATCGAGCAAGCATCATCTAACTGAGCACAAACATCATCTCTCAGTTCAGTGAATAAAGCTGCAAAACTGGTACATAGAATGAGTAAGGAGTGAGCTCGCCAGGTTATGTCTTAGTTGTACATAGAATGTGATAATTATCTGCAGGGGAAAAAGGGATGCCAAAAAATTTCAGTTCATTGGAGCTAAATTTGAAAAAAAGATGAAATACTTGAGTAAAAAAACTAAGCACAAAATCTTCCCCTCAATCTGCTTGGATTTTTTGTCAAAGACATAACAGGCATAGATAAAACAAAAATCCACAGAAATAAAGCTGACAATTTATAGGGATCAAATCGAGAGGGATGGAGGGAGGGAGGGAGGGAGGGAGGGAGGGAGAGATGTGGGTACCTGTGAGACTGCAACAGGGCATATGTTTCATGTGAGCAGCTGGAGCGGCCGCCTACGCTGATAGCTGCGCTTACAGAAGTTAAAGTAGCAGCATTTTGTGGCAGCGAAACTTGACATTTGAACTCGAATTACAATAGAACATGAAATGGACAAATGTACCTGCGGGCAAGAGAAACAAAGAAAGAGACAACGAGAACATAACACTAACATAACATATCACAAATGAACAAATGTACCACTTGGGACTTTTAGCCCCGCCTTGACACCGCCAAGGCCGTGAGTGCAGCTGCCACCCCTGTCGCCACCAGTCAGTCCAATCCAGGCTGGTCCCCCCCACCCCCGACTACCCGAGTCGCCGGCTCATTCCAAGCTCACCTTTCCCGACAAGGAGCCTCTCGCCCTTTCGTTGCTGGAGCCTTCCATGTCGGCTAGGCTCGCGTACGACCCAGCGAGGGGCAACACCCGCTCGCGCAAGACGAGGGAGGGAGGGAGGGAGAGATGTGGGTACCTGTGAGACTGCAACAGGGCATATGTTTCATGTGAGCAGCCGGAGCGGCCGCCTACGCTGATAGCTGCGCTTACAGAAGTTAAAGTAGCAGCATTTTGTGGCAGCGAAACTTGACATTTGAACTCGAATTACAATAGAACATGAAATGGACAAATGTACCTGCTGGCAAGAGAAACAAAGAAAGAGACAACGAGAACATAACACTAACATAACATATCACAAATGAACAAATGTACCACTTGGGACTTTTTGCCCCGCCTTGACACCGCCAAGGCCGTGAGTGCAGCTGCCACCCCTGTCGCCACCAGTCAGTCCAATCCAGGCTGGTCCCCCCCACCTCCGACTACCCGAGTCGCCGGCTCATTCCAAGCTCACCTTTCCCGACAAGGAGCCTCCCGCCCTTTCGTCGCTGGAGCCTTCCATGTCGGCTAGGCTCGCGTACGACCCAGCGAGGGGCAACACCCGCTCGCGCAAGACGAGGTGCAAGAGGCAATCGCCAAGGAGTCCTACCTATGGGATTTGGCGCTGGTGCTATGGTGGCGGGTACGAGGTCGTCTCTAATCCTGGTAAAAAATATCGAGGGCATCAAGGACGACTTCCCGGAGCTTTCAAACAAACGGCTTTCAGGTCTCTCTCATGCAGCTATCTTTCTTTGCTAGCTTCACGCACCCGGTGGTTCAACATGGTTCATGGGACCGTGGAACACCGCTCCTAGTATGGCGGTCGAATAACATAACCTTCGCCACATATGTGGAGGGCTAGGAAAAATCATAACTATGATCCAACCAAGCCTAGTATCATAGTTATCTAAGTCCAATACATGCGTGGATGGCTGGCAAAATCATTAAAGTCTACCAACTCCAATCCATTTGTATCATCTCCATGCTCATATCCATATGGGGCATACAAGCTACTAAGCTTAGGTCAAAATATCACAAATCCAAGTGCCCAAGTTACCTCCAACCTAGAATCCAAGTAGTAATATCCAAGATGATCCAATAGTCCACAAATACCCCACTCATGCCAATCATAGTATATTGTATACCTATAAATCAGATATATCTCAGGTTGATCATACTACACCCGAAAGTTCTCCAGCTTCAATCTTCATGCTCATATCCATATGGGGCAAAATCATTAAAGTCTACCAACTCCAATCCATTTGTATCATCTCCATGCTCATATCCATATGGGGCATACAAGCTACTAAGCTTAGGTCAAAATATCACAAATCCAAGTGCCCAAGTTACCTCCAACCTAGAATCCAAGTAGTAATATCCAAGATGATCCAATAGTCCACAAATACCCCACTCATGCCAATCATAGTATATTTTATACCTATAAATCAGATATATCTCAGGTTGATCATACTACACCCGAAAGTTCTCCAGCTTCAATCTTCAAAGGCTAACTAAAGGCAACGGCAGTACGCTCCCGGCAACATTTTCACCCCTACCCACACCTCTCGTGTACTCTTCACTGCCTGCATGCCCGGCTAGGCATCATTTCCCTGGTTGCGAGTTACTCGTGTGCTGCCTTGTTCCTACATCATCTGCTCCCAAGCAAGTTGTCGCCATAGCTGCAAGCTTGGGCACCGCCCCCGAACTTACCCAAGGACGCCAAGCGCCCAAGTGCACGTCGCTACCTGTCGCCAAGGCTAGGGACACCCGGCGAGGGAACATGAGACGCGGAACCAAGTTCGTGACACATAACCCGCAAACAAGGTAAGGACGCCAAGTCGAATCGGCGGGAAACGAAGAGTGCACAAGAGGTATGAGGAAGCGATGCAAATGCTATCAAGAGCGGCACGCCTTGCCATCCTTTGCCTGTTCACTGAACTTGCAAAGAGGAACCCTAAGCTGAGTTACTCGTCCCAAATTTACCCTCAGTCTTAACTCTTAAGACCTCTGTCACTTTATTTCCCCCGGCGCCTAGGAAGGGTCCTTCACCGCTTACACTCCAGTAACCTCTTACAAGGTGGTTTCGTATCATAATCCCCTAAATTAACATTTGTTTTCGTTGGCACTGCATGTACATGTATTTCCATTCACATGGTCAAAATCATATTTCTCCTTACACATTGGGTCGAGTCATGCCTAGTTTTCCCACCACGACCCTCCACGGCCACCTTGGCTTCTACTAACCCAGCCACCTCTTCCACAGGAGGTAATACCATGAGGCTGAGCAATGAAAACATTTTTAGGCTGGAAGTACATCTAAAGTTGAAACCATCATAAAATCACCGAATTGAAACTCCTTTGGATCATGAACCCCATCCCCACAATGTATCTCGGGTTAGAGACAGGGGGACAAACATTGTACTACACCTATACAAATTCAATATATCTCAGGTTTATCATACTAGAGCCAAAAGTTCTCCAACATTAATCTTTAAAGGTGGGAAACTAGTACAAATCATAGCCATGATCCAACCAAGCCCAATATCATGGTTACCCATAACTTCTAATTTTTGTATCTATAGTCATCAAGTGAAAGTTTGCTTTATAAAATTGGATCTAAGTAAATCCAAACTGTTCCAAGGTTTATTAATGATCTATTTATCAACCAATATGATATCACTTCATAAATCATAAGTAGCACAAATACATAATAAAAGCGAGATCGGCTGTTCCAAAGAGGCACGTACCACTAAAATTGCCATCTATTCTATTTAATCCAAATCATCCACCCATGATGATCTTGTACTCATAACATTCTTTGGGGTGGGGGGTTAGCAAAATCATCAAATTGTACCAACTCTGATCCATTCATATGATCTGCATGCTCATATCCATATGGGGCACATACAAGCTACTAAGCTTAGGTCAAAATATCACAAATCCAAGTGCCCAAGTTATCTCAAACCTATAATCCAAGTAGCAATATCCAAGATAAGCCAATAGTCCACTAATACCGCACTCATTCCAATCATACTATACCTATATAAATCCAATATATCTCAGGTTGATCATACTACACCCTAAAGTTCTCCAGCTTCAATCTTCAAATGAAGGAATCTAGCACAAATCATAACTACGATCCAACCAAGCCTAGTATCATAGTTATCTAAGTCCAATACATGTGACAAGGGCTAGCAAAATGATCAAAGTCTACCAAATCTGATCCATTTGTATCATCTCCATCCTCATATCCAAATGGTCCACATACAAGCTACTAAGTTTAGGTCAAAATATCACAAATCCAAGTGCCCAAGTTACCTCCAACCTAGAATCCAAGTAGTAATATCCAAGATGATCCAATAGTCCACCAATACCACACTCATGCCAATCATACTATACCTATATAAATCCGATATATCTCAGGTTTGATCATACTACACCCGAAAGTTCTCCAGCTTCAATTTTCAAAGGCTAACTAACGACAGCGGCAGTACGGTCCCGACAATGTTTTCACCCCTACCCACCCCTCCCGTGTACTCTCCACTGCCTGCATGTCCAGCTAGGTATGATTTCCCTGGCTGCGTGTTACTCGTGTGCTGCCTTGTTCCTACATAATCTGCTCCCATGCAAGTTGTCGCCATAGCTGCAAGCTCGGGCACCACCCCCGAACTTACCCAAGGAGGCCAAGCGCCCAAGTGCACGTCGCTGCCTGTCGCCAAGGCTAGGGTCGCCCAACAAGGGAACGTGAGATGCGGAACCAAGTCCGTGACACATAACCCGCGAACAAGGTAAGGACGCCAAGCTAAATCGGCGGGAAACGGAGAGTGCATGAGAGGTATGAGGAAGCGATGCAAATGCTATCAAGAGCGGTATACCCTGCCATCCTTTGCCTGAACTTGCAAAGAGGAGCCCTGAGCTGAGTTACTCGTCCCAGTTTTTCCCTCATAGTCTTAAGACCCCTGTCACTTTATTTCCCCCGGTGCCGAGGAAGGTCCTTCACCAACACAGGGTTTCCTGCACCCAATAACATCTTGCAAGGTGGCTTCGTACCAGAATACCCTAAATTGACATTTGTTTCCATCAGCAGTACATGTACATTTATTTTCATTCGCATGGTCAAAATCATATTTCTCCTTATACATTGGGTCCAGTAATGGCTAGTTTTCCGTCCACGACCCTCCACGGCCACCTTGGCTTCTACTAACCCAGCCACCTCTTCCACAGGAGGTAATACCACGAGGCTGAGCAAAGAACACATTTCTAGGCTAGAAACACTTCTAAGTTGGAACCATCATAAAATCACCAAACTGAAACTCCTTTGGATCATGAAACCTATCCCCACAATGTATCGTTGGAGAAAGAAGGACAAACATTCTACTATGCAGTCATCTATACTTATGGTTCTCTTTCCCACAAAGCTTATTTCTACTGTTACGAGACCATAGTGCATCTGAAACAATTTATCAAGCTTCAGTCAACCCATAGGCTTTGAGGTAAGTTTATAACGTTATTTGTTTGTTCTTGGGTATATAATCCTAGTTTTTGGAGAAACACGCACAATCCAAATCAGAACCGTCATATGCTAGATTGTGTCGTGCAAATAAAGGGAGCTATATCGAGGGGGGTTATCTAGATGAGATTATAGTTCACTAAGAAATCAGAGAGTATTTGCCTCTAGAAATGAACATTGACCCTAAAACATCAGAACTGTGCGTGTCTTTCCACAAAGTTAGAACTCAATTTTTTAAATAGCATATAAAAGAATGGTGGAGCTTCTTAAGCGGGGAGCTAAGCAATCAAGGAGTAGTACATCTGGTAGGTAGGAAGATAAGTTGTTGCTTCGGTAGTGGAAAAAATAACTAACAGAAACCATAACTATGTTAATCAGGCAACCATGTTAAGTAAACAAAAACCCTCTTTTATCTAGTAGGCAGGAAGATAGGATGTTGAATAGTACTGCAAGAGAACCGAGAAATAATGCAAACTGATAATATTGAACTAATTAATTTACAAAAACGGTCAAGAATTTCCATACCTGATGATTTCATGAACCTTTTATATCACATTGTTTTCAGGAGCGTAGCTTCCAGACGTAACACCTTATAAGCGCAGTTCCAGATGAGAAAAATTGTGCCTTAATTCAGGTGCACTGATTTTTAATATTGGAGCCGAGACCTGTCACGAGCAGAGTTAAGGCATAATCTATTCCATTAAAAAATAACATATTTCCTGTTTTTTTCAGTACAATTTCATTATCACAGTTGAGACCTATCTTGAACAGAGTTAAGGCATAATCGATTCCATTAATCAAATGATTTTCCTGTTCTGCTCAGTACAATTTCATTATCACAGCTGCATATACTAGCATTCTTTACCAACAGAAAATTTCTGGAGATTAGAGCAATTATGCAAGAAGGATTAATGACTTGAAAAATAAACATAGCAGGATCAAAAGAGACGTCACACTTACATAGCGGTTGCTTCTGCAGCTAACATCTTCTGTCACAATCATCATAGCACCAGAATGCGATCCATGTGAACTTGAGATCCTCGATAGTTGATACAAATGCTCAAAGATTGCCCCTTTAAACCCAAACCGAACTACATATCCCCAATCCATGCGGCTGCACATAAAATGTGGAAATTATAAGGTAAACGCTGCAAAGCATAGCCATAGGCAGGTATGGAATGGGTGACTGAACATGTAACTTGTCTGGTCATCCCAGCGCATTCAGGCGTGCATGCTACCGAGCTGTGCAGTTTACCCAGTAAATTAACCAAGCACGCGCAATTGATCACCAAGCAACAGATCGGCACAAGAACAAGCTGCTGCATAAACCGTGAACGACACAGCTGCTGCATTGCCATTATTTACCAAATGGCAGAGAAGAGTAGATCTATAGCAGCAACAGTCTGAATTCTGAAATTTTCTAGCCCTTTCAGTGCATACACAGGCTGCTAATCTTATGATTCATTACTACCATATATGAATTCGCTTGTCCTAACAACGCAATTTAATGTGTCGTTGTTTCTGATTCCTGAGGGGGGTGGTTCGGTACCTTTCTTGCGGATGCACGGTGGTTGTGGTCGTGGGAGCAGGCTTCGAGGTCGTCGCCGGGCACCTCCCACCGCTGCCACCATCCATGGATACTCAGATCAGAAACAAATGACAATACAATCCATGAACTCCAGACAGAGGGTTGAAGGGCACGCACCGTGGTAGTTGAGGGTCGCGCACGAGCGGCTGCAGGGAGGCCGCGGCGGAGACGTGGCCGCGGAGACGCCGGCAAGGAGGGAGGTCTACGGCCCCGGGGCACTCCGCCGAGGCGCCGTAGGGGGGACCTCTCCGTGCCGTCCACGGCGCCGTCGTCCTGGGCCTGGTGCGAGGGGACGGGTGGCGCGTCCTGCTCCATCGCCGCGAGCTAACGCGACCAAGAACTGGGCGAGGTGGCGGAGATGGCACGCGCGCGGCGTCTAGGGTTTCGACTCTCCCCTCGGTGGACTGGCCGGCGGCCTGGATGGATTGGAAGCCGAACCTGACACCAATTGATCCCCTGCTCCGCTCTGAGCCGTAGACGAACCAGGCGAGCGAGGAAGATAGGTGTACGCGTGCGCGAGTGCGAGTGCTGGGAGGGACGGCGGGCTAAGAATTCTAGAAGCACTCGATCGGCCGACGGCGGAAGCGACGGGATGTGGGAGACGGGAGAGGCGGCGGCGGCGGCGGATTGGTTTTTCAGTTCCCCACCCGTGTTCTTGGAGACGGAGATGTGGAAGACGGCCGACTGCGTGGGCTACTGGGCCGGGGTTCTTTTCTCTCTTTCGTGTTGAAGAACCCAGCTTTGGAAGGGGAGGCCATGCACCAACGGTCAGAAAAGGAGGCGGGACGTCCTGTATGACGCATTCTGCGTCGTATAGCACAGGACGCACAGGCGGGCCGCCAACTGGGCCGGCCATCGGCATCGGCCAGGAGTGCAACTAATCCTGGAGTACTGTTTTTCTTAGGGTAATTATGGAGTACTGCTTTGGCACCCCGCAAGGGTTAATTTTCATGGGTTGGAAGCATGCCACTTGGCGCATTCTCAGCTGCCATCATGTATCGCGCTCTGGACGCTTTCTCTGGATTTTATATTTTTTGTTTTCTGTACGCGTTTTTAGCTTTTCGATGATTTTTATTTCTTTTATTCCTTTCCGGTTCCACCTGTTTTTATTAGGTATTTTGCATGAAATACATGTTTTTTTTCTTTTCCTTCTGCAGCACGTACAATCGTGCCTTTCTGTGACTCTCGAAAAAAGGAAAGAAAACGCTTTTTTTTCTTTCATGAGGGACACAAATTTACTTCTCGGTGAATATGCTTCTGCGAGAGGCACAATTGTGATTTCGCGGCCGTGCCTCTCAAAAATAAAAAAACATTTATTATTATTATTTTTCCGTGAGAGGCTCATTTTTGCTTTCGCGATAGGCACGCCTGTGCTTCTCGGAAATGAATAAAAACACGTTTTTCTATTATTATTATTTTCCGCGAGAGGCACGCTTGTACCACTGGGCTGGGATCTTGCTGAGATGTGTTTGGTTCGTTTCCTGAATAGTTCGACGCTGCCTGGCATGGTAAATCTCATAGCATCTGTCTGGTATACAAAACCGTGGAGGGCCCAGGCCACGCGGCTAGGATGCCTAGACTGCTGCATACCTTGCTGTTTTGTTGTCCTGTCCAAACCGAAGAAGGCATGCATGATGTGACATGCTCTAATACCTCAACCAGGCGTGGCCATGAACCAAACAACACTAGCCTGATCAGGCAAAAAACAACACTATCCCAGGCCGGCGCTAGGTACACGATTTTGTCAGGCACAATGTTGAGGACACAAACCAAATAGGTCGAGTCCGGGGAGATAGGGATGAGGGACGACCGACGGTGAAACGGGAATCGGTCGACGGCGGAAAGAGAGAGAGAGCAGCGATAGTTCTTCCTTCCTGCATGAGCTATTGAGCTGGGTTTTCTTTTCCTCTTTCCTGTTGATGAAGAACAACTTTGGAAGGGGGCGCCACGCACCAACGGTCATAAGAGGGAAATTCCTCATTTGCCGCTCAACGCGTCGTACTGTCGTCGATTCGCATAAGCAAGTCGACCGATCGAGCAACTGCGCCGGACCATGTATAGCAGTACGCGTAGCTTTATAGTAAACGTTTTTGGGAACCTTCTGGATCGTGAAATCACTAATTGAGGATTACTTCTTGTAAAGATCACTCTCATTTTTTCAGATTGTGACAAGTGACCCGCTGCATGTGCGTCACTTGTCGCAAATGTGAGTTTTTCGCTTTTTAATAGACCCATTTATTCAAAACGTTTTATCTTTTAAACCGTGCGTTCAAATATCGAATCATTTTTACCGTTGTATTCCTTATGTCGAGATCTTCAAAACTAGATACCATGTTGATAGGTTTTGACGAACTTCTTTTCAAAACAAAAGGACAAAAACCGAACCAGGAGCATGGTTTTTTTCCTTTCCGAAAGAGGCACGGCCGTGCTTCTAGCGGAACAAAATAAATAGAAAAATGTGTTTTTTTTGTTTTCGAGAGGCATGGTCGTGCCTCTCGCAAAAGCAAAACCATGCCTCTCGTGGAAAAAATAAATAGAAAACTGGTTTTTTTTCATTTCTGTCTCTCACGGAAGCAAAACCGTGCCTCTCATGAAAAAAAAGAAAACATACTTTTTATCTCTTTCGTGAGGTACGGCTGTGCCTCTTGTGAAAGCAAAACCGTTCCTTTCACGAAAGCAAAAAATGCCTTTTTCGCGAAAAAATAAATTTTCTAAATATTTTGTCCAAAAGCCAAGGAAGACCGATGAAAAACTAAAAGGTCAAAAAATAATAATAATCACTTTAATAGCTGAAAACGCATGAGAAAAAACCCCGAAGGCAACATCCAGAGCGCGGCACGTGGCGAGCGGGCTCTCAGCCTGCCTGTAAATGATCGTTGTGAGGCTCCCGAAAGAGCGCTCGTCAACTAGTGGCTCCCTCTAGATCATCTTCAACTGGTTTTACATAGTCTAAAAGAAAAACTTGTTCTTACAGGTTCTGAATCAAGTTTTCTGTTTTCCTATTTATTTTTATTTTGTCTTATTTTTTTTCATGTTTCAATTTATGTTTCTATTTATTTTCTCGTTTTCCTTTTCTAGTTTCGTTTTCTTTTTCAAAAGTTGTTTAGAATTTTCAAGAAATCAATGTTTTCCAAAAAAATGTTCATGAAATTCAAAAACGTGTTTGTGTTTACAAACTTTTGTTTGTGGTACAGAATTTTGTTCGGAAGTTTCAGAAAATATTCATGTTTTCAAACATTGTTCGTGGTTGTGAATTTTTTTCGGGAATTTCAGAAAATGTTCTCATTTTCCAAATTTGTTTAGAGATTCAAAAACTTTCCGCGCTTTAAAAATTGTTTCTTTTTTGAATTTTGCTCGGGAGTTTCAAACAATGTTCCCGTTTAAAAAAAACTCGTGTTTTCAAAAATTGTTCGGATTTTTTTATTCTTATTCGGGAGTTTCAGAAATGTTCACGTTCTCACAATTTGTTCTTGTTTTGAAATTTCATTTGTGAGTTTCAGAAAATGGTTGTGTTTTTACAAAATATTCATGTTTTCAAGAACTCTTAGCATTTTGAATATTATCGGGACTTGCAAAATATATTCTCCTTTTCATAAAAAATATCATGTTTTCAATTTTTTCCTCGGATTTTCATAAAAGGTTGCTGATGTCAATTTTTTTGTAGATCCTAAAAATGTTCGTGCTTTTAAATTTATTTGGTGTTTCAAAAAATATTCCTGTTTTCAAACTTTGTTAAAAGGTTTCAAAAAATGTTTCTATTTCTCAAAAAGTGATTAATGATTAAAAAAATGATGTTTTCAAAAAATAATCAGGATTAAAAAAAATGTTGTTTGTTTTAAAAAACTGTTCAAGTTCTTAAAAATTGTTCGCAATTTTGAAAAGATTAGTGTTTTAAAAAACACTTGTTTACATGCATTTTTGAAACACTCACTAGATTTATTTTAAATGTTTGTGTTTCAAAAAATATATATGCATGTTTGTTGACAAAAGCTCGCATTTGAACTTTAAAAAATCGGATGCGTCACTGACGTTCTTCTTAAAGTTGATTCGCACTGGCAAGTCAACCTGTCGAGCAATTGGGACGGCCCATGTATAGCATTACGCGTAGCTATCTAGTAAACGGTTCTGAGAACCTTCTATATCATCCCCAACTGGTTTTTACAGGTTTTGAACCGAGGTTTCGATTTTCCTATTTATTTTTCCATTTTCTTGTTCTTTCTTGGTTTCCTTTTATCTTTCATTCTTCAGTTTCTTTTCTTTTTTCCTTTTTTAAATTTCTTTTTCTTTTTCAAAAGTTGTTTAGAATTATCAAGAAAATCCATGTTTTCCCAGAACAATCTATAGGATCGAAAGTATGTCTAGAGGGGGGGTGATTAGACTACTTGTAGATATAAAAATTCTGCCTTTGACAAAGAACAGTTTTAGGTAGTTTCACAATTAAGATCAAGTCAAGTATCACCCTACACATGCAATTCTAGAGTATAAGCAGCGGAAAGTAAATTGCACATGTAGTAAAGAGAGGTGGAAAAGATCAAACGCAATTTGGAGACGCAATGATTTTTCCCGTGGTTCCGATAGGTAGTGCTATCGTACATCCACGTTGATGGAGACTTCGACCCACAGAGGGTAACGGCTGCGCGAGTCCACGGAGGGCTCCACCCACGAAGGGTCCACGAAGAAGCAACCTTGTCTATTCCATCATGGCCTACGCCCACGGAGGGCTAGCCTTACTCGGGGTAGATCTTCACGAAGTAGGCGATCTCCTTGCCCTTACAAACTTCTTGGTTCAACTCCACATCTCGATGACGGAGGCTCCCAAGCGACACCTAACCAATCTAGGAGGCACCACCCTCCAAAAGGTAATAGATGTTGTAGATGATGATGAACTCCTTGCTCTTGTGCTTCAAATGATAATCTCCCCAACACTCAACTCTCCTCACTGATATGGCTGTGGTGGAAGAAAGGATTGAGTGGAAAGCAACTTGGGAAGGTTAGAAATCAAGTTTCATATGGTAGGAATGGAGCAACTTGATCTCAACACAAGGGTAGGTAGTTCTCTTCTCAGAAAGTGTAAGGTAGGAGTGGTAGTTCTTTCTGATGGCTCTCTCCACGAAAGAAGAGGGGGTGGAGGGGTATATATAGCCTCCACACAAAATCCAACCGTTACACACATAATTGAGCAATCTCGGTGAGACCGAAGTGGAAACTCGGTCAGACCGAAAGTTCAAATATAGTGAACGTTGGGGTTTTCGGTGGGACCGAAAATACCATCTCGGTTTGTCCGATTTGAGTCAAAGACAGGATCTTGCCAGTTTCAGTGGGACCGAAAATGCAATCTCGGTGAGACCGATTTGAGCCAAGACAGGTGCTTGCCAATTTCGGTGAGACCGAAAATGCAATCTCGGTTATTCCGATATGATGACAAACGGTTACAGAAGGTTGGCAGCCCGTGTTTCGGTGAGACCGAACTCAAACTCGGAATGACCGATTTTTCTAGGGTTTGGCTTATGGCTGAGGTGGTTCATCTCGGTGGGACTGAGTTTGGAAAATCGGTTTGTCCGAGATTACTTATGAGTGTGTATAGTAGTGAAAGTTGCTGATAGTTGAAGGAGATATATCACTAAGCACTTGAGCAATCAGATCATCAACACAACCTCATCCCCTTTTAATAGTATTGGCTTTTCCTATGGACTCAATGTGATCTTTGATCACTAAACCAAAAATGGAGTCTTGAGCTTTTGCCAATGCTTGCCTTAGCATTTTGAGGGGTCCACTTCTTCAGTCATTTCCATACCCATATCACTGAACTTCTCTGAAATGATTCTCAAGTAGCTATTAGTTCAATGATATATATGTTGTTATTAATTGCCAAAACCACCCGGCGATTAGTTGCACTTTCAATCTCCCCCTTTTTGGTAATTGATGACAACATATAGATCAAAGCTTCGACAAAAGATATAATCAATGAATAATATCGTCGCTTTGAGAAGTATGTGATAAACAAGAGCTCCCCCTAAATTTGTGCATTATTTAAAATTTGCGTTTGAATGCAAATGCACAATCGATTAGGATTATGGGTCACTCTTCCATGTCACATACATCTTGGTGGAGCGCACAAAATGATAAGAATGAATAACATGCACCCAATCACCAAGACATGAGTAAAATAGTCATACAAGAAGAAATAGCATATGATAAGCATTAAGCACACATTAAAGCATAGTATGACTAAGCACTCATTAAGGTAGCATCAAACGTAGTATCAAGCACACTGAAAGTTTCAAGAACCAAAAGAACCAAATGTATCTCAAAGAAAACCGCAAAGGAACGAAAGAGCAAAAGCGCAAAGATAACAGCACTCTCTCTCTCTCGAAGCCCTATGATCTATACAATTTCTCCCCCTTTGGCAACAAGTTACCAAAAAGTTCAAAAAAGCATAGAGCTAAACGTCACTGTGGGCTCTGCTGGCGGCTCCCGTCTGGGTAGATGTCGGAGTAGATATGACGGCATCGGCGAAGACTTCAGCTGATGTCTGCGCTGGAGGAGTGGATGCTGGAGCTGTGGCTGGAGTGACTGCTGGAGCTGTAGGAGGTGCTGAAGTGGTAGTCCTGGAGTCAGTCACTGGAATAGCAGCTGATCGGGATCCTCTGGGAACTGGAGCAGTCTGGCGATGAGAGTCCTGGACTAGGTCATCCTGCATGAGCTCTGCCCTGTCCTGCCTTGCTTCCTCCATGTCTGCCTCAAGCTTGTTGACGGTCACCTGAAGTTCAGTCAGCTTCACGTCCAGAGCGTGGACCTTCTCGTCAACAATCCTTTCCAAGCTTTCCTGAGATTGTTCAATGCTGGCCAGGCGTTGTTCAATCCTCTGGGTAGCTTCAAGAATCTGCTCTCCGAAGCTCTTTGGTTTAGCTGCTGCTGCTGCTGCCTCTTTATCAGCTTTGGCTTTCCTAGCAGCTTCAATCTTGGCTTGACCTTCAACCGAAGTTGGATCCTCCTTGTCCATCACAACAACATTATCTTCATGCTCTGGCTGCAGTGGTAAGTGCTTCCTATCCAACAAGAATTTGCCCGTGCCAAACTTGGCATTGATAAGCATCTGAATCTGCGGGGCAAATCCACACGACCTCTTCTGGTCAGCTGCAGTCCTCTTAATGGTCTCTACCATTAAGTCCATCACCTTGAAAGGTGCCTTCTCATCAAGTATGTGCAGCATGTTGATAGAATAGCCTCGGATCATGCGATGGTCTCCAGACTTGGGCATCAAGGTATGCCTCAGAATAGTGTTTGTGGTAGGTAGACCTGCCTGGAGATAGTACACTAAGCCAAGCTTCCACCCTTCCAAATCTGCTGCGGGGATCTCCTTGTACATGTTCTTCATGGAATCATGGTTCTTCTTAGGAATCCCGTAGACATCAATGTCGTCCTCTCTTTGCACTGGAGCGTTCAGAAGTTCTGCCCATTCTTCAACAGACGAAGAAAACCTTTGACCTTCAGTCATCCAGGTGATCTTCCCATCAGGATAGAAGTGGGCTGTGGCGTAGAACTGCATAATCATCTCATCGTTCCAATCTGTCAGTTTCTGACCCACAAACTCATCAACTCCACATGCAGTGAAGCTTTCATGCACATGGGGAAAGAAGTCTCGGTGCTCTTCACTGTCAATGTACTTCCAGTCAACGTATCTGGTATCTGCAACTATAGGCTTCTTGTCCATCAGCACAGTCTCATAGAAGTCCTGCTGCTCTCTGGTGTGGAATCTGGGGTCCACAGCAGTCCTTCTCCTCATGGCATATGGGTCAGACTGTCTCCATAGCCTGAGACCTCTATCCTTCCTTGCCTTCATATCCTCGGCTTGAGGATGAGCATCGTTGTGAAGTGGCAATTTTGGACGGAGCTTCAGCAACACATGTTCTTCTTCATCAGACTCAGACGGTGGCACATCACCTTTGTTCTTCTCAGAGGCTGGGATGTTCCTGGTTGTCCTCTTGGGCTTGGCAGAAGGCTTTGCTGGAGCTGCCTTAGCTTAAGCAGGCTTCTTGGGCTTAGAAGTGGCTTGAGCCCTAATTGCATCACCCATGAGTTTCTGCTTCTGAGGAGCAGGCTGGGGTGCTTCTTCTTCTTCTTCCTCAACTGCTGCATCTGCATGAGGTTCAGCATACACTACCCTCTTCCTCTTGGAAGTTTTCTTCACTTTACTTGGGGCTGGCTCTCCCAAGTTCAGCTTCTTGGCAGAAGCTGACTGCTTGACCTTGCTGGTGCCTTTCTTCGACTGCTGCCCTTGTTGCTCTTTGGCAACAACCTTTCTCTTGGGCTTGGAGGTTACTTCCTCAGCAATGAAGTCAGAATCCTCATCATCAGAATTTCTCTGCTTTCTGGTTCTGGTGGCTGCAGGAGGCAAGCCACTAGGTGTACTCCTCTCACCATCATCAATAGGACTACTAGCCTCAGGACTAGTATCTGCCTCAGGAATCTCTGCAAAAGGTGACTCTGACCTGTTCTGGCTGTCACTGGCATCTGACATGGCTGACAACCTGTGAATAGATAAGGTATAGGCAGAGTAGAAGAGTTATCACAAACTGCAGAGGGTTTTACAAAAAAATGAGTTCAAATCTTAGTTTTAAGTTTTCACAGAATGCATTTCGGTCAAACCGATTTTCAGTTTCGGTGAATCCGAAGTGTATAACAGAAACTTACACACCACTTTCGGTTGGACCGAAATGGGTTTCGGTCCTGCCGATACTCTAGGGTTTCACTAAAACCATACTTCGGTCACACCGATTTGCACAACTCGGTTAGACCGAAAGTGCAGTGCAATGGCCAGAGGCCAAATCGGTCACACCGAGAATTTAAAACCGGTTTCACCGAGATGTGTTCCGTGGAAACCTAAACCTAAGAATTTTACTCGAAACTAGAAACGATCTGATGGAAAGGAAGTTTTTCAATCGTGGCTAGATGCAGGGCAAACCAATCGTGCAATGAGTCGGATGGGGAGCACGAGAGGGATCGAGACTCACCCTAACTTGGTGGAGTCCCTCTACGGCGGCAACGGCGCAGAGGAGAAAACCGTTGACGGCGGCGGAGACCTGCGGCGAGGGCGCACAGGCGACGACGGCGACGATCCGGAGATCAGGGCGACGGCAGCAGGGGACTTAGGGGCGAAAACGTTTGAAGGAAAAATCGCGCGCTGCCCTTAGTATTTATATCCCCTTGCTGTCGGTGGGACCAAGTTGAAAAACTCGGTGACACCGAGATGGATAACTGCTATGCAGTTACGCATATCGGTCACGCCGAGATTTAGAACTCGGTTTCACCGAGATGAAACCTAGATCAGTCTAAGCGTTTCGGTTGGACCGAGTGGGAGAAGTTGGTCTGACCGAAATTGACTTAGAAGGTTTTGGAAGTCAGCCAAATACGGATCGGTGGCTCCGAGTGCTCCTCACTCGGAGGGTCCGAAAATGACTTGTTCAAAGTTTGTGATATAAGCATGAATAGAATTTGAGACAAGAAAGCATAGATAGCTAGGGGAGGTGCTTAGGCATTCTTGTCCATCCATTTGGCCAGAAAAATCAAAACAACCAAAACAACAAATGGATGTCCTCGAATGGATAAAATCATGCATTCAACATGCTCACACAATAAGATAGCAAATGAAATATGTGTCAAACATGCACAACCAAAACTCTAGCTACTAGCACACAATTTGTCGATGACTAGGTCATCTTTATATGAGTATTTTGACTTAGGAGCCAAATGAGAACATTTGATCATAGGTCATACTCATCGTTTAAGCACAAGTGGGGTTACCACTTTTACATAAAGCATTGATGTGTTCACATCATTTGAGATGCTTTAGCTCAATTTTTAGAGCAAAGCTCCCCCTAGATGTGAGAACCCCTTTTAAAGGGTCAAACTAACCTTGGGTTGTCGTAGAAGACTTCATGTAGATGTTGAAGATGTGGATGCTCAATGTTGATGTAGATCATCAAGAGTTGGGAGCTATCCTTTGGATTAGGGCACTTTCAATACCTACATGGGTTAGTCCCACAAGGAACAAACAAGGATATCCATAGACATAGATTGAAGTTCACAATAGATGATGTCCATGAAAGCAATGATTACCTTGTCCTTTGACTTACCAACAAGAGGGTTTGTGACTCCATAAACTAGTGCATGATGTGGAAGTTGATTGCACAAGTTGCCAAAATGAATGTGAGTGAAGTATGTTGGCGGAGTCACCCTCAAGAACCTTCTAGTTCTTCTTCTTCGGGATCCACATCATCTTGATGGGAATCCTTGGGGTTGTAGTTGAGCTTGACGAAGTAGAACTTGATGTGTCCTTGGGAACCCACTTGACCATGGCTTGAGGTGCTTCAATGAATGCATCAATCTCCTCTTGAAGCTTGTCCTTGGCTTTTAGCTTGTGGTCTTGTGGTGGAAGGTCATCTTGAGCTTGTTCCACATTGGAAGAAGTAGGATCATACTTCTCCTTTTGGGAAACAAACTGTGGAGTAGGGTATTGACCTTCTTCCCACTCAACACCATCGGCGTTGAACTTTCGCTCAAAACCAATCCCTTGATTCTTCCGGTGCCTTCCTTGCTTGCGAACAATTTCCTCAAAGTTCTTGCTTCCGGCAAGACTCTTGTAGACACCTTTCTCTATGATCCCTTTCAATAAACTATTCTCTTGCTCAAGTGTAACTTGGCTTGAAACATTGTTAGTGGAATCAAGAGAACTACTAGAAGCAACAATATTAGATTTAACATGGTTATTGTTACTACTAGAGGAAGAATTTTTCTTATGCTTGTCATGCTTAGTCTTAATAGGTGGCAAGAAATTAGACAAGAGAAGTCGTTTGGCAAGATATGAAGAACTCTTCTTTCGAAGATCGTCATTGATTGCTTTTAGAAACTCATGTTCTTGCTCTAGAGTGAGCTTCTCGAAGCGTAGCTTCTCATGAGATCTTAGGAGCTCTCTATGATCTTCTTGAGTTGTTTCATGAGCTAACTTAAGAGTGTTTAGTTCTTTAGTTAGACGCTCAATCTCCTTCATAGCATTGTCATTCAACTCTTCTCGACTATAAAGACTACTAGCATTTTCATCATTACTAAGCTCACTAGATTTATCATGCAAGAGCTCATCTTCACCAAGCAAGTCATCCTCATCACTATCAAAGTCAATGAATTCAGGGTGTGTTACCTTGGGGCCTTTAGCCATGAAGCATCTTCCAATTCCCTCATTTGGTGAATCAAATAAGTCGTAGGAGTTGGAGTTGGAGGATACGAGAGCAAGACCGGCAACACCTTCATCTTGACTGTAGTCGGAGTCGGAGTGATAGCTTCCATCGGATTGATTGTCGGAGTCGGAGCCGGAGACCCATTCACCTACATGAGCTTGATGTCTTCTTCTTGTGTAGCTCCTTGATGACTTGTCTTTCCTCTCCGAATCCTTGCTTCTCCGAGAGGGTCTTCGTTCATAACGATCATCTCTACTCCTTCTCTCTCTCCGAGGTGACTCATCTCTTGATCTTCTTCTTGGAGATTCTTCTCTTCTCTTGTGGGGAGCCGTACACTCATTTGAGTAGTTTCCTGGTCTTCCACAATTGTAGCAGTTTCGATCACGGCTAGAAGATCTCTTTTCATCATATGATCTAGATTTTGAGCTTCTTTCTTTGCCTCTATTCTTGTAGAACTTGTTGAAGTTCTTAACCATTAGGCTTATCTCTTCATTGGAAATTAACTTGTCACTTGAGGTTGTGGGAGCATCACTTGTAGCTTTGTAAGCACCACTTGACTTGTTGTGAAGCTCTTCCTTATCCTTAAGTGTCATCTCATGAGCAACAATTCTTCCAATGACTTCAGTTGGCTTGAGAGTCTTGTAGTTTGGCATCATTTGGATCAAAGTGCACACGGTGTCATATTTTCCATCCAAAGCTCTGAGAATCTTCTTAATGATGAATCGGTCGGTCATTTCTTCGCTTCCTAAGCCGGCAATCTCATTTGTGATGAGAGCAAGCCTAGAGTACATTTCAGCGACTCCTTCACCATCCTTCATCTTGAACTTGTCAAGTTGACCTTGAAGAATATCTAGCTTTGATTCCTTCACAGACTCGGTACCTTCGTGCATTTCAACCAGAGTATCCCAAATCTCTTTAGCATTCTCAAGACGGCTGATTTTGTTGAACTCCTCGGGACACAAAGCATTGAAGAGAATGTCACAAGCTTGAGCATTGTTTTGCAACATCCGCAACTCTTCCGGTGTAGCTTCGCGATCCGGAACTTTTCTTTCCTCGAAGAATTCACCTTGCATACCAACACAAATAATGCCCCATGCGGCTGGGTTATGACCAAGAATATGCATTTTCATTTTATGCTTCCAACTAGCAAAATTTGTACCATCAAAGTAAGGACCTCTACGATAATTCCCCTCACTAGACGCCATACTCTCCTAGGTTGTGAAACCAAGCTTATGGAGTCCAATGCAATGGAAACCAAACAATGGAGACCAAAGCTCTGATACCACTTGTAGGATCGAAAGTATGTCTAGAGGGGGGGGGTGATTAGACTACTTGTAGATATAAAAATTCTGCCTTTGACAAAGAAAAGTTTTAGGTAGTTTTACAATTAAGATCAAGTCAAGTATCACCCTACACATGCAATTCTAGAGTATAAGCAGCGGAAAGTAAATTGCACATGTAGTAAAGAGAGGTGGAGAAGATCAAACGCAATTTGGAGACGCAATGATTTTTCCCGTGGTTCCGTTAGCTAGTGCTATCGTACATCCATGTTGATGGAGACTTCAACCCACGGAGGGTAACGGCTGCGCGAGTCCACGAAGGGCTCCACCCACGAAGGGTCCACGAAGAAGCAACCTTGTCTATTCCATCATGGCCTACGCCCACGGAGGGCTAGCCTTACTCGGGGTAGATCTTCACGAAGTAGGCGATCTCCTTGCCCTTACAAACTTCTTGGTTCAACTCCACATCTCGATGACGGAGGCTCCCAAGCGACACCTAACCAATCTAGGAGGCACCACCCTCCAAAAGGTAATAGATGTTGTAGATGATGATGAACTCCTTGCTCTTGTGCTTCAAATGATAATCTCCCCAACACTCAACTCTCCTCACTGATATGGCTGTGGTGGAAGAAAGGATTGAGTGGAAAGCAACTTGGGAAGGTTAGAAATCAAGTTTCATATGGTAGGAATGGAGCAACTTGATCTCAACACAAGGGTAGGTAGTTCTCTTCTCAGAAAGTGTAAGGTAGGAGTGGTAGTTCTTTCTGATGGCTCTCTCCACGAATGAAGAGGGGGTGGAGGGGTATATATAGCCTCCACACAAAATCCAACCGTTACACACATAATTGAGCAATCTCGGTGAGACCGAAGTGGAAACTCGGTCAGACCGAAAGTTCAAATATAGTGAACGTTGGGGTTTTCGGTGGGACCGAAAATACCATCTCGGTTTGTCCGATTTGAGTCAAAGACAGGATCTTGCCAGTTTCGGTGGGACCGAAAATGCAATCTCGGTGAGACCGATTTGAGCCAAGACAGGTGCTTGCCAATTTCGGTGAGACCGAAAATGCAATCTCGGTTATTCCGATATGATGACAAACGGTTACAGAAGGTTGGCAGCCCGTGTTTCGGTGAGACCGAACTCAAACTCGGAATGACCGATTTTTCTAGGGTTTGGCTTATGGCTGAGGTGGTTCATCTCGGTGGGACTGAGTTTGGAAAATCGGTTTGTCCGAGATTACTTATGAGTGTGTATAGTAGTGAAAGTTGCTGATAGTTGAAGGAGATATATCACTAAGCACTTGAGCAACCAGATCATCAACACAACCTCATCCCCTTTTAATAGTATTGGCTTTTCTTATGGACTCAATGTGATCTTTGATCACTAAACCAAAAATGGAGTCTTGAGCTTTTGCCAATGCTTGCCTTAGCATTTTGAGGGGTCCACTTCTTCAGTCATTTCCATACCCATATCACTGAACTTCTCTGAAATGATTCTCAAGTAGCTATTAGTTCAATGATATATATGTTGTTATTAATTGCCAAAACCACCCGGGGATTAGTTGCACTTTCACAATCGAACGTCATTAAAAAATGCTACTTTTCAAAAAATGTTCTTGTTTACACAATTTTGTTTGTGTTTTAGTTTTTTTTGGGAGTTTTAGAAAATATTCACGTTTTCAAAAATCGGCCAAAACTGCGAGTGTTGATAATCGACACGTAAACGCACCCCGGTGTTCATGAATCGTGGAAATCGCTTCTGGACCCCATGAAACGGGCCAAAATAGGCCAAAACGGCGACTGTTGATGAACGGCACGTAAGGGCACCCTAGGGTTCAGCCACCATGAAAATCGTTTCGGGACCCCAAAACTGTGAGTGGTAGTCCACGATACGGGTCAGAATCGGCCAAAACTGCGAGTGTTGATGACCGACACGTAAACGCACCTTGGGGTTCAACAACTACGGAAATCTCTTTGGGAACCCAAAACAGTGAGTAATAGTCCAAGAAACGGGACATAATCGGCCAAAACTGCGATTGTCGATGACCGACACGTAATCGCACATTGGGGATCGACAAACATCGAAATCGCTTTGGGATCCCAAAACGGTAAGTAATAATTCACGAAATGGGTTAGAATCGACAAAAACAGTGAGTATTGATGACTCACACGTAAACGCACCCCGGGGTTCGTCAATCATGGAAATCACTTCGGGGCCCCAAAACTGAGTAATAGTCCAAGAAACGGTCCAGAAACGACGCAAACTGCGAATCTTGACGACCAACACGTAAGCACACCTTGGGGTTCGAAACCATAGAAATCGCTTTGGGACCCTAAAACGGTGAGTAATAGTCCACGAAACGGGTCAGAATCGACAAAAACCACGAGTTTTGATGACAGACACGTAAACGCACCCCGGTGTTCTTCAATCGCGGAAATCACTCCGGGACCACACAACAATGAGTAATAGTCCAAGAAACGGGCCAGAATCGGCCCAAACTGCGATTGTTGATGACCGACACGTAAGCGCACCTTGGGTTTCAACAGCCATGGAAATCGTTTTGGGACCCCAAAACGGTGTGTAAACGCACCTTGGGGATCGGTAATCGTGGAAATGACTCCGGGACTCCCAAAACGGTGAGCCCACGAAACAGTCCAGAATCGGCTCAAACCGCGAGTTTTGATGACGAACACCTAAACGCACCTCGGGGATCGTTAATCGTGGAAATCGCTCCAGGACCCCAGAACGGTGAGTCAAACGTGTCAGAATCGGCCAAAACGGCAAGTGCTAATGAACGACACGTAAGCGCACCTTAGGGTTCAGCAACCTTGAAAATCACTCCGAGACCCCCAAACGGTGAGTAATAGTCGACGAAACGGGCCAGAATCGACCAAAACGGTAAGTAATGATGAACGACACGTAAGCGGACCTTGGGGTTCAACAACCATGAAAATCACTCCGGGACCCAAAGATGATGAGTAATAGTCCATGAAATGGGCCAGAATCGGCCAAAACTGCGAGTGTTGATGGCCGATGCGAAAACGCACCCTAGGGTTCATCAGCAAAGAAAATCGCTCTAAGACACCAAAACGGCGAGTAATAGTCCATGATACGGGCCAAATCGGCCAAAACTGCGAGTGTTGATGACCGACAAGTAAACGCACCCCAGTGTTCATCAATCGTGGAAATCGCTCCTGGACCCCATGAAACGGGCCAAAATAGGCCAAAACGGCTTGTGTTGATGAACGACACGTAAGGGCACCCTATGGTTCAGGAACCATGAAAATCGTTTCGGGACCCCAAAACTGTGAGTGATAGTCCACGATACGGGCCACAATCGGCCAAAATTGCGAGTGTTGATGACCGACACGTAAACGCACCATGGGGTTCAACAACTATGGAAATCGCTTTGGGAACCCAAAACAATGAGTAATAGTCCAAGAAGCAGGTCAGAATCGGCCAAGACTGCGTTTGTCGATGACCAACACGTAATCGCACATTAGGGATCGACAAACGTCGAAATCGCTTTGGGATCCCAAAACGATGAGTAATAGTCCACAAAATGGGTTAGAATCGACAAAAACCGTGAGTATTGATGACTCACACATAAACGCACCCCGGGGTTCGTCAATCATGGAAATCACTTCGGGGCCCCAAAACTGAGTAATAGTCCAGGAAAATGGGCCAGAATCGGCGCAAACTGCGAGTCTTGACGACCAACACGTAAGCACACCTTGGGGTTCGACAACCATGGGAATCGCGTTGGGACCCCAAAACAGTGAGTAATAGTCCACGAAACGGGTCAGAATCAACAAAAACCACGAGTTTTGATGACCGACACGTAAACGCACCCCGGTGTACTTCAATCGTGGAAATCACTTCACGGCCACACAGCAATGAGTAATAGTCCATGAAACGGGCCAGAATCGGCCCGAACTGCGACTGTTGATGACCGACACGTAAGCGCACCTTGGGTTTCAACATCCATGGAAATCGTTTCGGTACCCCAAAACGGTGAGTAAACGCACCTTGCGGATCGGTAATCATGGAAATGACTCGGGGACTCCAAAATGGTGAGCCCACGAAACAGTCCAGAATCGGCTGAAACTGCGAGTTTTGATGACGAATACGTAAACACACCTCGGGGATCGTTAATCGTGGAAATCGCTGCAGGACCCCAAAACGGTGAGTCAAACGTGCCAGAATCGGCAAAAACGGCAAGTGCTGATGAACGACACGTAAGCGAACCTTAGGGTTCAGCAACCTTGAAAATCACTCCGAGACCCCCAAACGGTGAGTAATAGTCAACAAAATGGGCCAGAATCGGCCAAAACGGTAAGTAATAGCCCATGAAACAGGCCAGAATCAACCAAAACGACGAGTGATGATGAACGACACATAAGCGGACCTTGGGGTTCAACAACCATGAAAATCACTCCGGGACCCAAAGATGGTGAGTAATAGTCCATGAAATGGGCCAGAATCGGCCAAAACTGTGAGTGTTGATGGCCGATGGGAAAACGCACCCTAGGGTTCATGAGCCATGAAAATCGCTGTGAGACACCAAAACGGTGAGTAATAGTCCATGAGTGTTGATGACCGACACGTAAACGCACCGTAGTGTTCATGAATCGTGGAAATCGCTCCTGGACCCCATGAAACGGGCCAAAATAGGCCAAAACGGCGAGTGCTGATGAACGGCACGTAAGGGCACCCTAGGGTTCAGCAACCATTAAAATCGTTTCGGTACCCCAAAGCTGTGAGTGATAGTCCACGATACGGGCCAGAATCGTCCAAAACTACGTGTGTTGATAACCGACACGTAAACGCACCTTGGGGTTCAACAACTATGGAACTCGCTTTGGAAACCCAAAACAGTGAGTAATAGTCCTAGAAACGGGTCAGGGTCGTCCAAAACTACGATTGTCGATGACCGACACGTAATCGCACATTGGGGATCGACAAACATCGAAATCGCTTTGGGATCCCAAAACGGTGAGTAATAGTCCACGAAATGGGTTAGAATCGACAAAAACCGTGAGTATTGATGACTCACACGTAAACGCACCCCGGGGTTCGTCAATCATGAAAATCACTTCGGGGCCCCAAAACCGAGTAAGTTCAAGAAACGGGCCAGAATCGGCGCAAACTACGAGTCTTGACGACCAACACGTAAGCATACCTTGGGGTTCGACAACCATGGAAATCGCTTTGGGACCCCAAAACGATGAGTAATAGTCCACGAAACGGGCCAGAATCGACAAAAACCGCGAGTTTTGATGACCGACACGTAAACGCACCCCGGTGTTCTTCAATCGCGGAAATCACTCCGGGACCACACAACAATGAGTAATAGTCCAAGAAACGGGCCAGAATCGGCCCAAGATGCGATTGTTGATGACCGACACGTAAGCGCACCTTGGTTTTCAACATCCATGGAAATCGCTTTGGGACCCCAAAACGGTGAGTAAACGCACCTTGGGGATCGATAATCGTGGAAATGACACAAGGACTCCCAAAACGGTGAGCCCACGAAACAGTCCAGAATCGGCTGAAACTGCGAGTTTTGATGACGAACACGTAAACGCACATCGGGGATCGTTAATCGTGGAAATCGCCCCAGGACCCTAAAACGGTGAGTCAAACGTGCCAGAATCAGCCAAAACGGCAAGTGCTGATGAACGACACGTAATCGCACCTTAGGGTTCAGCAACCTTGAAAATCACTCTGATACCCCCAAACGGTGAGTAATAGTCGACGAAATGGGCCAGAATCGGCCAAAACATTAAGTAATGATGAACGACACGTAAGCGGACCTTGGGGTTCCACAACCATGAAAATCACTCCGGGACCCAAAGATGGTGAGTAATAGTCCATGAAATGGGCCAGAATCGGCCAAAACTGCGAGTGTTGATGGCCGATGCGAAAACGCACCCTAGGGTTCATCAGCCAAGAAAATCGCTATAAGACACCAAAACGGCGAGTAATAGTCCTTGATACGGGCCAAATCGGCCAAAACTGCGAGTGTTGATGACCGACACGTAAACGCACCCCAGTGTTCATCAATCGTGGAAATCGCTCCTGGACCCCATGAAACGGGCCAAAATAGGCCAAAACGGCTTGTGTTGATGAACGGCACGTAAGGGCACCCTAGGGTTCAGGAACCATGAAAATCGTTTCGGGACCCCAAAACTGTGAGTGATAGTCCACGATACGGGCCACAATCGGCCAAAAC
>LR738711.1:173047304-173075787 GCA_902687465.1 Secale cereale
AACGCACCCGAGTGTTCATCAATCGTGGAAATCGCTCCTGGACCCCATGAAACGGGCCAAAATAGGCCAAAACGGCTTGTGTTGATGAACGGCACGTAAGGGCACCCTAGGGTTCAGGAACCATGAAAATCGTTTCGGGACCCCAAAACTGTGAGTGATAGTCCACGATACGGGCCACAATCGGCCAAAACTGCGAGTGTTGATGACCGACACGTAAACGCACCATGGGGTTCAACAACTATGGAAATCGCTTTGTGAACCCAAAACAATGAGTAATAGTCCAAGAAACGGGCCAGAATCGGCCAAAACTGCGTTTGTCGATGACCGACACGTAATCGCATATTAGGGATCGACAAACATCGAAATCGCTTTGGGATCCCAAAACGATGAGTAATAGTCCACAAAATAGGTTAGAATCGACAAAAACCGTGAGTATTGATGACTGACACGTAAATGCACCCCGGGGTTCGTCAATCATGGAAATCACTTCGAGGCCCCAAAACTGAGTAATAGTCCAAGAAACGGGCCAGAATCGGCGCAAACTGCGAGTCTTGACGACCAACACGTAAGCACACCTTGGGGTTCGACAACCATGGGAATCGCGTTGGGACCCCAAAACATTGAGTAATAGTCCACGAAACGGGTCAGAATCAACAAAAACCGCGAGTTTTGATGACCGACACGTAAACGCACCCCGGTGTTCTTCAATCGTGGAAATCACTTCGGGACCACACAACAATGAGTAATAGTCCATGAAACGGGCCAGAATCGGCCCAAACTGCGACTGTAGATGACCGACACGTAAGCGCACCTTGGGTTTCAACATCCATGGAAATCGTTTCGGTACCCCAAAACGGTGAGTAAATGCACCTTGCGGATCGGTAATCGTGGAAATGACTCGGGGACTCCAAAATGGTGAGCCCACGAAACAGTCCAGAATCGGCTGAAACTGCGAGTTTTGATGACGAATACGTAAACGCACCTCGGGGGTCGTTAATCGTGGAAATCGCTCCAGGACCCCAAAACGGTGAGTCAAACGTGCCAGAATCGGCAAAAACGGCAAGTGCTGATGAACGACACGTAAGCGCACCTTAGGGTTCAGCAACCTTGAAAATCACTCGGAGACCCCCAAACGGTGAGTAATAGTCAACAAAACGGGCCAGAATCGGCCAAAACGGTAAGTAATAGCCCATGAAACAGGCCAGAATCGACCAAAACGGCGAGTGATGATGAAGACATGTAAGCGGACCTTGGGGTTCAACAACCATGAAAATCACTCCGGGACCCAAAGATGGTGAGTAATAGTCCATGAAATGGGCCAGAATCGGCCAAAACTTCGAGTGTTGATGGCCGATGGGAAAACGCACCCTAGGGTTCATGAGCCATGAAAATCGCTCTGAGACACCAAAACGGTGAGTAATAGTCCATGATACGGGCCAAATCGGCCAAAACTGCGAGTGTTGATGATCGACACGTAAACGCACCCCAGTGTTCATGAATCGTGGAAATCGCTCCTGGACCCCATGAAACGGGCCAAAATAGGCCAAAACGGCGACTGTTGATGAACGACACGTAAGGGCACCCTAGGGTTCAACAACCATGAAAATCGTTTCGGGACCCCAAAACTGTGAGTGGTAGTCCACGATACGGGCCAGAATCGGCCAAAACTGCGAGTGTTGATGACCGACACGTAAACACACCTTGGGGTTCAACAACTATGGAAATCTCTTTGGGAACCCAAAACAGTGAGTAATAGTCCAAGAAACGGGACAAAATCGGCCAAAACTGCGATTGTCGATGACCGACACGTAATCGCACATTGGGGATCGACAAACATCGAAATCGCTTTGGGATCCCAAAACGGTAAGTAATAGTTCACGAAATGGGTTAGAATCGACAAAAACCGTGAGTATTGATGACTGACACGTAAACGCACCCCGGGGTTCGTCAATCATGGAAATCACTTCGGGGCTCCAAAACTGAGTAATAGTCCAAGAAACGGGCCAAAATCGGCGCAAACTTCGAATCTTGACGACCAACACGTAAGCACACCTTGGGGTTCGGCAACCATGGAAATCGCTTTAGGACCCCAAAACGGTGAGTAATAGTCCACGAAACGGGCCAGAATCGGCAAAAACCGCGAGTTTTGATGACCGACACGTAAACGCACCCCGGTGTTCTAAAATCGCGGAAATCACTCCGGGACCACACAACAATGAGTAATAGTCCAAGAAACAGGCCAGAATCGGCCCAAACTGCGATTGTTGATGACCGACACGTAAGTGCACCTTGGGTTTCAACATCGATGGAAATCGCTTTGGGACCCCAAAACGGTGAGTAAACGCACCTTGGGGATCGGTAATCGGGGAAATGACACCAGGACTCCCAAAACGGTGAGCCCACGAAACACTCCAGAATCGGCTGAAACTGCGAGTTTTGATGACGAACACGTAAACGCACCTCGGGGATCGTTAATCGTGGAAATCGCCCCAGGACCCCAAAACGGTGAGTCAAACGTGCCAGAATCGGCCAAAACGGCAAGTGCTGATGAACGACACGTAATCGCACCTTAGGGTTCAGCAACCTTGAAAATCACTCCGATACCCCCAAACGGTGAATAATAGTCGACGAAACGGGCCAGAATCGGCCAAAACGGTAAGTAATGATGAACGACACGTAAGCGGACCTTGGGGTTCAACAACCATGAAAATCACCCCGGGACCCAAAGATGGTGAGTAATAGTCCATGAAATGGGCCAGAATCGGCCAAAACTGCGAGTGTTGATGGCCGATGCAAAAACACACCCTAGGGTTCATCAGCCAAGAAAATCGCTCTAAGACAGCAAAACGGTGAGTAATAGTCCATGATACGGGCCAAATCGGCCAAAACTGCGAGTGTTGATGACCGACACGTAAACGCACCCCAGTGTTCATCAATCGTGGAAATCGCTCCTGGACCCCATGAAACGGGCCAAAATAGGCCAAAACGGCTTGTGTTGATGAACGGCACGTAAGGGCACCCTAGGGTTCAGGAACCAAGAAAATCGTTTCGGGACCCCAAACTGTGAGTGATAGTCCACGATACGGGCCAGAATCGGCCAAAACTGCGAGTGTTGATGACCGACGCGTATACGCACCTTGGGGTTCAACAACTGTGGAAATCTCTTTGGGAACCCAAAACAGTGAGTAATAGTCCAAGAAACGGGACAGAATCGGCCAAAACTGCGATTGTCGATGACCGACACGTAATCGCACATCGGGGATCGACAAACATCGAAATCGCTTTGGGATCCCAAAACGGTAAGTAATAGTTCACGAAATGGGTTAGAATCGACAAAAACCGTGAGTATTGATGACTGACACGTAAACGCACCCCGGGGTTCGTCAATCATGGAAATCACTTCGGGGCTCCAAAACTGAGTAATAGTCCAAGAAACGGGCCAGAATCGGCGCAAACTGCGAATCTTGACGACCAACACGTAAGCACACCTTGGGGTTCGACAACAATGGAAATCGCTTTGGGACCCCAAAACGGTGAGTAATAGTCCACGAAACAGGTCAGAATCGAGAAAAACCGCGAGTTTTGATGACCGACACGTAAACGCACCCCGGTGTTCTTCAATCGCGGAAATCACTCCGGGACCACACAACAATGAGTAATAGTCCAAGAAACGGGCCAGAATCAGCCCAAACTGCGATTGTTGATGACCGACACGTAAGCACACCTTGGGTTTCAACATCCATGGAAATCGTTTTGGGACCCCAAAATGGTGAGTAAACGCACCTTGGGGATCGGTAATCGTGGAAATGACTCCGGGACTCCCAAAACGGTGAGCCCACGAAACAGTCCAGAATCGGTTGAAACTGCGAGTTTTTATGACGAACACGTAAATGCACCTCGGGGATCATTAATCGTGGAAATCGCTCCAGGACCCCAAAACGGTGAGTCAAACGTGCCAGAATCGGCCAAAACAACAAGTGCTGATTGTCAGGATCGGTTTTCCGGGACATTAATTTCCCAGTAAATGGCCCTTGTGCTCACCAGCCCCAGGATTACTATTAGCTGATGAGACACAAACTTGATACAGAAATTCCAAGCAAAACGCCAAATATGTAGCACAAGACCATCCTGGTCGATGAGTACAACATAAGGTTTCTAGTGGTTGAGGGCGGAAGCGGTTTGCGATACATCAGCGTCTATGGGACTCCATTTCCCACAGGAATAGCTGACCTGGATAACTCCTATCTTCGCGAGGCTGCTGACTCCGTTGCCTAGGTTCCGGGGCTGTCCTCGCAGCGCTCCTCTCCAAGCAACAAATCTGGCCAAGACAATAGCCAGGGACAAGCCAGTGAGTACTTTGAATGTACTCGCAAACATTTTGAACACAGGTGCAATGTAACAGATGACATTCATGCTCTGAAACATTCCATGATCACTTCGTCAGTCACGGAATAAAATTCATGACGCACGCAAGCAGGTTATTCTTATAAAACATGGATAAGCAGTCAGAGAATAAAAATAAAATGCACCGATCGGGTGTCTGAAGTGACGCCTCGAAAGGATAATAAAATAAAGCATGCCTCAGTCGGACGTCTGAGCGACATCACATAAAGGGCTTATAAGAAATAAATAATAATAAGCATGCCACAGTCGGGCGTCAGTGCGACACCACATAAAGGGCTTATAGGGAAAATAAGTAATAAGCATGCCACAGTCGGGCGTCTGAGCGACACCACATAAAGGGCTTATAGGGAAAATAAGTAATAAGCATGCCACAGTCGGGCGTCTGAGCGACACCACATAAAGGGCTTATATGAGAATAATCACAGGGAATATCCAGGAGGTAGAACCATCCCAGGGATACTCAATAATTCAAATAATACAAATGGTTAGTCCATAATAACAATAATCATAATCATCATATATCACACGTTATGATCAATGTTCTGGCTTAGCAGTTTGTCCTCCGAAGACCGACACTAAGACCGACACTTGACCCATCCCAGACTGTAATCCTTAACCGCGGACACGGCTATTCAAATAGATATAACCTCTGCAGAGGGTGTACTCTTTACCCACGAGTAACGGATTCCTTTAGTCCATCGGGACTAATTCCATTTACGGTCTTTTAATTGAAAACACACCTGACTCGCACACACCAGCTTAACTTACCGATGACTGGAATCACCCACGACACCTGTTAAGCAAAACTCTAAGTGGGGAGGCTACAACCTCGAGTAGCATGGGATCACAGAATTTATAATGCGCGCAAACTAGGGGAGCTACCCCCTCGGCCCCAACCGGAAACACCCATGCCCCCGGACCAGGTGGCATGCCTACCGGATGCAGCCGGTATCTTCCACCATGGCCTCTCTGTACGGTGTGTGCCAAGAAAGGGGTTGACAACTTACTGGACTGTACCCTACCTGCGGCAGGGACAAGTGGTAGTACGAAACAAGTATGGGGGTTACCGGAACAAGACCCGATCTATGGTCGACTCAGGAGGTTAAAGCATCACCTACGTGATTAGCATAGCAAACATATTTCACACCATCAGACAGAGTCACCACTCATCATGCCTCGACATGCCCTCACTGATCTCTCTCATCACCATGAGGTACCATCTTCATGGTCATACTTTATCCAAGACAAAACTTCTCCCCGAAGTCTGTCCGGACCAGCTCAGGCATACGTGGCATGAGGCAGTAACCACTTCACATGTATATAACATGATCACAGCAAATCAACTACTCATCAAATGCATCTATGCATGTCTTGCCATTATATGCAAAACTCATTATTTCATGTGACATAAACATAGCTTACTACTCCTAGCAAGCATTCAATAAAATATCATATCTGTGTTCAAGATGCTTGCCTTCCAAGAGTATGAAGGAGGGGTGCACTTTGAAAGTTTTCATCTCCCCTTCAAAACCCTATTTTAAGAAAATTCAAGTCAATACATAATCCAAAAACAGTACAAAAAAGTTGCTCAGAAATTTTTCCAATAAATCAGAAAATAAACTAGAGAAAATTTGAGAAACAACAGAAAAAGAATCAAATCAATTGGACTTATATTTTAAAAGTTATAGACAGTCAAAGTTTAGTCAAAACTCTGTTTTTAAATAAAACAGAAAAGGAAAACGGTTCAAGGAAGAATACGCTTTTGAGACAGAGAAGACGTACTCTTGTTATTTACGTTTCCACTTAAACCAGCGCGGGCCGTCGCTGGGTCACTGACAGTGGGTCCTTCGGGCCCACTGGTCAGGTTTGACCAGTCGCCCGCGTCTTCTTCCTCCTCTGGCCGAGCCGAGGCGGGGCTCCGGCGATCGACGCCGGCGAACGCGGCTCCTCGCGGGGTTCTGAGGGCGGGGATGGATCCGCCAGTCCAGGGCGGTCCTTCCGGTGGTTGCTAGGTCCGCGGGGGTGTAGGAAGTCGCCGGCGGCGAGCTCTGCGGCGGACGGCGTTTCGGGAGGATTTGGGGTTTCAAGTTATGGTGGCTCCCGATCGGGCTAGAGAGGTGGGGCGGCTCCGCACGGTCTAGGGGAGGAGGATGGGGGCACTGGAAGGGCGGGGGATGCTCTGCCTGCGACGCACGGCACTGGAACGCGGCGGCGGCCGAAACTACCGGAGATGAGGAAGACGGCCTCCCTCCTTCGATTGCTGGCCACGGGAGCTCCAGGAAGATGGCCTGAGGTTGCCTGAGGGTCTGGACGAGCTCGGGGCTCCTTTTTATAGGCGGGGGAAGTCGGTTCCGCGGCGGCCGGAGATAAGATCAGCGAACCGTCTTGCTGTAGCTTGCAGGGCGTCGTGGCGGCGACGGGCGCTAGTGGACGAGCTCGCGGATGAGCTTGGGCTGTTCCCCAGGGCAGCTGGCGAGCTGTGGTGGTCGGGGCGGCGCCGGCCATGGCAGGGGCCTGCGGCGGCCGGCCGCTAGCTGCCGTGGCCGACCTGACGGCGGCGCTGTAGGGCTCCAGAGGTTGGCTTGGAGGTTTCCGATGTGTGGACGAGGGCGGCATGGCTCTGCAGGTGAGCAAGGGCCAGGGGCACGACGCGGCGGCTCGGGCGCGCGCGTGCAAAACGTGCGCTCTGGGCGCGCCCAGAGCACGCACGTCAGGTGCTCGACGATATGCCAAGGCTAGCTAGAGGGCTTAAGTGGGGCTGGGAATAAACAGGGCTAAGTTAGAGTTAGCTAGGAAATTAGTGGACATGCTGGTTTGTCCAGAGGGGCAAGATCATAGTGCAAATATAAAACTATGCCAAAACTGTCCATGAACACAAGGTGCTCGACAGAATGCCAAGGGCCTCTAGGCATCTCTTCTGGTGGCCAAAAGCTCCAGATCAGCGTCTCTTTAGATGATAAAGAGGGTGGTAAGGTTAGTTTGTCAAAAGCAAAAACTTCCTAGTGCAAGTTTTTGAGAAAACCAAAACTGGACAGAAAAGAAAGGCCATTAAAGCATGGACCAAAAATATCCCAATGGGTCCAATCTCCAGGATTTAGGAGTTTTGTAGGGTATACTAATAGTAGGAGAAATCTCATGGGCAATGGGGCAAGATAAAAAGGGGTTGCAGTAGAAAATGGCAAACTGGACCAGAGAGCAAAAGAGGATGGTTTGCTCAATTTTTCCAAAGAACACCAATGGTTTTTTGTATAGAGATGAATTATATGCCTCTACTAACATCTCCAAATTTTGGTGGAATTTTTAAAAGTATTTATCAAAGGGTTGCAGTGCAAAAGAGACTCCAAAACTTATGAGAAACCAATTCAAAAGCAATAAATCCTTAGGAAAAATATTTATAGAAATAATTTCACTGATAAAAGAAGTGATCTTGAGAAGGTATACAAGTCCAACAATATTTTTGAAAAGTTTCCCCTTGGAGGGAAAACTCCACAATTCAGAAGAAAAGAATGGTTCTGAAATCAAAAGAAAATCCAGAAAGGAAAAATTTAGTTTCCTGGCAAAATTTTAATGAATAAAATATGGTTAAATTTTTGGGGTGTTACAACACTACCCCCCTTAAGAAAAATCTCGTCCTCGAGATTTGCTAAGGACGATCTCAAAATATCCATCCTATTATCATAAAGTATTAAGTCAAAAGAAACGAGCATTCTAAACACGTAATACACTGAGGTTACTGCGAGAGAGCAAATAATTGGCACAACCACAGTGGGGTACTGGTGCTATGTGAAGAAAACTATGGTTGGGGAAACCGAGAAATTACTACTTTCGGCTATGGAAAAATTAGAACAACAATCTAACTTACAAAAAAAAATGCTGGTCGTACCCGAGGGCACCGTGCTCTCTCTGGCTGACAGGTGGACCCGGGGCTCACTGTCAGTCTCTTCTTCTACCTCTGGCTCTCTTCTCTTCCTCTCTATCGCGTGCTCTCCCGTGCTTTCTCCACCGGCGACGCCTAGCGCGTAGGGCATCTAGGCCGTACTGCGGTAGTGCGCGGCGTGCTAGCTGCCGGCGCAGCGTGCACTCACCTCGCGGGCCAGTGCGCGGTCGGCACTGCTCGCGGATTCGCCTCCGAACACCGGTGATCGAGCGTCGAGCGGCGCTGGTGGACTTCGCCCACCGTACACCGATCTCGAGCTATAAAATGACCGTGGTGCTCCTCTCTTCTTCCTCACACCTGGCCTCGCATCTACTTCTCTTTCCTTCTCCTCCATTTCTGTTTGCAGGAGCTCGCGACGAGGCTCTAATGGCGGAGGTGATGCCGGACTGGTACGTGGTCCTGATGTGCGGAGGGTTGGCGGCATTGCTGGGGTTCTCCGTGCTCTTGTGCGCGATGATCCTCGATGATCGCCGGGATGCTGCTGCTCGAGTGTTAGCTCTTCGCGGCGGCGGTGATCATGAGGATTAAGTGTGGTTGTTAGGTTCTGACTGCTGTCAGTGTGTTGGAGGCAACTAGCGTTCGAATAATCATCCACAAATTTCTCCATTAGAGACTGTGGTTAG
Source organism: Secale cereale (assembly GCA_902687465.1). Classification (NCBI taxonomy): domain Eukaryota; kingdom Viridiplantae; phylum Streptophyta; class Magnoliopsida; order Poales; family Poaceae; genus Secale; species Secale cereale. The sequence continues at coordinate 173,056,269 of LR738711.1, forward strand.
CGAGGTGATCCGGTAGGTGCGAAATATGCACGAGGTTATGCAATTAGTGCATGCAGTCGAGTGGTTGTGGATGTGAGCCTGCTGTCGTGGTGTTGCGTGAATCAAAAACACATGTCATGAAGAAATTATGTGCTGTAATAACATTAAGGAAAAAAATATCCCACCTCTGAATTTACCGAGAGCGAAAACAATCAATCAAAATGAACAGCAGTAAAAACCACTCACATTAATCGAAAACAAATATTTAATTCATCGCACAGACTTAGGATACAACGCATAAGCTGTAATACATAAATAAGTGCTAGTAGTGACGTCTACGATATAAACGGAAAATGGACAGGGTCTTGAGGGAATGTCTCCGGCACTGGGGCACATTCCTCTTCTATCGGGGGAAGCGGGTTGACTAGTCGAAAAATGCGTCTCCCCCGTTCTGGCCTCAGTGGCTCGCCAATGGCGATCCGAGGATTTAAATCAGCGAGGCTCTGGAGATAACCCATTACTCGCTGTGTCAAACGCTCTTGAGCGATGACATACTGGGCAAGGTTGGCCAGTACTGGGTCCCTCTCAATTCGCCCACCAGGAAAAGATGCTATTTCTCCGGGTGCTGCACGACTCGGGAAGTAATAATACCCCCGTTCGCTGGCATAGGGTACTGCGAATCGAAGGCGAGCAAGCGCTTCGTACGCAGCAGCCTCTATGGCCATTTGCGGAGTTGGCATAGATTTCCCCATGAAGGATACTTCCGTTGGGTCTTGGTTTGGGTTTGTGGGAGGGATATGCACTACTGCCCAATATTTCGAGGTGGATGGGGTGATCCTCGTTTTGAGCAGCTCGTACTGGGGTGGATGGGTAGCACTCATGGTACTGCAGGTAAAGTCCCACAATATTTTAACAAAACTACCTGGGGTTGCATCTGGAGTTCTCAGATGAATACCGGGGCTCGGCATTGCAAAAATGGTTGGGCGGGCTGTGCACAAGTGAGGGATGCTTGGTAAGGTCACGAGGTGGCCTTTTATAAAGCATCAGGGCTGGGTTATCGAGGATGGTGTGGGGCAACTAGTTTGTCGATTCTGCCCTATGGGGTCGGGGTCAATGCCACAGATACACATATCTCAAAAAAGTGACTTTTTACTGTGGCACCGTCGGGGTGGTTTTTGGTAGCTACGCCTGGAATTAAAAATGCAACCGTACGCCAACATACTTATGCATGGCTACTATTCTAAATTGAGGCACACAAGCAGACTGCATTCATTTATGGCGATACAAGGTCACACTACTACAAGACGTAGGAATACTAAGACTCGGTACTACTCGAGTGGCTTAGTCTACTGCGTTAATATCTAAGCGGGCGTGCCTAGTGGACGTCGAGGCCTCTCCATGGGCTTCTCCGTCGGGGTTAGCTGGGTGGGGTTGAGGATCTGCAGGGTCGGGGTAGCGATGATGACCATCGCGGGGGTTGTTGGCCATAATCCCGCTGGAGCGTGTTCCCAAAAGGCGACGAAACACTTCTGGGGACACCAAAGCATTTTGGTCAGTGGCTGGGGTAGATCTTAAGGATTCGATCGGTTGCCCGAACAGTACAACTGGGTTGTTGGCGTCGGGCTCCTCTTCCTCTCTTGCCGGGGCCCGGCGAGCAAGTTCCCCACGAGCGGCGATCAGATCAAGGGTGATCTGATCGAACAGTGCCTCTAGTGCACTTACATAGCGCACCAGGTGCAACAACGCAGGGTCCGTCTCGTGGTCTCTGTTGGCAACCTGGGGTGGCCTACCATACCCGTCATGGCTGGGGTAGTAGTAGAACGAACGGCAGTTAACCCTGGGCGACAGGTGCCGGAGTTGCACTACAGCCTCTCGAGCGGCCAGCTGGATGGCTTGTGGCTCAAAGGAAGTCGTCCTTCCGGTGAACCTGTAGGGGCGTTCGGGCAAAATACCCCTACCATAGACGTGCACCGTGGCCCAGAATTGACGGCTCTCACCGCCCATGGGTCCTTGGTACACAACATACTCTGGGGGCTCTTCAAATGCAAAGGCACGGCGGGTGAGGTTTGCTAGCACGGTCACAAAACCTCCAAGGTTGGTTGCTGTGGTCTCATTGTGAACAATGGGGCCAGGCATCTTGGCTTGGTTTTGGGGTAGAGGCTGTGCTGTGCTGGGTTGGGGCTAGCGTGTCCTTTTTATAGGATAAGGAAACGGAGTCTTCCTTCGCACGCTTGCGAATGAGACAATTTAGGTGTCGGTCACTGGCGCGTGATCGACATGCTAGACTGATAGGTTAGGCACCGACTGCCGAAAGGTGTCGGGGTCACTATGTGGCTATCTTGCACGAGAGGTTTGGCTGGGTTTGGGTTATGGTTTGGTGGGTTGTTTAACCTAGGTTTTTCGACCTGGCTAGGATAGGATTAGCCAATGGTCAGCCTGGCTCTGATACCAAGGTTGTCAGGACCGGTTTTCCGGGACATTAATTTCCCAGTAAATGGCCCTTGTGCTCACCAGCCCCAAGATTACTGTTAGCTGATGAGACACAAACTTGATACAGAAATTCCAAGCAAAACGCCAAATATGTAGCACAAGACCATCCTGGTCGATGAGTACAACATAAGGTTTCTAGTGGTTGAGGGCGGAAGCGGTTTGCGATACATCAGCGTCTATGGGACTCCATTTCCCACAGGAACAGCTGACCTGGATAACTCCTATCTTCGCGAGGCTGCTGACTCCGTTGCCTAGGTCCCGGGGCTGTCCTCGCAGCGCTCCTCTCCAAGCAAGAAATCTGGCCAAGACAATAGCCAGGGACAAGCCAGTGAGTACTTTGAATGTACTCGCAAACATTTTGAACACAGGTGCAATGTAACAGATGACATTCATGCTCTGAAACATTCCATGATCACTTCGTCAGTCACGGAATAAAATTCATGACGCACGCAAGCAGGTTATTCTTATAAAACATGGATAAGCAGTCAGAGAATAAAAATAAAATGCACCGATCGGGTGTCTGAAGTGATGCCTCGAAAGGATAATAAAATAAAGCATGCCTCAGTCGGACGTCTGAGCGACATCACATAAAGGGCTTATAAGAAATAAATAATAATAAGCATGCCACAGTCGGGCGTCAGTGCGACACCACATAAAGGGCTTATAGGGAAAATAAGTAATAAGCATGCCACAGTCGGGCGTCTGAGCGACACCACATAAAGGGCTTATAGGGAAAATAAGTAATAAGCATGCCACAGTCGGGCGTCTGAGCGACACCACATAAAGGGCTTATATGAGAATAATCACAGGGAATATCCAGGAGGTAGAACCATCCCAGGGATAATCAATAATTCAAATAATACAAATGGTTAGTCCATAATAACAATAATCATAATCATCATATATCACACGTTATGATCAATGTTCTGGCTTAGCAGTTTGTCCTCCAAAGACCGACACTAAGACCGACACTTGACCCATCCCAGACTGTAATCCTTAACCGCGGACACGGCTATTCAAATAGATATAACCTCTGCAGAGGGTGTACTCTTTACCCACGAGTAACGGATTCCTTTAGTCCATCGGGACTAATTCCATTTACGGTCTTTTAATTGAAAACACACCTGACCCGCACACACCGGCTTAACTTACCGATGACTGAAATCACCCACGACACCTGTTAAGCAAAACTCTAAGTGGGGAGGCTACAACCTCGAGTAGCATGGGATCACAGAATTTATAATGCGCGCAAACTAGGGGAGCTACCCCCTCGGCCCCAACCGGAAACACCCATGCCCCCGGACCAGGTGGCATGCCTACCGGATGCAGCCGGTATCTTCCACCATGGCCTCTCTGTACGGTGTGTGCCAAGAAAGGGGTTGACAACTTACTGGACTGTACCCTACCTGCGGCAGGGACAAGTGGTAGTACGAAACAAGTATGGGGGTTACCGGAACAAGACCCGATCTATGGTCGACTCAGGAGGTTAAAGCATCACCTACGTGATTAGCATAGCAAACATATTTCACACCATCAGACAGAGTCACCACTCATCATGCCTCGACATGCCCTCACTGATCTCTCTCATCACCATGAGGTACCATCTTCATGGTCATACTTTATTCAAGACAAAACTTCTCCCCGAAGTCTGTCCGGACCAGCTCAGGCATACGTGGCATGAGGCAGTAACCACTTCACATGTATATAACATGATCACAGCAAATCAACTTCTCATCAAATGCATCTATGCATGTCTTGCCATTATATGCAAAACTCATTATTTCATGTGACATAAACATAGCTTACTACTCCTAGCAAGCATTCAATAAAATATCATATCTGTGTTCAAGATGCTTGCCTTCCAAGAGTATGAAGGAGGGGTGCACTTTGAAAGTTTTCATCTCCCCTTCAAAACCCTATTTTAAGAAAATTCAAGTCAATACATAATCCAAAAACAGTACAAAAAAGTTGCTCAGAAAATTTTCCAATAAATCTGAAAATAAACTAGAGAAAATTTGAGAAACAACAGAAAAAGAATCAAATCAATTGGACTTATATTTTAAAAGTTATAGACAGTCAAAGTTTAGTCAAAACTCTGTTTTTAAATAAAACAGAAAAGGAAAACGGTTCAAGGAAGAATACGCTTTTGAGACAGAGAAGACGTACTCTTGTTATTTACGTTTCCACTTAAACCAGCGCGGGCCGTCGCTGGGTCACTGACAGTGGGTCCTTCGGGCCCACTGGTCAGGTTTGACCAGTCGCCCGCGTCTTCTTCCTCCTCTGGCCGAGCCGAGGCGGGGCTCCGGCGATCGACGCCGGCGAACGGCGGCTCCTCGCGGGGTTCTGAGGGCGGGGATGGATCCGCCAGTCCAGGGCGGTCCTTCCGGTGGTTGCTAGGTCCGCGGGGGTGTAGGAAGTCGCCGGCGGCGAGCTCTGCGACGGACGGCGTTTCGGGAGGATTTGGGGTTTCAAGTTATGGTGGCTCCCGATCGGGCTAGAGAGGTGGGGCGGCTCCGCACGGTCTAGGGGAGGAGGATGGGGGCACTGGAAGGGCGGGGGAGGCTCTGCCTGCGACGCACGGCACTGGAACGCGGCGGCGGCCGAAACTACCGGAGATGAGGAAGACGGCCTCCCTCCTTCGATTGCTGGCCACGGGAGCTCCAGGAAGATGGCCTGAGGTTGCCTGAGGGTCTGGACGAGCTCGGGGCTCCTTTTTATAGGCGGGGGAAGTCGGTTCCGCGGCGGCCGGAGATAAGATCAGCGAACCGTCTTGCTGTAGCTTGCAGGGCGTCGTGGCGGCGACGGGCGCTAGTGGACGAGCTCGCGGATGAGCTTGGGCTGTTCCCCAGGGCAGCTGGCGAGCTGTGGTGGTCGGGGCGGCGCCGACCATGGCAGGGGCCTGCTGCGGCCGGACGCTAGCTGCCGTGGCCGACCTGACGGCGGCGCTGTAGGGCTCCAGAGGTTGGCTTGGAGGTTTCCGATGTGTGGACGAGGGCGGCGTGGCTCTGCAGGTGAGCAAGGGCCAGGGGCACGACGCGGCGGCTCGGGCGCGCGCGTGCAAAACGTGCGCTCTGGGCGCGCCCAGAGCACGCACGTCAGGTGCTCGACGATATGCCAAGGCTAGCTAGAGGGCTTGAGTGGGGCTGGGAATAAACAGGGCTAAGTTAGAGTTAGCTAGGAAATTAGTGGACATGCTGGTTTGTCCAGAGGGGCAAGATCATAGTGCAAATATAAAACTATGCCAAAACTGTCCATGAACACAAGGTGCTCAACAGAATGCCAAGGGCCTCTAGGCATCTCTTCTGGTGGCCAAAAGCTCCAGATCAGCGTCTCTTTAGATGATAAAGAGGGTGGTAAGGTTAGTTTGTCAAAAGCAAAAACTTCCTAGTGCAAGTTTTTGAGAAAACCAAAATTGGACAGAAAAGAAAGGCCATTAAAGCATGGACCAAAAATATCCCAATGGGTCCAATCTCCAGGATTTAGGAGTTTGGTAGGGTATACTAATAGTAGGAGAAATCTCATGGGCAATGGGGCAAGATAAAAAGGGGTTGCTGTAGAAAATGGCAAACTGGACCAGAGAGCAAAAGAGGATGGTTTGCTCAATTTTTCCAAAGAACACCAATGGTTTTTTGTATAGAGATGAATTATATGCCTCTACTAACATCTCCAAATTTTGGTGGAATTTTTAAAAGTATTTATCAAAGGGTTGCAGTGCAAAAGAGACTCCAAAACTTATGAGAAACCAATTCAAAAGCAATAAATCCTTAGGAAAAATATTTATAGAAATAATTTCACTGATAAAAGAAGTGATCTTGAGAAGGTATACAAGTCCAATAATATTTTTGAAAAGTTTCCCCTTGGAGGGAAAACTCCACACTTCAGAAGAAAAGAATGGTTCTGAAATCAAAAGAAAATCCAGAAAGGAAAAATTTAGTTTCCTGGCAAAATTTTAATGAATAAAATATGGTTAAATTTTTGGGGTGTTACACTGATGAACGACACGTAAGCGCACCTTAGGGTTCAGCAACCTTGAAAATCACTCCGAGACCCCCAAACGGTGAGTAATAGTCGACGAAACGGGCCAGAATCGACCGGTAAGTAATGATGAACGACACGTTGGCGGACCTTGGGGTTCAACAACCATGAAAATCACTCCGGGACCCAAAGATGGTGAGTAATAGTCCATGAAATGGGCCATAACCGGCCAAAACTGCGAGTGTTGATGGCCGATGCGAAACGCACCGTAGGGTTCATCAGCCATGAAAATCGCTCTAAGACACCAAAACGGTGAGTAATAGTCCATGATACGGGCCAAAACGGCCAAAACTGCGAGTGTTGATGACCGACACGTAAACGCACCCCAGTGTTCATCAATCGTGGAAATCGCTCCTGGACCCCATGAAACGGGCCAAAACGGCGAGTGTTGATGAACGACACGAAAAGGCACCCTAGGGTACAGCAACCATGAAAATCGTTTCGGGACCCCAAAAGTATGAGTGATAGTCCACGATACGGGCCAGAATCGGCCAAAACTGCGAGTGTTGATGACCGACATGTAAACGCACATTGGGGTTCAAGAACTATGGAAATCGCTTTGGGAACCCAAACTAGAGAGTAATAGTCCAAGAAATGGCCAGAATCGACCAAAACTGCTATTGTCGATGACCGACGCGTAATCGCACATTGGGGATCGACAAACATCGAAATCGCTTTGGGAACCCAAAACGATGAGTAATAGTCCACGAAATGGGTTAGAATCGACAAAAACCGTGAGTATTGATGACTGACACGTAAATGCACCCCGGGGTTCGTCAATCATGGAAATCACTTCAGGGCCCCAAAACTGAGTAATAGTCCAAGAAACGGGCCAGAATTGGCGCAAACTGCGAGTCTTGACGACCAACACGTAAGCACACCTTGGGGGTTCGACAACCATGGAAATCGCTTTGGGACCCCAAAACAGTGAGTAATAGTCCATGAAACGGGTCAGAATCGACAAAAACCGCGAGTTTTGATGACCGACACGTAAACGCACCCCGGTGTTCTTCAATCGTGGAAATCACTCCGGGACCACACAAAAATGAGTAATAGTCCAAGAAACGGGCCAAATCGGCCCAAATTGCGAGTGTTGATGACCGACACGTAAACGCACCCCAGTGTTCATGAATAGTGGAAATCGCTCCTGGACCCCATGAAACGGGCCAAAATAGGCCAAAACGGCAAGTGTTGATGAACGGCACGTAAGGGCACCCTAGGGTTCAGCAACCATGAAAATCGTTTCGGGACCCCAAAACTATGAGTGATAGTCCACGATACGGGCCAGAATCGGCCAAAACTGCGAGTGTTGATGACCGACACGTAAACGTACCTTGGGGTTCAACAACTATGGAAATTTCTTTGGGAACCCAAAACAGTGAGTAATAGTCCAAGAAACGGGCCAGAATCGGCCAAATCTGCGATTGTCGATGACCGACACGTAATCGCACATTGGGGATCGACGAACATCGAAATCACTTTGGGATCCCAAAACGGTAAGTAATAGTCCACGAAATGGGTTAGAATCGACAAAAACCGTGAGTATTGATGACTCACACGTAAACGCACCCCGGGGTTCGTCAATCATGGAAATAACTTCGGGGCCCAAAACTGAGTAATAGTCCAAGAAACGGTCCAGAATCGGCGCAAACTGCGAATCTTGACGACCAACATGTAAGCACACCTTGGGGTTCGAAAACCATGGAAATCGCTTGAGGACCCCAAAACGGTGAGTAATAGTCCACGAAACGGGTCAGAATCGACAAAAACTATGAGTTTTGATGACCGACATGTAAACGCACCCCGGTGTTCTTCAATCGCGGAAATCACTCCGGGACCACACAACAATGAGCAATAGTCCAAGAAACGGGCCAGAATCGGCCCAAACTACGATTGTTGATGGTCGACACGTAAGCGCACCTTGGGTTTCAACATCCATGGAAATCGTTTTGGGACCCCAAAACGGTGAGTAAACGCACCTTGGGGATCGCTAATCGTGGAAATGACTCCGGGACTCCCAAAACGGTGAGCCCAAGAAACAGTCCAGAATCGGCTGAAACTACGAGTTTTGATGACGAACACGTAAACGCACCTCGGGGATCGTTAATCGTGGAAATCGCCCCAGGACCCCAAAACGGTGAGTCAAATGTGCCAGAATAGGCCAAAACGGCAAGTGCTGATGAACGACACGTAATCGCACCTTAGGGTTCAGCAACCTTGAAAATCACTCCGATACCCCGAAACGATGAGTAATAGTCGACGAAACGGGCCAGAATCGGCCAAAACGGTAAGTAATGATGAACGACACGTAAGCGGACCTTGGGGTTCAACGACCATGAAAATCACTCCGGGACCCAAAGATGGTGAGTAATAGTCCATGAAATGGGCCAAAATTGGCCAAAACTGCGAGTGTTGATGGCCGATGCGAAAACGCACCCTAGGGTTCATCAGCCAAGAAAATCGCTCTAAGACACCAAAACGGCGAGTAATAGTCCTTGATATGGGCCAAATCGGCCAAAACTGCGAGTGTTGATGACCGACACGTAAACGCACCCCAGTGTTCATCAATCGTGGAAATCGCTCCTGGACCCCATGAAACGGGCCAAAATAGGCCAAAACGGCTTGTGTTGATCAACGGCACGTAAGGGCACCCTAGGGTTCAGGAACCATGAAAATCTTTTCGGGACCCCAAAACTGTGAGTGATAGTCCACGATACGGGCCACAATCGGCCAAAACTGCGAGTGTTGATGACCGACACGTAAACGCACCATGGGGTTCAACAACTATGGAAATCGCTTTGGGAACCCAAAACAATGAGTAATAGTCCAAGAAACGGGCCAGAATCGGCCAAAACTGCGTTTGTCGATGACCGACACGTAATCGCACATTAGGGATCGACAAACATCGAAATCGCTTTGGGATCCCAAAACGATGAGTAATAGTCCCCAAAATGGGTTAGAATCGACAAAAACCGTGAGTATTCATGACTGACACGTAAACGCACCCTGGGATTCGTCAATCATGGAAATCACTTCGGGGCCCCAAAACTGAGTAATAGTCCAAGAAACGGGCCAGAATCGGCGCAATCTGCGAGTCTTGACGACCAACACGTAAGCACACCTTGGGGTTCGACAACCATGGGAATCTCGTTGGGACCCCAAAACAGTGAGTAATAGTCGACGAAACGGGTCAGAATCAACAAAAACCGCGAGTTTTGATGACCGACACATAAACGCACCCCGGTGTTCTTCAATCGTGGAAATCACTTCGGGACCACACAACAATGAGTAATAGTCCATGAAACGGGCCAAAATCGGCCCAAACTGCGACTGTTGATGACCGACATGTAAGCGCACCTTGGGTTTCAACATCCATGGAAATCGTTTCGGTACCCCAAAACGGTGAGTAAATGCACCTTACGGATCGGTAATCGTGGAAATGACTCGGGGACTCCAAAATGGTGAGCCCATGAAACAGTCCAGAATAGGCTGAAACTGCGAGTTTTGATGACGAATACGTAAACACACCTCGGGGATCGTTAATCGTGGAAATCGCTGCAGGACCCCAAAACGGTGAGTCAAACGTGCCAGAATCGGCAAAAACGGCAAGTGCTGATGAACGACACGTAAGCGAACCTTAGGGTTCAGCAACCTTGAAAATCACTCCGAGACCCCCAAACGGTGAGTAATAGTCAACAAAACGGGCCAGAATCGGCCAAAACGGTACGTAATAGCCCATGAAACAGGGCAGAATCGACCAAAACGGCGAGTGATGATGAACGACACATAAGCGGACCTTGGGGTTCAACAACCATGAAAAGCACTCCGGGACCCAAAGATGGTGAGTAATAGTCCATGAAATGGGCCAGAATCGGCCAAAACTGTGAGTGTTGATGGCTGATGGGAAAAAACGCACCCTAGGGTTCATGAGCCATGAAAATCGCTCTGAGACACCAAAACGGTGAGTAATAGTCCATGATACGGGCCAAATCGGCCAAAACTGCGAGTGTTGATGACCGACACGTAAACGCACCCCAGTGTTCATGAATCATGGAAATCGCTCCTGGACCCCATGAAACGGGCCAAAATAGGCCAAAACGGCAAGTGCTGATGAACGACACGTAAGGGCACCTTAGGGTTCAACAACCATAAAAATCGTTTCGGTACCCCAAAGCTGTGAGTGATAGTCCACGATACGGGCCAGAATCGGCCAAAACTGCGTGTGTTGATAACCGACACGTAAACGCACCTTGGGGTTCAACAACTATGGAACTCGCTTTGGGAACCCAAAACAGTGAGTAATAGTCCTAGAAACGGGCCAGAATCGTCCAAAACTACGATTGTCGATGACCGACACGTAATCGCACATTGGGGATCGACAAACATCGAAATCGATTTGGGATCCCAAAACGGCGAGTAATAGTCCACGAAATGGGTTAGAATCGACAAAAACCGTGAGTATTAATGACTCACACGTAAACGCACCCCGGGGTTCGTCAATCATGGAAATCACTTTGGGGCCCCATAACTGAGTAAGTCCAAGAAACGGGCCAGAATCGGCGCAAACTGCGAGTCTTGACGACCAACACGTAAGCATACCTTGGGGTTCGGCAACCATGGAAATCGCTTTGGGACCCCAAAACGGTGAGTAATAGTCCATGAAACGGGCCAGAATCGACAAAAACCGCGGGTTTTGATGACCGACACGTAAACGCACCCCGGTGTTCTTCAATCGCGGAAATCACTCCGGGACCACACAACCACCCCGGTGTCCAATAAACGGGCCAGAATCGGCCAAAACTGCGATTGTTGATTACCGACACGTAAGCGCACCTTGGGTTTCAACATCCATGGAAATCGCTTTTGGACCCCAAAACGGTGAGTAAACGCACCTTGGGGATCGGTAATCGTGGAAATGACACCAGGACTCCCAAAACGGTGAGCCCACGAAACAGTCCAGAATCGGCTGAAACTGCGAGTTTTGATGACGAACACGTAAACGCACCTCGGGGATCGTTAATCGTGGAAATCGCCCCAGGACCCCAAAACGGTGAGTCAAACGTGCCAGAATCGGCCAAAACGGCAAGTGCTGATGAACGACACGTAATCGCACCTTAGGGTTCAGCAACCTTGAAAATCACTCTGATACCCCCAAACGGTGAATAATAGTCGACGAAACGGGCCAGAATCGGCCAACACGGTAAGTAATGATGAACGACACGTAAGCGGACCTTGGGGTTCAACAACCATGAAAATCACTCCGGGACCCAAAGATGGTGAGTGATAGTCCATGAAATGGGCCAGAATCGGCCAAAACTGCGAGTGTTGATGGCCGATGCGAAAACGCACCCTAGGGTTCATCAGCCAAGAAAATCGCTCTAAGACAGCAAAACGGTGAGTAATAGTCCATGATACGGGCCAAATCGGCCAAAACTGCGAGTGTTGATGACCGACACGTAAACGCACCCCAGTGTTCATCAATCGTGGATATCGCTCCTGGACCCCATGAAACGGGCCAAAATAGGCCAAAACGGCTTGTGTTGATGAACGGCACGTAAGGGCACCCTAGGGTTCAGGAACCAAGAAAATCGTTTCGGGACCCCAAACTGTGAGTGATAGTCAACGAGACGGGCCAGAATCGGCCAAAACTGCGAGTGTTGATGGCCGACGCGTAAACGCACCTTGGGGTTCAACAACTATGGAAATCTCAATGGGAACCCAAAACAGTGAGTAATAGTCCAAGAAACGGGACAGAATCGTCCAAAACTGCGATTGTCGATGACCGACACGTAATCGCACATTGGGGATCGACAAACATCGAAATCGCTTTGGGATCCCAAAACGGTAAGTAATAGTTCACGAAATGGGTTAGAATCGACAAAAACCGTGAGTATTGATGACTCAGACGTAAACGCACCCCGTGGTTCGTCAATCATGGAAATCACTTCGGGGCTCCAAAACTGAGTAATAGTCCAAGAAACGGGCCAGAATCGGCGCAAACTGCGAATCTTGACGACCAACACGTAAGCACACCTTGGGGTTCGACAACCATGGAAATCGCTTTGGGACCCCAAAACGGTGAGTAATAGTCCACGAAACGGGTCAGAATCGACAAAAACCGCGAGTTTTGATGACCGACATGTAAACGCACCCCGGTGTTCTTCAATCGCGGAAATCACTCCGGGACCACACAACAATGAGCAATAGTCCAAGAAACGGGCCAGAATCGGCCCAAATTACGATTGTTGATGACCGACACGTAAGCGCACCTTGGGTTTCAACATCCATGGAAATCGTTTTGCGACCCCAAAAGGGTGAGTAAACGCACCTTGGGGATCGGTAATCGTGGAAATGACTCCGGGACTCCCAAAACGGTGAGCCCACGAAACAGTCCAGAATCGGCTGAAACTGCGAGTTTTGATGACGAACACAGAAACGCACCTCGGGGATCGTTAATCGTGGAAATCGCTCCAGGACCACAAAACGGTGAGTCAAACGTGCCAGAATCGGCCAAAACGGCAAGTGCTGATGAACGACACGTAAGCGCACCTTAGGGTTCAGCAACCATGAAAATCACTCCGAGACCCCCAAACGGTGAGTAATAGTCGACGAAACGGGCCAGAATCGACCAAAACGGTAAGTAATGATGAACGACACGTAAGCGGACCTTGGGGTTCAACAACCATGAAAATCACTCCGGGACCCAAAGATGGTGAGTAATAGCCCATGAAATGGGCCAGAATCGGCCAAAACTGCGAGTGTTGATGGCCGATGCGAAAACGCACCCTAGGGTTCATAAGCCAAGAAAATCGCTCTAATACACCAAAACGGCGAGTAATAGTCCATGATACGGGCCAAATCGGCCAAAACTGCGAGTGTTGATGACCGACACGTAAACGCACCCCAGTGTTCATCAATCGTGGAAATCGCTCTTGGACCCCATGAAACGGGCCAAAATAGGCCAAAACGGCTTGTGTTGATGAACGACACGTAAGGGCACCATAGGTTTCATGAACCATGAAAATCGTTTCGGGACCCCAAAACTGTGAGTGATAGTCCACGATACGGGCCACAATCGGCCAAAACTGCGAGTGTTGATGACCGACACGTAAACGCACCATGGGGTTCAACAACTATGGAAATCGCTTTGGGAACCCAAAACAATGAGTAATAGTCCAAGAAACAGGTCAGAATCGGCCAAAACTGCGTTTGTCGATGACCGACACATAATCGCACATTAGGGATCGACAAACGTCGAAATCGCTTTGGGATCCCAAAACGATGAGTAATAGTCCACAAAATGGGTTAGAATCGACAAAAACCGTGAGTATTGATGACTCACACGTAAACGCACCCCGGGGTTCGTCAATCATGGAAATCACTTCGGGGCCCCAAAACTGAGTAATAGTCCAAGAAACGGGCCAGAATCGGCGCAAACTGCGAGTCTTGACGACCAACACGTAAGCACACCTTGGGGTTCGGCAACCATGGAAGGCGCTTTGGGACCCCATAACGGTGAGTAATAGTCCACGAAACGGGCCAGAATCGACTAAAACCGCGAGTTTTGATGACCGACACGTAAACGCACCCCGGTGTTCTTCAATCGCGGAAATCACTCCGGGACCACACAACAATGAGTAATAGTCCAAGAAACGGGCCAGAATCGGCCCAAACTGCGATTGTTGATGACCGACACGTAAGCGCACCTTGGGTTTCAACATCCATGGAAATCGCTTTGGGACCCCAAAACGGTGAGTAAACGCACCTTGGGGATCGGTAATCGTGGAAATGACACCAGGACTCCCAAAACGGTGAGCCCACGAAACAGTCCAGAATCGGCTGAAACTGCGAGTTTTGATGACGAACACGTAAACGCACCTCGGGGATCGTTAATCGTGGAAATCGCCGCAGGACCGCAAAACGGTGAGTCAAACGTGCCAGAATCGGCCAAAACGGCAAGTGCTGATGAACGACACGTAATCGCACCTTAGGGTTCAGCAACCTTGAAAATCACTCCGAGACCCATAAACGGTGAGTAATAGTCGACGAAACGGGCCTGAATCGGCCAAAACGGTAAGTAATGATGAACGACACGTAATCGGACCTTGGGGTTCAACAACCATGAAAATCACTCCGGGACCCAAAGATGGTGAGTAATAGTCCATGAAATGGGCCAGAATCGGCCAAAACTGCGAGTGTTGATGGCCGATGCGAAAACGCACCCTAGGGTTCATCAGCCAAGAAAATCGCTCTAAGACACCAAAACGGCGAGTAATAGTCCTTGATACGGGCCAAATCGGCCAAAACTGCGAGTATTGATGACCGACACGTAAACGCACCCCAGTGTTCATCAATCGTGGAAATCGCTCCTGGACCCCATGAAACGGGCCAAAATAGGCCAAAACGGCTTGTGTTGATGAACGGCACGTAAGGGCACCCTAGGGTTCAGGAACCATGAAAATCGTTTCGGGACCCCAAAACTGTGAGTGATAGTCCACGATATGGGCCACAATCGGACAAAACTGCGAGTGTTGATGACCGACACGTAAATGCACCATGGGGTTCAACAACTATGGAAATCGCTTTGGGAACCCAAAACAATAAGTAATAGTCCAAGAAACGGGCCAGAATCGGCCAAAACTGCGTTTGTCGATGACCGACACGTGATCGCACATTAGGGATCGACAAACATCGAAATCGCTTTGGGATCCCAAAACGATGAGTAATAGTCCACAAAATGGGTTAGAATCGACAAAAACCGTGAGTATTGATGACTGACACGTAAACGCACCCCGGGGTTCGTCAATCATGGAAATCACTTCGGGGCCCCCAAACTGAGTAATAGTCCAAGAAACGGGCCAGAATCGGCGCAAACTGCGAGTCTTGACGACCAACACGTAAGCACACCTTGGGGTTCGACAACCATGGGAATCGCGTTGGGACCCCAAAACAGTGAGTAATAGTCCACGAAACGGGTCAAAATCAACAAAAACCACGAGTTTTGATGACCGACACGTAAAAGCACCCCGGAGTTCTTCAATCGTGGAAATCACTTCGGTACCACACAGCAATGAGTAATAGTCCATGAAACGGGCCAGAATCAGCCCAAACTGCGGCTGTTGATGACCGACACGTAAGCGCACCTTGGGTTTCAACATCCATGGAAATCGTTTCGGTACCCCAAAATGGTGAGTAAACGCACCTTGCGGATCGGTAACCGTGGAAATGACTCGGGGACTCCAAAATGGTGAGCCCACGAAATAGTCCAGAATCGGCTGAAACTGCGAGTTTTGATGACGAATACATAAACGCACCTCGGGGATCGTTAATCATGGAAATCGCTGCAGGACCCCAAAACGCTGAGTCAAACGTGTCAGAATCGGCAAAAACGGCAAGTGCTGATGAACGACACGTAAGCACACCTTAGGGTTCAGCAACCTTGAAAATCACTCTGAGACCCCCAAACGGTGAGTAATAGTCAACAAAACGGGCCAGAATCGGCCAAAACGGTAAGTAATAGCCCATGAAACAGGCCAGAATCGACCAAAACGGCGAGTGATGATGAACGACACGTAAGCGGACCTTGGGCTTCAACAACCATGAAAATCACTCCGGGACCCAAAGATGGTGAGTAATAGTCCATGAAATGGGCCAGAATCGGCCAAAACTGCGAGTGTTGATGGCCGATGGGAAAACGCACCCTAGGGTTCATGAGCCATGAAAATCGCCGTGTGACACCAAAACGGTGAGTAATAGTCCATGATACGGGCCAAATCGGCCAAAACTGCGAGTGTTGATGACCGACACGTAAACGCACCCCAGTGTTCATGAATCGTGGAAATCGCTCCTGGACCCCATGAAACGGGCCAAAATAGGCCAAAACGGCGAGTGCTGATGAACGGCACGTAAGGGCACCCTAGGGTTCAGCAACCATAAAAATCGCTTCGGTACCCCAAAGCTGTGAGTGATAGTCCACGATACGGGCCAAAATCGGCCAAAACTGTTTGTGTTGATAACCGACACGTAAACGCACCTTGGGGTTCAACAACTATGGAATTCGCTTTGGGAACCCAAAACAGTGAGTAATAGTCCTAGAAACGGGCCACAATCGTCCAAAACTGCAATTGTGGATGACCGACACATAATCGCACATTGGGGATCGACAAACATCGAAATCGCTTTGGGATCCCAAAACGGTAAGTAATAGTCCACGAAATGGGTTAGAATCGACAAAAACCGTGAGTATTGATGACTCACACGTAAACGCACCCCGGGGTTCGTCAATCATGGAAATCACTTCGAGGCCCCAAACCTGAGTAAGTCCAAGAAACGGGCTAGAATCGGCGCAAACTTCGAGTCTTGACGACCAACACGTAAGCACACCTTGGGGTTCGGCAACCATGGAAATCTCTTTGGGACCCCAAAACGGTGAGTAATAGTCCACGAAACGGGCCAGAATTTACAAAAACCACGAGTTTTGATGACCGACACGTAAACGCACCCCGGTGTTCTTCAATCGCGGAAATCACTCCGGGACCACACAACAATGAGTAATAGTCCAAGAAACGGGCCAGAATCGGCCCAAACTGCGATTGTTGATGACAGACACGTAAGCGCACCTTGGGTTTCAACATCCATGGAAATCGCTTTGGGACCCCAAAACGGTGAGTAAACGCACCTTGGAGATCGGTAATCGGGGAAATGACACAAGGACTCCCAAAACGGTGAGCCCACGAAACAGTCCAGAATCGGCTGAAACTGCGAGTTTTGATGACGAACATGTAAACGCACCTCGGGGATAGTTAATCGTGGAAATCACCCCAGGACCCCAAAACGGTGAGTCAAACGTGCCAGAATCGGCCAAAATGGCAAGTGCTGATGAACGACACGTAATCGCACCTTAGGGTTCAGCAACCTTGAAAATCACTCCGAGACCCATAAACGGTGAGTAATAGTCGACGAAACGGGCCAGAATCGGCCAAAACGGTAAGTAATGATGAGCGACACGTAAGCAGACCTTGGGGTTCAACAACCATGAAAATCACTCGGGGACCCAAAGATGGTGAGTAATAGTCCATGAAATGGGCCAGAATCGGCCAAAACTGCGAGTGTTGATGGCCGATGCGAAAACGCACCCTAGGGTTCATCAGCCAAGAAAATCGCTCTAAGACACCAAAACGGTGAGTAATAGTCCATGATACGGGCCAAATCGGCCAAAACTGCGAGTGTTGATGACCGACACGTAAACGCACCCCAGTGTTCATCAATCGTGGAAATCGCTCCTGGACCCCATGAAACGGGCCAAAATAGGCCAAAACGGCTTGTGTTGATGAACGGCACGTAAGGGCACCCTAGGGTTCAGCAACCATGAAAATCGTTTCGGGACGCCAAAACTACGAGTGATAGTCCACGATACGGGCCACAATCGGCCAAAACTGCGAGTGTTGATGACCGACACGTAAACGCACCATGGAGTTCAACAACTATGATAATCGCTTTGGGAACCCAAAACAATGAGTAATAGTCCAAGAAACAGGTCAGAATCGGCCAAAACTGCGTTTGTCGATGACCGACACGTAATCGCACATTAGGGATCGACAAACATCGAAATCGCTTTGGGATCCCAAAACGATGAGTAATAGTCCACAAAATGGGTTAGAATCGACAAAAACCGTGAGTATTGATGACTCACATGTAAACGCACCCCGGGGTTCGTCAATCATGGAAATCACTTCGGGGCCCCAAAACTGAGTAATAGTCCAAGAAACAGGCCAGAATCGGCACAAACTGCGAGTCTTGACGACCAACACGTAAGCACATCTTGGGGTTCGACAACCATGGGAATCGCGTTGGGACCGCAAAACAGTGAGTAATAGTCCACGAAACGGGTCAGAATCAACAAAAACCGCGAGTTTTGATGACCGACACGTAAACGCACCCCGGTGTTCTTTAATCGTGGAAATCACTTCGGGACCACACAGCAATGAGTAATAGTCCATGAAACGGGCCAGAATCGGCCCAAACTGCGACTGTTGATGACCGACACGTAAGCGCACCTTGGGTTTCAACATCCATGGAAATCGTTTCGGTACCCCAAAACGGTGAGTAAACGCACCTTGCGGATCGGTAATCGTGGAAATGACTCGGGGACTCCGAAATGGCGAGCCCACGAAACAGTCCAGAATCGGCTGAAACTGCGAGTTCTGATGACGAATACGTAAACGCACCTCGGGGATCGTTAATCGTGGAAATCGCTGCAGGACCCCAAAACTGTGAGTCAAACGTGCCAGAATCGGCAAAAACGGCAAGTGCTGATGAACGACACGTAAGCGCACCTTAGGGTTCAACAACCTTGAAAATCACTCCGAGACCCCCAAACGGTGAGTAATAGTCAACAAAACGGGCCAGAATCGGCCAAAACGGTAAGTAATAGCCCATGAAACAGGCCAGAATCGA
This sequence comes from Secale cereale, assembly GCA_902687465.1. Taxonomy (NCBI): domain Eukaryota; kingdom Viridiplantae; phylum Streptophyta; class Magnoliopsida; order Poales; family Poaceae; genus Secale; species Secale cereale. The sequence continues at coordinate 173,075,229 of LR738711.1, forward strand.
CCAAAACGGCGAGTGATGAAGAACGACACGTAAGCGGACCTTGGGGTTCAACAACCATGAAAATCACTCCGGGACCCAAAGATGGTGAGTAATAGTCCATGAAATGGGCTAGAATCGGCCAAAACTGCGAGTGTTGATGGCCGATGGGAAAACGCATCCTAGGGTTCATTAGCCATGAAAATCGCTCTGAGACACCACTGGACCCCATGAAACGGGCCAAAATAGGCCAAAATGACGAGTGCTGATGAACGGCACGTAAGGGCACCCTAGGGTTCAGCAACCATACAAATTGTTTCGGTACCCCAAAGCTGTGAGTGATAGTCCACGATACGGCCCAGAATCGGCCAAAACTGCGTGTGTTGATAACTGACACGTAAACGCACCTTGGGGTTCAACAACTATGGAAATCGCTTTGGGATCCCAAATCAGTGAGTAATAGTCCTAGAAACGGGCCAGAATCGTCCAAAACTGCGATTATCGATGACCAACACGTAATCGCACATTGGGGATCGACAAACATCGAAATCGCTTTGGGATCCCAAAACGGTGAGTAATAGTC
>LR738711.1:173086209-173121833 GCA_902687465.1 Secale cereale
GGGGGGAGGGCAGCCGCACCCAAGCCTCTGGCGCCTCTCCCCCCTCCTGTCACACTTCCTACTCCTCCGCAGGGCGCCGACGAAGCCCTGCAGGTTTTCCTGTTGCATCCACCACCACGCCGTCGTGCTGCTGGATCTCCGACGACCTCTCCTCCGCCCTTGCTAGATCAAGAAGGAGGAGATGTTGCTGTACCGTACGTGTGTTAAACGTGGAGGTGCCATCCGTCCGGCGCTGGGATCATCGGTGACGAGGAACGCGAAGAGTACGACTACTTCATCCAAGTTCTTTCGAACGCTTCCGCACGCGATCTACAAAGGGTATGTAGATGCACTCCATTATGCTCGTTACTAGATGACTCCTTAGATTGATCTAGGTGAAGCGTAGGAATTTTTTTGAATTCTGCTACGTTCCAATAGTGACATATGAGCTAGGTATTTGCGTAGCATCTTGCACGAGTAGAACACAAACGAGTTGTGGGCGTTGAGTTTGCTCAATTTTCTTGCCGTCACTAGTCCAATCTTGATTCGGCGGCATTGTGGGATGAAGCGGCCCGGACCGACCTTACATGTACGCTTACGTGCGACTGGTTCCACCGACAGACATGCACTAGATGCATAAGGTGGCTGGCGAGTGTCTGTCTCTCCCACTTTAGTCGGATCGGATTCGATGAACAGGGTCCTTATGAAGGGTAAATAGAAATTGACAAATCACGTTGTGGTTTTGGCGTAGGTAAGAAACGTTCTTGCTAGAAAACCTATAGAAGCCACATAAAAACTTGCAACAACAATTAGAGGTCGTCTAACTTGTTCTTGCAGCATGTGCTATGTGATATGGTATGGCCAAGAAGATGTGATGAATGATATATGTGATGTATGAGATTGATCATGTTCTTGTAATAGGGAATCACGACTTGCATGTCGATGAATTTGACAACCGGCAGGAGCCATAGGAGTTGTCTTAATTATTGTATGACCTGCGTGTCACTGAATAACGCCATGTAATTACTTTACTTTATTGCTAAACGTTAGCCATAGTAGTAGAAGTAATAGTTGGCATGATGACTTCATGAAGACACGATGATGGAGATCATGATGATGGAGATCATGGTGTCGAGCCGGTGACAAAGATGATCATGGTGCCCCGAAGATGGAGATCGAAGGAGCAAGATGACATTGGCCATATCATGTCACTTTAATTGATTGCATGTGATGTTTATCATGTTTATGCATCTTGTTTACTTAGAACGACGGTAGTAAATAAGATGATCTCTCACTAAAATTTCAAGAATTGCGTTCCCCCTAACTGTGCACCGTTGCTAAGGATCGTTGTTCCGAAGGACCACGTGATGATCGGGTGTGATAGGTTCTAACGTTCGCATACAACGGGTGTAAGCCAGATTTACACAAGCAATACACTTAGGGTTCACTTGACGAGCCTAGCATGTACAAACATGGCCTCGGAACACGGAAGTCCGAAAGGTCGAACATGAGTCGTATAGAAGATACGATCAACATGAAGATGTTCACCGTTGATAACTAGTCCGTCTCACGTGATGATCGGACACGGGCTAGTCGATTCGGATCATGTATCACTTAGATGACTAGAGAGATGTCAATCTGAGTGGGAGTTCATTAAAATTTGATTAAGATGAACTTAATTATCATGAACTTAGTCTAAATTCTTTACAATATGTCTTGTAGATCAAATGGCCCACGCTCATGTCACCCTCAACTTCAACGCGTTCCTAGAGAAATCCAAGCTGAAAGACGATGGTAGCAACTACACGGACTGGGTCCGTAACCTGAGGATCATCCTCATAGCTGCCAAGAAAACTTATGTCCTAGAAGCACCGCTAGGTGACGCTCCCGCCCCGGCAAACCAAGACGTTATGAACGCTTGGCAGTCGCGTTGTGATGATTACTCCCTGGTTCAGTGCGGCATGCTCTACAGCTTAGAATCGGGGCTCCAAAAGTGTTTTGAGCACCACGGGGCATATGAGATGTTCCAAGAGCTGAAAATGGTTTTCTAGGCTCATGCCCGAGTTGAGAGATATGATGTCTCCAACGCATTCTACAGCTGTAATATGGAGGAAAACAGTTCTGTCAGTGAGCACATCCTCAAGATTTCTGGGTTGCACAACCGCTTGTCTCAGTTGGGAATGAATCTCCCAGACAAAGCGGTCGTTGAAAGAATCCTCCAGTTGCTCCCACTAAGCTACAAGAGCTTCGTGTTGAACTTCAATATGCAGGGGATGGAGAAGTCCATTCCCGAGGTGTATTCAATGCTGAAATCAGCGGAGGTGGAGATCAAGAAAGAGCATCAAGTGTTGATGGTCAATAAAACCACTAAGTTCAAGAAGGGCAAGGGTAAGAAGAACTTCAAGAAGGACGGCAAGGGAGTTGCCGCGCGGTAAGCCAGTTGCCGGGAAGAAGCCAAAGTATGGACCCAAGCCTGAGACTGAGTGCTTTTATTGCAAGGGAACGGGTCACTGGAAGCGGAACTGCCCCCAAGTACTTAGCGGACAAGAAGGCCGTCAACGTCAAAGGTATATGTGATATACATGTTATTGATGTGTACCTTACTAGCGCTCGTAGTAGCTCCTGGCTATTTGATACCGGTGCAGTTGCTCATATTTGTAACTCTAAGCAGGAGTTGCGGAATAAGCGGAGACTGGCGAAGGACAAGGTGACGATGCACGCCGGGAATGGTTCCAAGGTCGATGTGATCGCCGTCGGCACGCTGCCTCTACATCTATCCTCGGGATTAGTTTTAAACCTTAATAATTGTTATTTAGTACCAGCTTTGAGCATGAACATTGTATCTGGATCTCGTTTGATGCGAGATGGCTACTCATTTAAATCCGAGAATAATGGTTGTTCTATTTATTTGAGAGATATGTTTTATGGTCATGCCCCGCTGGTCAATGGTTTATTTTTTATGAATCTCGATCGTGATGATACACATATTCATAGTCTGAATGCCAAAAGATGTAAAGTTGACAATGATAATCCCACATATTTGTGGCATTGCCGCCTTGGTCATATTGGTGTCAAACATATGAAGAAGCTTCATGCTGATGGACTTCTGGAGTCTCTTGATTATGAATCATTTGACACGTGCGAACCATGCCTCTTGGGAAAGATGACCAAGACTCCGTTCTCCGGAACAATGGAGCGAGCAACCAACTTATTGGAAATCATACATACCGATGTGTGCGGTCCAATGAGTGTTGAGGCTCACGGAGGCTATCGTTATGTTCTCACCCTCACAGATGACTTGAGTAGATATGGTTATATCTACTTGATGAAGCACAAGTCTGAGACCTTTGAAAAGTTCAAGGAATTTCATAATGAGGTTGAGAATCAACGTGACAGAAAAATAAAGTTCTTGCGATCGGATCGTGGGGGTGAATATTTAAGTCATGAGTTTGGCACACACCTTAGGAACTGTGGAATTGTTTCACAATTGACACCGCCCGGAACACCTCAGCGTAACGGTGTGTCCGAACGTCAAATCGTACTCTGTTGGACATGGTGCGATCTATGATGTCCCTCACCCGATTTACCGCTATCTTTTTGGGGTTATGCTTTAGAGACTGCCGCATTCACTTTAAATAGGGCTCCGTCGAAATCCGTTGAGACGACACCGTATGAACTTTGGTTTGGCAAGAAACCGAAGCTGTCGTTTCTGAAAGTTTGGGGTTGCGATGCTTATGTCAAGAAACTTCAACCTGAAAAGCTCGAACCCAAATCGGAAAAATGCGTCTTCATAGGATACCCAAAGGAAACAATTGGGTACACCTTCTACCATAGATCCGAAGGAAAAGTCTTTGTTGCCAAGAATGGATCCTTTCTGGAGAAAGAGTTTCTCTCGAAAGAAGTGAGTGGGAGGAAGGTAGAACTTGATGAGGTGACAGTCACCCCTCACGAACCGGAAAGTAGCACAGCGTAGGAAATTGTTCCTGAGGTGCCTGCACCGACAAGGGAGGAAGTTAATGATGATGATCATGAAGAAACGATCAAGTTACTACTGAACTTCGAAGGTCCACAAGGGCACGTTCCGCACCAGAGTGGTACGACAACCCTGTCATGGAAATCATGTTGTTAGACAACGGTGAACCTTCAAACTATGAAGAAGCAATGGCGGGCCCGGATTCCAATAAATGGCTTGGAGCCATGAAATCCGAGATAGAATCCATGTATGAAAACAAAGTATGGACTTTGGTGGACTTGCCTGATGATAGGCACGCCATAGAAAATAAATGGATATTTAAGAAGAAGACAGACGCGGATGGTAATGTGACCAGCTATAAGGCTCGGCTTGTCGCTAAGGGTTATCGACAAGTTCAAGGGATTGACTATGACGAGACTTTCTCTCCCGTAGCGATGCTAAAGTACGTCCGAATCATGTTAGCAATTGCCGCATTCTATGATTATGAGATATGGCAAATGGACGTCAAAACGGCATTCCTTAATGGCTTCCTCAAGGAAGAGCTGTATATGATGCAGCCGGAGGGTTTTTTCGATCCAGAAAATGCTAACAAGGTATGCAAGCTCCAGCGCTCGATCTACGGGCTGGTGCAAGCATCTCGGAGTTGGAATATTTGGTTTAATGATGTGATCAAAGCGTTTGGCTTTATACAGACTTGGGGAGAAGCCTGTATCTACAAGAAAGTGAGTGGGAGCTCTGTAGCATTTCTCATATTATATGTGGATGACATATTGCTGATGGGAAATGATATAGAATTCTTGGAAAGTGTAAAGGCCTACTTGAATAAGAGTTTTTCAATGAAGGACCTTGGAGAAGCTGCTTACATATTAGGCATCAAAATCTATAGAGATAGATAAAGACGCCTCATCAGTCTTTCACAAAGTACATACCTTGACAAGATATTGAAGAAGTTCAATATGGATCAGTCCAAGAAGGGGTTCTTTCCTGTTTTGCAAGGTATGAGATTGAGAAAGGCTCAGTCCCCGACCACGACAGAAGATAGAGAAAAGATGAGTGTCATTCCCTATGCCTCAGCCATAGGTTCTATCATGCATGCCATGCTGTGTACCAGACCTGATGTGAACCTTGCCATAAGTTTGGTAGGGAGGTACCAAAGTGATCCCGGTATGGAACACTGGACAACGGTCAAGAACATCCTAAAGTACCTGAAGAGGACTAAGGATATGTTTCTCGTCTATGGAGGTGACGAAGAGATCGTCGTAAAGGGTTACGTCGATGCTAGCTTCGACACAGATCTGGATGACTCGAAGTCACAAACCGGATACGTGTATATTTTGAATGGTGGAGCAGTCAGCTGGTGCAGTTGCAAGCAGAGCGTCGTGGCGCATTCTACATGTGAAGCGGAGTACATAGCTGCTTGTGATGCAGCGCAAGAAGGAGTCTGGATGAAGGAGTTCATCACCGACCTAGGAGTCATTCCAAGCGCGTCAAGCCCGATGACTCTCTTCTGTGACAACACTGGAGCTATTGCCATTACCAAGGAGCCCAGGTTTCACAAGAAGACCAAGCACATCAAGCGCCGCTTCAACTCCATCCGGAATTATGTTCAAGATGGAGACATAGATATTTGTAAAGTGCATACGGATCTGAATGTTGCAGACCCGTTGACTAAACCTCTTCCACGGGCAAAACATGATCAACACCAGAACTCTATGGGTGTTCGATTCATCACAATGTAACTAGATTATTGACTCTAGTGCAAGTGGGAGACTGTTGGAAATATGACCTAGAGGCAATAATAAAAGTATTATTATTATATTTCCTTGTTCATGATAATTGTCTGTTATTCATGCTTGAATTGTATTGTACAGAAACAGCGATACATGTGTGAATATATAGACCACAATGAGTCCCTGGTAAGCCTCTAGTTACTAGCTCGTTGATCAACAGATGGTCACGGTTTCCTGACCATGGACATTGGATGTCATTGATAACGGGATCACATCATTAGGCGAATGATGTGATGGACAAGACCCAATCCTGAGCCTAGCACGAGATCGTATAGTTCGTAATGCATAAGATTTTCCGATGTCAAGTATTTATTCCTTAGACCATGAGGTTGTGCAACTCCCGGATGCCGTAGGAATACTTTGGGTGTGCCAAACGTCACAACGTAACTAGGTGGCTATAAAGGTACGCAACGGGTATCTCCGAAAGTGTCTGTTGAGTTGGTACGAACCGAGACTGGGATATTGTCACTCCGTATGACGGAGAGGTACCTCTGGGCCCTCTCGGTAAGACATCATCATAATGAGCTCAAGGTGACTATGGAGTTAGTCATGGGATGATGGATTACGGAACGAGTAAAGAGACTTGCCATGACGAGATTGAACAAGGTATCGGGTATACCGACGATCGAATCTCGGCCAAGTACCGTACCGATGGACAAAGGGAATAACATACGGGATTGAGTGAATCCTTGACACAGTGGTTCATCCGATGAGATCATCGAGGAACACGTGGGAACTAACATGGGTATCCAGATCCTGCTGTTGGTTATTGACCGGAGAGTCGTCTCGGTCATGTCTACGTGTCTCCCGAACCCGTAGGGTCTACACACTTAAGGTTCGGTGACGCTAGGGTTGTAGAGATACATGCACATGGAAACCCGAATGTTGTTCGGAGTCCCGGATGAGATCCCGGACGTCACGAGGAGTTTCGGATTGGTCCGGAGGTAAAGAATGATATATAGGAAGTCCAGTTTCGGCCATTGGGTGAACTCCGGGGGTCACCGGGAGTGTCCCGGGACCACCGGAGGGGTCCCGGGGGTCCACCGGGTGGGGCCACCCATCCTGGTGGGTCCCCTAGGCCGCAAGGGGAAGGGGGCCAGCCCCTGGGGGGCTGGCGCACCCATATGCCCCCCTCCATGCGCCTAGGGTTGAAACCCTAGGGGGAGGGGGCGCCCCCTATGCCTTGGGGGGGCAAGTTTCCCCCCTTGGCCACCGCCCCACCCTGGAGATCTGATCTCCCAGGGCCGGCGCCCCCTGGCCCCTATATATAGTGGGGGGGGGAGAGGGCAGCCGCACCCCAAGCCTCTGGCGCCTCTCCCCCTTCCCGTCACACTTCCTACTCCTCCGCAGGGCGTCGGCGAAGCCCTGCAGGTTTTCCTGTTGCATCCACCACCACGCCGTCGTGCTGCTGGATCTCCGACGACCTCTCCTCCACCCTTGCTGGATCAAGAAGGAGGAGACGTTGCTGTACCGTACGTGTGTTGAACGCGGAGGTGCCGTCCGTTCAGCGCTCAGATCATCGGTGACGAGGAACGCGAAGAGTACGACTACTTCATCCAAGTTCCTTCGAACGCTTCCGCACGCGATCTACAAAGGGTATGTAGATGCACTCCATTATGCTCGTTACTAGATGACTCCTTAGATTGATCTTAGTGAAGCGTAGGAATTTTTTTGAAATCTGCTATGTTCCCCAACATCGGCAACCATGGAAATCGCTTTGGGACCCCAAAACGGTGAGTAATAGTCCACGAAACGGGTCAGAGTCGACAAAAACCGTGAGTTTTGATGACCGACACGTAAACGCACCCCGGTGTTCTTCAATCGTGGAAATCACTCCGGGACCACACAACAATGAGTAATAGTCCAAGAAACGGGTCAGGATCGGCCCGAACTGCGACTGTTGATGACCGACACGTAAGCGCACCTTGGGTTTCAACCATCCATGGAAATCGTTTCGGGACCCCAAAACGGTGAGTAAACGCACCTTGGGGATCGGTAATCGTGGAAATGACTCCGGGACTCCAAAATGGCGAGCCCACGAAACAGTCCAGAATCGGCTGAAACTGCGAGTTTTGATGACGAACACGTAATCGCACCTCGGGGATCGTCAATCGTGGAAATCGCTGCAAGATCCCAGAACGATGAGTCAAACGTGCCAGAATCGGCCAAAACGGCAAGTGCTGATGAACGACACGTAAGCGCACCTTAGGATTCAGCAACCTTGAAAATCACTTCGAGACCCCCAAACGGTGAGTAATAGTCGACGAAACGGGCCAGAATCGGCCAAAACGGTAAGTAATGATGAACGACACGTAAGCGGACCTTGGGGTTCAACAACCATGAAAATCACTCCGGGACCCAAAGATGGTGAGTAATAGTCCATGAAATGGGCCAGAATCGGCCAAAACTGCGAGTGTAGATTGCCGATGCGAAAACGCACCCTAGGGTTCATGAGCCATGAAAATCGCTCTGAGACACCAAAACGGTGAGTAATAGTCCATGATACGGGCCAAATCGGCCAAAACTGCGAGTTTTGATGACCGACACGTAAACGCACCCCAGTGTTCATCAATCGTGGAAATCGCTCCTGGACCCCATGAAACGGGCCAAAATAGGCCAAAACGGCGAGTGTTGATGAACGGCACGTAAGGGCACCCTAGGGTTCAGCAACCATGAAAATCGTTTCGGGACCCCAAAACTGTGAGTGATAGTCCACGATACGGGCCAGAATCGGCAAAAACTGCGAGTGTTGATGACCGACACGTGATGTCTACACACGCTTCTACTCTTGTAGACTATGTTGGGCCTCCAAGCGCAGAGGTTTGTAGGACAGCAGCAATTTCCCTCAAGTGGATGACCTAAGGTCTATCGAACTCAGGGAAGTAGAGGTTGAAGATGGTCTCTCTCAAGCAACCCTGCAACTAAGATACAAGAAGTCTCTTGTGTCCCCAACACACCTAATACACTTGTTAGATGTATAGGTGCACTAGTTCGGCGAAGAGATGTTAAATGGCAAGTGATATGGATGGCAAAACAAAGTAATAAAAATCTATAATAAAAAGTGCAGCAAGCAAACAAGTGGTAAACGTGAGCACAAATGGTATTGCAATGGCGGAAACAAGGCCTAGGCTTCATACTTTCACTAGTGGCAACTCCCAACAACATTAACATAATCGAATCACATGATATTTCCCATAAAACATGCAAAGGGGACGCACTCGGAGGTCATTCCTTCGTGGTCAAGGGAGGACGAGAATTATGTAGGGCTACAAAAGCACACCTCAAAGTTCGTAGTTCTCAATCTAAGGATTTCCCAATGTCACCGCGGCCATCCAAAGAGAGTCCCACAATCACCACAACATATCTAAAGGATAGTCAAAGACAAGCACCAAGAGACTCTCAATCTTCAATCAACACACAAAAGAGGAAATCACTCATGAAAATATTGTTCTAATCCATGTCCAATAGACCGCTGTCACCTTGGTCTCGGGGATTATACTAGATAAAGACAAGTGAGTACATCAATCCAATACATAGAGGAAGGGGAAATATCATGGGATCACCCTAGATTAACATAGCCTATGATCACAACGAAGATCACATCATGGGAGAGAGAATTGACCACATAGCTACTGGTAAGAACCTCAGCCCCGAGGAGGAACTACTCCCGCATCATGGAGGGAGGAAGCAACGTCGATGGAGATGAATCCGGGGGCACTTCCCCGTCCCGGCAGGGTGCTGGCGCAGGAATTCTGGTCCCCCGAAGCTTGATGGCGATGGCGGCGGAGATCGGAATCGCGTCTGGAGAAAAGGGGTCTGGAATCAGGGTTTCCGCGACACGGTGTAAATATATGCCAAAGGGGGCATCAGAGGGGGTCAGGGGTGCCCAGGCGCCCCCCCGGCACGGCCAGGGGGGGGGCGTGGGCAGGCCGCCTGGAGCCCCTGTGGGTCCCCTCCGGCCCTACTTTGGCCGCATGGAAGCTTCCAGAACGCTGATTTTTTATATAATTTTTCTGGATTTTTTCTGGCAGTTCTCGTAATGTGAAAACCTGAAATACAAAAACATCTGAAAATAGAAACTGGCACTGGGTTGCACTGAGTTAATAGGTTAGTCCAAATATGATCAAAAGTGTATGGAAGTGTATAAATAACATAGCAATATCACCCAAAAGAGGCATGGAGCAAGCAGAAATTATAGATACGTTTTGGACGTATCAACATCCCCAAGCTTAATTCCTGCTCGTCCTCGAGTAGGTAAATGATAACAAGAATAATTTCTGTGGTGACATGCTATTAACCATATATGACTTTTTCATAGTCATATGACAAAAGCTTACTGAGACAATGAATCTATAGTAATTAAGTTGCCTCATGAGAAAATCACAAAGAACTGAAAGTTTTACAATATGATATTGAAACATCAAATAGATTTGTAATGAACATGATGTGCAAATATGATAAAGTGATATCTAGCTTGCCCCCTTTAGTGAAGCAAAACATAAATGCAGGGGCACCTCCAAGGTTTAAGTGATGACTAGATACAATGATTTCAAAATAAACGATATCACAATCATGCAAAAGACAATGCTACTTTGGGACAATGCACATTACACTCAGAATGACAATCATGCTCTCAGTAGTTGGTGCCTTTAAAAGGAGGTGGAGACTCTCGAACCGTGGCTTTTGTTGGCAAGGTTGAAAACCCATAGTCGGAAACAAAGACAAAACATGTACCAGAGCTCTTGGTTTTAAAACAGAGGTAATATTTTTTTAGATCATGCATGTTGATGAACGACACGTAAACGCACCCCAGTGTTCATCAATCGTGGAAATCGCTCCTGGACCCCATGAAACGGGCCAAAATAGGCCAAAACGGCGAGTGCTGATGAACGGCACGTAAGGGCACCCTAGGGTTCAGCAACCATGAAAATCGTTTCGGGACCCCAAAACTATGAGTGATAGTACATGATACGGGCCAGAATCGGCCAAAACTGCGAGTGTTGATGACCGACACGTAAACGCACCATGGGGTTCAACAACTATGGAAATCGCTTTGGGAACCCAAAACAATGAGTAATAGTCCAAGAAATGGGCCAGAATCGGCCAAAACTGCGTTTGTCGATGACCGACACGTAATCGCACATTAGGGATCGATAAACATCGAAATCGCTTTGGGATCCCAAAACGATGAGTAATAGTCGACAAAATGGGTTAGAATCGCACATTAGACGCTTGAGTCTCCTTGAATATTTCTTGGGGGTGCATGGGGGCATCCCCAAGCTTGAGCGTTTGACACTCCTGAATCCTTTTATCATCTTCCCTCGCACTTTTGAAAACTCCCTTCATACATAACTCATCATAATCTGATTAGAGAGGTTAGTACCCATAATAAAATAATTGTTCCTTGCTGGAAATAAAGATATTCTTGAAGTTCTACTGTTTCTCAAGATGGCCAAAAGGTTTTTGCAAAGAAAAAGCAAGCTCTAGGTTTGCAAAATGAAGGAAAGGCAAAACAGGACAGAATCTGTGAAAAACAGAACAGCAGGTAGTAAATGATTTTTCCGGGGCACTTCTGCAACTCTAATAAAAAAACTCAAAACAGACGCACGAAAGACAATTATATAGAGCACGCTGTCAAAAAATATCAGACCAAAAAGATGATCTGGTGATTTTATACGAATTTTTCTATCCAAGGACAGAATCTGTTTCCTGGACAGCACGTCACAACTTTTTAACTTTCTTGCAATCAGAGGCTAAACTTGGCACAAAGCTGAAAAATAAAGATACAATTATGTTGCTACAGTAGTAACAAACATCAAGACCACGAAAACTGAAAGTAAACATAACAAGGGTTGTCTCCCTAGAGCTCTTTCTTTATAGCCATAAAGATAGGCTTAAGACTTTAATGATGCTCTCGTAGGAAGAAGAGCTGAAGAACAAAAGAGAGCATCAAGAAGCAAATACCAAACACATTTAAGCCTAACATGCTTCCTATGCATAGGAATATTTCAATAGAATAATTCATTAAAGCACAAAGCAACTAGCATAGGAAGGCAAAACAAGCATAACTTCAAAATATTCACCATAAAGAGTGGAAACTTCTTATTATTAAGATATTTAGAACCAAGTATCCCTCTCTCATTATAAATTTCAGTGGCATCATGGATGAACTCAACAATATAAGCATCACGTAAAGGATTGTTACCATGATCCACATGCAAAAAGGTACTCTCACTCTCCACATAAGCATAATCTTTCTCATTGGTAATAGTGGGAGTAGGACTATCATAAACAACTTGAACACTATAGATTACTTGTGTATTAGGAGGGTGGTGTTCAACAAGGGAGTAATTCCCTCCATGATTATGACAAGTTTCATAAGGATAATTTCTCCTTATGTCATAAGTACCTTTATAATCACTATAGGTTGGAGTTATGACATCATCATAGTAGAGAAGAGCATTATCATTGCTAGCAACTATATTTGTAATCATGTTGTCTTTATTCTTACTAGCAAAAGAATTATCAATTATCACATCACTAGTGGGTAAAGGGTTTGCAATCTTATCATCCCCAAGCTTAGAGCTTCCCATATCATCACTTTCAGAGTTGGTACCAAAAAGATTTTCAAGATCATAAGTAGCATTATCATCATTTTCCCAATCACAATAAGTAACATGCATATCATAATCAAAATCATCTTCAATAGTACCTACGGACGTATCATCAAGATGATAATTAAGGCAATAAACTTCACCTTCTTCTTTAAACTTACAATCGTTAGGATAAAAGTTGATGGGAGGAATATGCTCAGGCCAGGTTGATACCCATTCTTCTTCTTTCTTGCTCCTCTTCCTCCTCCTCTTCTTTTTCTTCTTCTTAACCTTAGGAGGGAGTGGTTGGAGATGAAGCTTCTCCACATATCCTGGTTTATCATTAGAAACAATAGGGGAAACTTGGGAGAAACTCTCCTTTTTATTAGCAGAAATATAAGAGACATTTTTATACTTTGGCAAAGTTCCCTCCTTTATAATCTTACCTATGTAATCATTTTCATGGAAATTAACAACACAATAGAGATGGCAATTTTGCAGAGTGTTTTTTATTCCCATGGCATTAACATCTAGCCATGAAGTCTTTTCTGATAACTCTTCACACATCAAAAATAACATAAGCTCATCATAAAGATCAGAGGTGATCATGTTATCACACAACCGGTTAACAGTTATGTTTTGAAAGTTCATGCATTGAAAATTAAAGTGACCCTCTATACGGCAAAGTTCACAAGTAAAAGGATAAAGGTCACGCAATTCTCTAGCAATTTCATTTAAATCTCTGACCCAAGTGATTGTTCTTTCATGCTTATGTTGCTTACAATACTTCTCTTCTTCAATCATAGGCCTTTCACAAGGTCTATCCACTCCACAAAAATTAACATGCTTATATAAAACTTCATTTTTAGGAATTGGATCATGCATGTTGCAATCATCATGAACAATTTCATTTTCTTTGCAAGTCTCTTTAAAAGGTTTATGATACTTGATCCAATCCTCCTTAGGCATATTAAGATGTGAAGCAAAAGATTTGAGGAAATCAACAAGGAGTTGAGAATCAAGCCCAAACTTAGCACTAAACTTATTAAAACTTGTAGTTTCAACAAAGGACTTAATGCAATCATACTCATAAATTATACCTGACTCTTTACCTTTGTCGATCTCCCAATCTTCAGTGTTGCGTTGAATTCTTTCAAGGAGTTCCCATTTAGCATCAATCTTATTGTTTGTGAAAGAACCCATAGAGGAAGCGTCGAGCAAATCTATATCCTGTCGAGAAAGCCTCGCATAGAAATTAGTAATAATCATATCTTTGGGGAGCCCATGGTTAGGACATTTTAGCATTAACATTTTCAGTCTCCCCCAAGCTTGAGCTATGCTCTCTCCGTCATGAGGATAAAAATTATAAACATAATTCCTATTCTCATGGACTTCATGAAGAGGATAAAACTTGGAGTAAAAGAGAGACTGGATCTCTTCCCACTCCAGCAGGTGAGAGTCATTTAGTAGCCTATACCATTCCAATGCTTTTCCTTTCAGTGACAAGGCAAATAATTTCCTCATGACAAACTCCCTTGATACACCTGCAAGCTTAAATAATGAACATAGTTGTGACAGATATAGCAAGTGTTCACCGGGATGTCTGTCTCCTGCATAACGATCAACCAAAACATAATCGATAATACCAGCTGGTATTTTATAGGGCACAATTTCAGTAGGGGGAGGAGCAACCACCACAGGTGTGGGGCGTCTTCCCGCAAGCAACGATCCAATAGCAAGGTTGTCCATAAGCATAACTAGTGAAATAAAAACAAGAAACAAAAAGATTTAATTGCAAGATCTAAAGATATACCTTCAAGCGCTCACCTCCCCGGCAACGGCGCCAGAAATAGCTTGATGTCTACACACACTTCTACTCTTGTAGACTATGTTGGGCCTCCAAGCGCAGAGGTTTGTAGGACATCAGCAATTTCCCTCAAGTGGATGACCTAAGGTTTATCGAACTCAGGGAAGTAGAGGTTGAAGATGGTCTCTCTCAAGCAACCCTGCAACTAAGATACAAGAAGTCTCTTGTGTCCCCAACACACCTAATACACTTTTTAGATGTATAGGTGCACTAGTTCGGCGAAGAGATGTTAAATGGCAAGTGATATGGATGGCAAAACAAAGTAATATAAATCTGTAATAAAAAGTGCAGCAAGCAAACAAGTGGTAAACGTGAGCACAAATGGTATTGCAATGGTGGAAACAAGGCCTAGGCTTCAAACTTTCACTAGTGGCAACTCCCAGCAACATTAACATAATCGAATCACATGATATTTCCCATAAAACATGCAAAGGGGACGCACTCGGAGGTCATTCCTTCATGGTCAAGAGAGGAAGATAATTATGTAGGGCTACAAAAGCACACCTCAAAGTTCGTAGTTCTCAATCTAAGGATTTCCCAATGTCACCGCGGCCATCCAAAGAGAGTCCCACAATCACCACAACATATCTAAAGGATAGTCAAAGACAAGCACCAAGAGACTCTCAATATTCGATCAACACACAAGAGAGGAAATCACTCATGAAAATATTGTTCTAATCCATGTCCAATAGACCGCTGTCACCTTGGTCTCGGGGATTATACTAGATAAAGATAAGTGAGTACATCAATCCAATACATAGAGGAAGGGGAAATATCATGGGATCACCCTAGATTAACATAGCCTATGATCACAACGAAGATTACATCATGGGAGAGAGAATTGACCACATAGCTACTGGTAAGAACCTCAGCCCCGAGGAGGAACTACTCCCGCATCATGGAGGGAGGAAGCAACGTCGATGGAGATGAATCCGGGGGCACTTCCCCGTCCCGGCAGGGTGCCGGCGCAGGAATTCTGGTCCCCCGAAGCTTGATGGCGATGGCGGCGGAGATCGGAATCGCGTCTGGAGAAAAGGGGTCTGGAATCAGGGTTTCCGCGACACGGTGTAAATATATGCCAAAGGGGGTATCAGAGGGGGTCAGGGGTGCCCAGGCGCCCCCCGGCGCGGCCAGGGGGGGGGGCGTGGGCAGGCCGCCTGGAGCCCCTGTGGGTCCCCTCCGGCCCTACTTTGGCCGCATGGAAGCTTCCGGAACGCTGATTTTTTATATAATTTTTCTGGATTTTTTCTGGCAGTTCTCGTAATGTGAAAACCTGAAATACAAAAACAGCCGAAAACAGAAACTGACACTGGGTGCACTGAGTTAATAGGTTAGTCCAAATATGATCAAAAGTGTATGGAAGTGTATAAATAACATAGCAATATCACCCAAAAGAGGCATGGAGCAAGCAGAAATTATAGATACGTTTTGGACGTATCAACATCCCCAAGCTTAATTCCTGCTCGTCCTCGAGTAGGTAAATGATAACAAGAATAATTTCTGTGGTGACATGCTATTAACCATATAGGACTTTTTCATAGTCATATGACAAAAGCTTACTGAGACAATGAATCTATAGTAATTAAGTTGCCTCATGAGAAAATCACAAAGAACTGAAAGTTTTACAATATGATATTGAAACATCAAATAGATTTGTAATGAACATGATGTGCAAATATGATAAAGTGATATCTAGCTTGCCCCCTTTAGTGAAGCAAAACATAAATGCAGGGGCACCTCCAAGGTTTAAGTGATGACTAGATACAATGATTTCAAAATAAACGATATCACAATCATGCAAAAGACAATGCTACTTTGGGACAATGCACATTACACTCAGAATGACAATCATGCTCTCAGTAGTTGGTGCTTTTAAAAGAAGGTGGAGACTCTCGAACCGTGGCTTTTGTTGGCAAGGTTGAAAACCCGTAGTCGGAAACAAAGACAAAACATGTACCAGAGCTCTTGGTTTTAAAACAGAGGTAATATTTTCTTTAGATCATGCATGTTGATGACCGACACGTAAACGCACCCCAGTGTTCATCAATCGTGGAAATCGCTCCTGGACCCCATGAAACGGGCCAAAATAGGCCAAAACGGCGAGTGCTGATGAACGGCACGTAAGGGCACCCTAGGGTTCAGCAACCATGAAAATCGTTTTGGGACCCCAAAACTATGAGTGATAGTACACGATACGGGCCAGAATCGGCCAAAACTGCGAGTGTTGATGACCGACACGTAAACGCACCATGGGGTTCAACAACTATGGAAATCGCTTTGGGAACCCAAAACAATGAGTAATAGTCCAAGAAATGGGCCAGAATCGGCCAAAACTGCGTTTGTCGATGACCGACACGTAATCGCACATTAGGGATCGATAAACATCGAAATCGCTTTGGGATCCCAAAACGATGAGTAATAGTCCACAAAATGGGTTAGAATCGACAAAAACCGTGAGTATTGATGACTGACACGTAAACGCACCCCGGGGTTCGTCAATCATGGAAATCACTTCGGGGCCCCAAAACTGAGTAATAGTCTAAGAAACGGGCCAGAATCGGCGCAAACTGCGAGTCTTGACGACCAACACGTAAGCACACCTTGGGTTGTGACAACCATGGGAATCGCGTTGGGACCCCAAAACAGTGAGTCATAGTCCACGAAACGGGTCAGAATCAACAAAAACCGCGAGTTTTGATGACCGACACGTAAACGCACCCGGTGTTCTTCAATCGTGGAAATCACTCCGGGACCACACAGCAATGAGTAATAGTCCAAGAAACGGGCCAGACTCGGCCCAAACTGCGACTGTTGATGACCGACACGTAAGTGCACCTTGGGTTTCAACATCCATGGAAATCGTTTCGGTACCCCAAAACGGTGAGTAAACGCACCTTGGGGATCGGTAGTCATGGAAATGACTCGGGGACTCCAAAATGGTGAGCCCACGAAACATTCCAGAATCGGCTGAAACTGCGAGTTTTGATGACAACACATAAACGCACCTCGGGGATCGTTAATCGTGGAAATCGCTCCAGGACCCCAAAACGGTGAGTCAAACGTGCCAGAATCGGCCAAAACGGGAAGTGCTAATGAACGACACGTAAGCGCACCTTAGGGTTCAGCAACCTTGAAAATCACTCCGAGACCCCCAAACTGTGAGTAATAGTCGACAAAACGGGGCAGAATCGGCCAAAACGGTAAGTAATAGCCCATGAAACAGTCCAGAATCGACCAAAACGGCGAGTGATGATGAACAACGCGTAAGCGGACCTTGGGGTTCAACAACCATGAAAATCACTCCGGGACCCAAAGATGGTGAGTAATAGTTCATGAAATGGGCCAGAATCGGCCAAAACTGTGAGTGTTGATGGCTGATGGGAAAAAACGCACCCTAGGGTTCATGAGCCATGAAAATCGCTCTGAGACACCAAAACGGTGAGTAATAGTCCATGATACGGGCCAAATCGGCCATAACTGCGTGTGTTGATGACCGACACGTTAATGCACCCCAGTGTTCATCAATCGTGGAAATCGCTCCTGGACCCCATGAAACGGGCCAAAATAGGCCAAAACGGCGAGTGCTGATGAACGGACCATAAGGGCACCCTAGGGTTCAGCAACCATGAAAATCGTTTCGGGACCCCAAAACTGTGAGTGATAGTCCACGATACGGGCCAGAATCGGCCAAAACTGCGAGTGTTGATAACCGACACGTAAACACACCTTGGGGTTCAACAACTATGAAAATTGCTTTGGGAACCCAAAACAGTGAGTAATAGTCCAAGAAACGGGCCAGAATCGGCCAAAACTGCGATTGTCGATGACCGACACGTAATCGCACATTGGGGATCGACAAACATCGAAATCGCTTTGGGATCCCAAAACGGTGAGTAATAGTCCGCGAAATGGGTTAGAATCGGCCAAAACTGCGTTTGTCGATGACCGACACGTAATCGCACATTAGGGATCGATAAACATCAAAATCGCTTTGGGATCCCAAAACGATGAGTAATAGTCCACAAAATGGGTTAGAATCGACAAAAACCGTGAGTATTGATGACTGACACGTAAACGCACCCCGGGGTTCGTCAATCACCGAAATCACTTCGTGGCCCAAAAACTGAGTAATAGTCTAAGAAACGGGCCAGAATCGGCGCAAACTGCGAGTCTTGACGACCAACACGTAAGCACACCTTGGGGTTTGACAACCATGGGAATCGCGTTGGGACCCCAAAACAGTGAGTCATAGTCCACGAAACGGGTCAGAATCAACAAAAACCGCGAGTTTTGATGACCGACACGTAAACACACCACGGTGTTCTTCAATCGTGGAAATCACTCCGGGACCACACATCAATGAGTAATAGTCCAAGAAACGGGCCAGAATCGGCCCAAACTGCGGCTGTTGATGACCGACACGTAAGCGCACCTTGGGTTTCAACATCCATGGAAATCGTTTCGGTACCCCAAAACGGTGAGTAAACGCACCTTGGGGATCGGTAATCGTGGAAATGACTCGGGGACTCCAAAACGGTGAGCCCACGAAACATTCCAGAATCGGCTGAAACTGCGAGTTTTGATGACAACACATAAACGCACCTCGGGGATCGTTAATCGTGGAAATCGCTCCAGGACCCCCAAACGGTGAGTCAAACGTGCCAGAATCGGCCAAAACGGGAAGTGCTGATGAACGACACGTAAGCGCACCTTAGGGTTCAGCAACCTTGAAAATCACTCCGAGACCCCCAAACGGTGAGTAATAGTCGACAAAACGGGCCAGAATCGGCCAAAACGGTAAGTAATAGCCCATGAAACAGTCCAGAATCGACCAAAACGGCGAGTGATGATGAACGACGCGTAAGCGGACCTTGGGGTTCAACAACCATGAAAATCACTCCGGGACCCAAAGATGGTGAGTAATAGTCCATGAAATGGGCCAGAATCGGCCAAAACTGTGAGTGTTGATGGCTGATGGGAAAAAACGCACCCTAGGGTTCATGAGCCATGAAAATCGCTCTGAGACACCAAAACGGTGAGTAATAGTCCATGATACGGGCCAAATCGGCCAAAACTGCGTGTGTTGATGACCGACACGTAAACGCACCCCAGTGTTCATCAATCGTGGAAATCGCTCCTGGACCCCATGAAACGGGCCAAAATAGGCCAAAACGGCGAGTGCTGATGAACGACACGTAAGGGCACCCTAGGGTTCAGCAACCATGAAAATCGTTTCGTGACCCCAAAACTGTGAGTGATAGTCCACGATACGGGCCAGAATCGGCCAAAACTGCGAGTGTTGATAACCGACACCTAAACGCACCTTGGGGTTCAACAACTATGAAAATTCCTTTGGGAACCCAAAACAGTGAGTAATAGTCCAAGAAACGGGCCAGAATCGGCCAAAACTGCGATTGTCGATGACCGACACGTAATCGCACCTTGGGGTTCAACAACTATGGAAATCTTTTTGGGAACCCAAAATTGTGAGTAATAGTCCAAGAAACGGGCCAGAATCAGCCAAAACTACGATTGTCGATGACCGACACGTAATCGCACATTGGGGATCGACAAACATCGAAATCGCTTTGGGATCCCAAAACGATGAGTAATAGTCCGCGAAATGGGTTAGAATCGACAAAAAACGTGAGTATTGATGACTGACACGTAAATGCACCCCGGGGTTCGTCAATCATGGAAATCACTTCGGGACCCCAAAACTGAGTAATAGTCCAAGAAACGGGCCAGAATCGGCGCAAACTGCGAGTCTTGACGACCAACACGTAAGCACACCTTGGGGTTCGGCAACCATGGAAATCGCTTTAGGACCCCAAAACGGTGAGTAATAGTCCACGAAACGGGTCAGAATTGACAAAAACCGCGAGTTTTGCTGACCAACACGTAAACGCACCCCGGTGTTCTTCAATCGTGGAAATCACTCCAGGACCACACAGCAATGAGTAATAGTCCAAGAAACGGGCCAGAATCGGCCCAAACTGCGACTGTTGATGACCGACACGTAAACGCACCCTAGTGTTCATCAATCGTGGAAAACGCTCTTCGACCCCATGAAACGGGCCAAAATAGGCCAAAACGGCTTGTGTTGATGAACGACACGTAAGGGCACCCTAGGGTTCAGCAACCATGAAAATCGTTTCGGGACCCCAAAACTGTGAGTGATAGTACACGATACGGGCCAGAATCGGCCAAAACTGCGAGTGTTGATGACTGACACGTAAACGCACCATGGGGTTCAACAACTATGGAAATCACTTTGGGAACCCAAAACAATGAGTAATAGTCCAAGAAACGGGCCAGAATCGGCCAAAACTGCGTTTGTCGATGACCGACACGTAATCGCATATTAGGGATCGATAAACATCGAAATCGCTTTGGGATCCCAAAACGATGAGTAATAGTCCACAAAATGGGTTAGAATCGACAAAAACCGTGAGTATTGATGACTGACACGTAAACGCACCCCGGGGTTCGTCAATCATGGAAATCACTTCGGGGCCCCAAAACTGAGTAATATTCCAAGAAACGGGCCAGAATCGGCGCAAACTGCGAGTCTTGACGACCAACACGTAAGCACACCTTGGGGCTTGACAACCATGGGAATCGCGTTGGGACCCCAAAACAGTGAGTCATAGTCCACGAAACGGGTCAGAATCAACAAAAACCGCGAGTTTTGATGACCGACACGTAAACGCACCCCGGTGTTCTTCAATCGTGGAAATCACTCCGGGACCACACATCAATGAGTAATAGTCCAAGAAACGGGCCAGAATCGGCCCAAACTGCGACTGTTGATGACCGACACGTAAGCGCACCTTGGGTTTCAACATCCATGGAAATCATTTCGGTACACCAAAACGGTGAGTAAACGCACCTTGGGGATCGGTAATCGTGGAAATGACTCGGGGACTCCAAAATGGTGAGCCCACGAAACAGTCCAGAATCGGCTGAAACTGCGAGTTTTGATGACAACACATAAACGCACCTCGGAGATCGTTAATCGTGGAAATCGCTCCAGGACCCCAAAACAGTGAGTCAAACGTGCCAGAATCGGCCAAAACGGGAAGTGCTGATGAAAGACACGTAAGCGCACCTTAGGGTTCAGCAACCTTGAAAATCACTCAGAGACCCCCAACCGGTGAGTAATAGTCGACAAAATGGGCCAGAATCGGCCAAAACGGTAAGTAATTGCCCATGAAACAGGCCAGAATCAACCAAAATGGCGAGTGATGATGAACGACACGTAAGCGGACCTTGGGGTTCAACAACCATGAAAATCACTCCGAGACCCAAAGATGGTGAGTAATAGTCCATGAAATGGGCCAGAATCGGCCAAAACTGCGAGTGTTGATGGCCGATGGGAAAACGCACCCTAGGGTTCATGAGCCATGAAAATCGCTCTGAGACACCAAAA
Organism: Secale cereale; assembly: GCA_902687465.1. Lineage (NCBI taxonomy): Eukaryota > Viridiplantae > Streptophyta > Magnoliopsida > Poales > Poaceae > Secale > Secale cereale. The sequence continues at coordinate 173,107,844 of LR738711.1, forward strand.
CGGTGAGTAATAGTCCATGATACGGGCCAAATCGGCCAAAAGTGCGAGTGTTGATGACCGACACGTAAACGCACCCCAGTGTTCATCAATCGGGGAAATCGCTCCTGGACCCCTTGAAACGGGCCAAAATAGGCCAAAACGGCGAGTGCTGATGAACGGCACGTAAGGGCACCCTAGGGTTCAGCAACCATGAAAATCGTTTCGGGACCCCAAAACTGTGAGTGATAGTCCACGATACGGGCCAGAGTCGGCCAAAACTGCGAGTGTTGATAACCGACACGTAAACGCACCTTGGGGTTCAACAACTATGGAAATCTTTTTGGGAACCCAAAACAGTGAGTAATAGTCCAAGAAACGGGCCAGAATCGGCCAAAACTGCGATTGTCGATGACCGACACGTAATCGCACATTGGGGATCGACAAACATCGAAATCGCTTTGGGATCCCAAAACGGTGAGTAATAGTCCATGAAATGGGTTAGAATCGACAAAAACCGTGAGTATTGATGACTCACACGTAAACGCACCCCGGGGTTCGTCAATCATGGAAATCACTTCGGGGCCCCAAAACTGAGTAATAGTCCAAGAAACGGGCCAGAATCGGCGCAAACTGCGAGTCTTGACGACCAACACGTAAGCACACCTTGGGGTTCGGCAACCATGGAAATCGTTTTGGGACCCCAAAACGGTGAGTAATAGTCCACGAAACGGGTCAGAATCGACAAAAACCGCGAGTTTTGATGACCAACACGTAAACGCACCCCGGTGTTCTTCAATCGTGGAAATCACTCTGGGACCACACAGCAATGAGTAATAGTCCAAGAAACAGGCCAAAATCGGCCCAAACTGCGACTGTTGATGACCGACAAGTAAGGGCACCTTGGGTTTCAACATCCATGGAAATCGTTTCGAGACCCCAAAACGGTGAGTAAATGCACCTTGGGGATCGGTAATCGTGGAAATGACTCCGGGACTCCAAAATGGTGGGCCCACGAAACAGTCCAGAATCGGCTGAAACTGTGAGTTTTGATGACGAACACGTAAACGCACCTCGGGGATCGTTAATCGTGGAAATCGCTGCAAGACCCCAAAACGGTGAGTCAAATGTGCCAGAATCGGCCAAAACGGCAAGTGCTGATGAACGACACGTAAGCGCACCTTAGGGTTCAGCAACCTTGAAAATCACTCCGAGACCCCCAAACGGTGAGTAATAGTCGACGAAACGGGCCAGAATCGGCCAAAACGGTAAGTAATGATGAACGACACGTAAGCGGACCTTGGGGTTCAACAACCATGAAAATCACTCCCTGACCCAAAGATGGTGAGAAATAGTCCATGAAATGGGCCAGAATCGGCCAAAACTGCGAGTGTTGATGGCCGATGCAAAAACACACCCTAGGGTTCATCAGCCAAGAAAATCGCTCTAAGACACCAAAACGGTGAGTAATAGTCCATGATATGGGCCAAATCGGCCAAAAATGCGAGTGTTGATGACCGACACGTAAACGCACCCTAGTGTTCATCAATCGTGGAAATCGCCCCTGGACCCCATGAAACGGGCCAAAATAGGCCAAAACGGCTTGTGTTGATGAACGACACATAAGGGCACCCTAGGGTTCAGGAACCATGAAAATCGTTTCGGGACCCCAAAACTGTGAGTGATAGTACACGATACGGGCCAGAATCGGCCAAAACTGCGAGTGTTGATGACCGACACGTAAACGCGCCTCTCCACCACCATGGACGCCTCCCGGATGAGTTGTGAGTAGTCTCCCTTGGACCATGGGTCCATGACCAGTAGCTATGTGATGTTCTCCTCCCGTTCTTGTGCTTCACTAATTAGTCCTTGTGAGCTGCCCTACATGATCGAGGCACATATGTAATACTTATGCTGTTGCTATGTTGAGTTTGCTGGGATCCGATGGATTGTGAGATTATGTTCAGATTGTGTTTGAGTAATATATTTGATCTACCTCTTTTATATTTATGTTCGTAAGTAATTCTTGCATGTTCTCCGTTGTTATTTATTGCTTTGGCCAAGTAGTAGGTAGTGACTCCAAGAGGGAACATTATGCTTGATTGTGGGTTCATGCCCCTCGATGACTAGCTTGAGTGACAGAAACATGAGTCTAGGGGATGTGATGTTGCCACAAGGGGGAGTACAACGGTGCTTGTGCCCGCGGGTGCAAGGATTGTTTACTTTACGCAAAGTTCTTTTAATGCAGTTGTCTGTTGCTTTGAGTTTACACTATGGGTGGGACTCGCAACTTAATACCAGCGAGATGTTCTGGATAGATATCTCAAGGTGGATGATTAGTAGTAGATGCAGATGGATTTCGGTCTACTTGCCTTGGCGTACCGCCCATGCTTTGAACCTCTACCTTTCTTGCAACATAGTTAGCATTGGTTTGCGCACATAATTCTGTGAATTGCCCAGCTGTAATTCGTTCACCTCACATAGCTGTTTTATCGTCTTTTGGGAGAGAGACATCACTAGTGAACATCATGGGACCCCGGTCCATATTACCATCACTGATCACATCCGCTATTTACTTTACAGTTTTACTTACTATTTGCAGCAATACCTATCACTATTATCACTTGCGTTTGATCCTTTGTAAACGACAAGGCCGGAGGGATTGACAACCTCTCTGTACTCGTTGGGAGCAAAGTTATTTGTATCTGTGTGCAGGTCCACGTTGATTGCTAATATCTGGCGCCGTTAGCAGTTGACACCTTCTTGTTGAAACTGGGAGTCTCAGGGAAATAGATCCTTGGTATCTTTGCCAAGGGAAAACTTCCGCTACACTGCATCTCAAACCTTCCACTTGGGGTAACCAACGAGGGGCGAGAAGCCATCAGTAATGTCTGAACTTTTGGTGTCAAGAGCTTTAGCCTATTAGTGATAGATGTCGTATTTTGGGCAATCCGTGTTTATTTTCGAAAACCTACAAAATATTTGAGAACTTTAGCTACTAGATGGATCACTAATCTTTGGAGGGATCGAATATTAGAGTACACTCACGTACCATGAGTCGAGGATGCGCAAGGATAACCAAACGCCCATACACTCCTCCTCGGGGTACTTGTCTCTTTGTGAACCTCCTAATTAGATTGAGAGTTACCGATAATAAGTGCATGAGTTCTTCGGACTAATGTGAGTATTCGAAAGTTGACACTTCCACCTAGCCATATTTTTCTAGCCTCTTAGGTACCGTGCATTGCCCTTTCTCACCTCGAGAGTTGGCGCATACTTCGCCGGTGCATCCAAATCCTTGGCACGATACGCTCTGTCATCATAAGCCTCATTATATCCTTCCTCAAAACAGCCACCATACCTACCTATCAAGGCATTTCCATAGCCTTTCCGAGATACATTGCCATGCAACATCCATCTTCTCATGACTTGATCTTCATGTCATACATGCTTTTTGCTTGATCGATGAGCCGCATGCTAGTTGGGCCTTGCCCTAATCATTGCTACATGACGCGCTAGTATCATTGCATATCCTGCTACACCGGCAGAGGCATACATTTGCATACATCATGATAGTTTCATTTTCTTTATGTTGAATACTTTTGTAAAGTGTGAAAGATCTTCTATACTTCTTGTAATACATAGAGTGTTGCCCCTAAAGTGAGGAAAAGATCCCAAAGAGGACAAAATCAAAAGATCCCAAAGAGGACAAATGAGAGTTAAATAGAAAGAGCCATTGAGGCCACAAAAAAATAAAAAAAAAGAGAAAAAAAGAGAAAAAGAAATAAAAAGAGAGAAGGGGGCACACTACTATTCCTTTTGAGAGATCCACACTCATACTCCATCTTATACCTTGTACTCCATAGAGATTATCATTCATGCATATAGCTATGTGGGGACTTCACACTATAGAACTTGGCTTGTATATTCCAATGATGAGCCTCCTTAAAAGAGCTCTAGGTCTTCTTGAGCGAGCAAGTTGGATGCACCCCCACTAGTTCCATTGGAGAGCTTACCTTAGCTCATATGTGCATCCGTTGCATGGCAATCCCTACTCCTCACATCATATCTATCATTTGGCTTTCTCTCGCCTATGATTGTCCTCATTGATGTGAGCCTTTCACACCTTTTTTGTCTCCCCCCTTCATCATTTTTCTCTCTTTGCCATCCTAAGTGTAAACTTTCTTGCTTACGCTCATCCATTGCATGAGTGCTCAAAATATCGAAAGGGAGTGGATCATTTTGACTTGTACCTGGCTAGTGGTCTGGGGATGAGTCAAGATAAGATTCCAAAGAAGACCAAGTGTGAAACTTTAGTAGATTAAGTTCTCAACAATACAAAAACTATGTTTTACTCTCTCATATATCCCTATCCCCTTTCTTGCACGCAAACACCATTTGGAGACATTCGAGTCACGGACAGCGAGAGCTCTTGCACCTTTATGTTCTTATGTTGCTTGTTACAATGCTAATATAGACTCTTGCTTGTTATGACTTGAATTGAATTACATGCCTTGATTGCTTTACTTAAAAGTTCTTATATGGTTGATAGCATGTCACCACAGAAATTATGCTTGTTATCATTTACCTACTCGAGGACGAGCAGGAATTAAGCTTGGGGATGTTGATACGTCCAAAACGTATCTATAATTTTTGCTTGCTCCATGCTTCTTTTGTGTGATATTGCTATGATATTGATGCACTTACATGCACTTTTGATCATATTTGGACTAACCTATTAACTCAGTGCACCACAGTGCAAGTTCCTGTTTTCTGCTGTTTTTCTATTTCAGGTTTCCCCCATATTAAAAGTGCTCCAAAACTTCCAGGAAAAATATAGGAAAAATCAGCGTACAAGAAGCTTCGCGAAGAACCAAAGATGGGCCAGAGGAGAGCCAGGGGAGGCCCAGGCGGCCACCTAGCGCGACCCCACCCCTGGCCGCGCCAGGGGGGCGCCTGGGGCCCCTGCTCCGCCTCTGGCTGCCCCCCTTCGCATATATATCCCTCTCGTCCCGAAACCCTCGAGGACAGAACCCTTTTTCGCTATCTCACCTCTGTTCCGCCGCCGCAGCGCTTCCAAGATCGGGAGCATCAGGAGAACTCTTCCCGGCACCCTGCCGGAGGGGAGAACCACCACCGGGAGCTTCTCCACCACCATGGACGCTTCCCGGATGAGTCGTGAGTAGTCCACCTTGGACCATGGGTCCATGATCAGTAGCTATGTGATGTTCTCCTCCCCTCTTTGCTCTTCATGGTTTAGACCTCGTGAGCTGCCCTACATGATCGAGGCACATATGTAATCTTTCTGATGTTGCTTTGCTGAGTTTGCTGGGATCTGATGGATTATGAGACTATGTTCAGATTGTATTTGAGTAATATATTTGATTCACCTCTTTTATATCTTTGTTCTTGAGTAATTCTTGCATGTTCTCCGTTGCTGTTTATTGCTTTGGCCAAGTAGTAGGTAGTAACTCCAAGAGGGAGCGTTATGCTTGATTGTGGGTTCATGCCCCCTGATGACTAGCTTGAGTGACAGAAACATGAGTCTAGGGGATGTGCTGTTTCCACAAGGGGGAAAACAACGGTGCTTGTGCCCGCGGGTGCAAGGATTGTTTACTTTACGCAAAGTTCTTTTAATGCAGTTGTCTGTTGCTTTGAGTTTACACTTTGGGTGGGATTCACAACTTAATACCAGCGAGATGTTCTGGATAGATATCTCAAGGTGGATGATTAGTAGTAGATGCAGATGGATTTCGGTCTACTTGCCTTGGCGTACCGCCCATGCTTTTGAGCCTCTACCTTTCTTTGCAGCATAGTTAGCATTGGTTTGCGCACATAATCCTGTCAATTGCCCAGCTGTAATTTGTTTACCTCGCTTTGTTGTTTTATCGTCTTTTGGGAGAGAGACATCACTAGTGAACATCATGGGACCCCGGTCCATATTACCACCGCTGATCACACCTTCTATTTACTTCCTGTTTTTATTTCCTAGTTGCAGTCATAGCTATCATTATTATCTCTTGTGTTTGATCCTTTGTAAACAACAAGGCCGGAGGGATTGACAACCTCTCTGTACTCGTTGGGAGCAAATTTATCTGTATCTGTGTGCAGGTCCCGTCAACTGCTAAGTTTCTGGCGCCGTTGACACCTACTTGTCGACCCTCGGAGTCTCACGGGATTCGTTCCTTGGTACCTTTGCCAAGGAAAATTTGCCGCTACGCTACATCTCAACCTTCCACTTGGGGTAACCAACGAGGGGCGAGAAGCCATCAGCGGGGTACAGGTAGACCCACAGTACGGAATGACAACAGTGGATCTGAAAAATCTTGGGTACACTGACGAACCGTTCGTCCTAGCCAATGATGTGGCACAGGTTATCTATGTGAAGGACATGTCTACCAGACCGAGAAAAAGAAAAGATAAGGAAGCGAATACATCATACGATGAGCCAAAGCGCCACATAGTTCTTTCAGGAAAAAGGGACATCCTGGGAGTGGAGGGCAAGACAGACATGTCTGAAGATTATGAAAAGTTTCATGAAATTCCCCCCTACAAAGTCAAGGCTGACCCAAGCATCCTAATAAACGATGAAGATTACCCATGGTTACGGCGCAATAAGCAACTGACACAAGCGAAGAAAAAGTGAAGACTTTCTTCCGCAACTATTATGATGATACCATGCCAACTTTGTAACAGACGAGTATGATACCATTGACCCAAGCTATGTGTGTGAAATTATGATACCATGCCAACTTTCAACCTTTTCAGAGTTCATTTGAAAGGCTTTAATGTCTTATGGTTCGACCATCGTAATACCATTAATCCTGGTTCGCTCCTTGTCAACTATGTTCTTACCAAGAACACTCAAGAGGGCAGCCACGTGGGCCATTGGTCCCGGTTCGTCTGGACCTTTTGGTCCCGGTTCCACGCACGAACTGGGACCAATGCGCCTCGCCCCTGGCCCATGACCATTAGTCCCGGTTTGTGCCACAAACCGGGATCTAAAGGGTTGGTCCTCGTTGCGGTCATAGTTTAGTCCCACCTCGCCAACCGAAGGGCACTCACACCGGTTTATAAGCCCGTCCCTCTCTGTCTTGTTGAGCTCCTCTCAAAGTGAAAATAGATGCCCCTATACAGGGAATTTGACCTAAATTCATAGAGAATTTATCTGAAATTCAAATAAAATTATTATGAATTTAGGTTGAATTTTCTCTATAGGCGCATCTATGTCCATTTTTTTAGTAAAGTTAATCACAAACTTGTGATTCACACAAATTTCAAAGAATTCAAATTTTAACTATTCAAATTTGAAAACTAATGGCACTAACATAAAGTTTATAATTTTTCAAAAACTAATGGCACTAACAGAAAGTTTATAATTTTGCTGACCTAAAAGCAAAAAGAATTAAAAATAAAGCAAAAAACAAACGAAAATATATAATGCAGAAAGCAAAACAAAAAAAATGGAAAAAAATAAAAATAGCAACAATAAGTATTTTGTTGTAAGTAGAAACAAAATAAAATAAATAAAGCAACAAAGAAAACAAAAAAACAAAAAAATGTTTTCATATTTGAAAACTAATGGCACTAACAGAAAGTTTATAATTTTTCTAAAACTAAAAGCAAAAAAGAATTAAAAAATAAAGTAAAAAACAAAAGAAAATAAATAATGCAGAAAACAAAACAAAAAACTGAAAAATAGCAATAATAAGTATTTTGTTGTAAGTAGAAACAAAATAAAATAAATAAAGCAACAAAGAAAACAAAAAAAGTGTTTTCAAATTTGAAAACTAATGGCACTAACAGAAAGTTTATAATTTTTCTAAAACTAAAAGCAAAAAGAATTAAAAAATAAAGCAAAAAACAAAAGAAAATAAATAATGCAGAAAACAAAACAACAAAAACTGGAAAAAAATAGCAACAATAAGTATTTTGTTGTAAGTAGAAACAAAATAAAGTAAATAAAGAAACAAAGAAAACAAAAAAAGTGCCACCTACTGGGCCCCCACGGCCTGAATACGACTAGAAACCCTACCATGGGCCAGGATTCAGGCCCGCGGGAGGCCCAGTAAGCCCACAGGCACACAGCGCAGGGTTAGGCCTGAAAGCCTGCATTTGAGAGGAGCTCGGGAGGGAAGGCGCAGCAGCGCTTATAAACCACTCCCGTGCTCTCTCAACTAGCCAGGTGGGACTAAACATCCCACCGCACCCGCGCCAACACAGGGACTTTGGTCCCGGTTGGTGCCACCAACCGGGACCAAAGGCCGCTCCTTCCCGCCCTTTGGGCTGCTGAAAAGAGACCTTGGCACGAACCGGGACCAAAGGGGGCATTCGTCCTGGTTTGTACCACGAACCGGGACCAATGCTCTAGGTATATAAGTAGCACTTAGGAATTTTCAGTTTTCATCCACCATTTGCCCCCCGACGACGCCGAGCTCATCGACGCCGCCAGGCTGCCCGTGCTTGCCGTCCCCGCCCGCTCCTCGTCGCCGTCGCCCAGCCCCTGTCCCGTCCCGCCCCCACGCGCCGGCGCCCTCGCCGCCCCCGCCGTCGCCTCGAGCTCCCCTGCTCGCGTGCGCCGCCCCGGCTCCCCGAGCCCCTGCCACGGTCTCGCCGTCGCCGCCCGCTCCTCGTTGCCGTCGCCCTGCCCCTGCCCCGTCCCGCCCCCTCGCGCCGGCGCCCTCACCTGCCCCTGCGCTGTGAGCCGCCGCCCGGCTCTATTTTTTTATTAGATTAATTTTTTTCATATATATATATATATATATAATGTATATGTGTATGTATGTGGCTATATGTTTTTGTTCATATGTTGCTATATGTTTTTTTATTAGTTTAATTTTTTTTGTTCATATGTGATGTATATGTGTATGTGGCTATAATGTATATGTGTATGTGGCTAGAATTTGCTAAATATATATGTTAAAAATGTTTTTTTGTTCATAGAAAGTTTTTTGTTCATATATAGAAAGTTACAATTTAGAAAAGTTTAATATATGCAAAAGTTACAATTTTAGAAAAAGAAGGATAGCAAAGAAGAAAATAAGAAGAGGAAAGAAAGAAGAAGAGGAGAGGAAGAGATAAATAAGAAGAAGAAAAATAACTTCTTCGTTTTCTCTTCTTCTCCTCTATTCATTTCTTCTTCTCCTCTTTTTTTTCTTCTTTTTTTTCTTCGATCTTCTCCTCTAGCTATTCCTTTCTTCTTCTCGTCTTTTTATTTATTCCTCGTTTTCTTATGTTTAATCGGGTCTGTCGTCGTCGATATACCCCTCCCGATAACTTCAACACGAGGGCCGGGGGGGTCGATATACCCCCTCCCCGATAATATTATTTTCCCACATGTACATATGTCGTGTCGATATAAACTCCCGATAACTTCAAATCGTGGGGTGGGGGTTCGATATACCACCTCCCGATAACTTCAACACGAGGGGGGTCGATATACCCCCTCCCGATAACTTCAACACGTGGGGGGGGGGTCTGTCGTCGTCGATATACCCCCTCCCCGGTAACATTATTTTCCCGTGTATGTATCTCGTCGTTGTCGTATTACCCCCTCCTTGAAGCGTTCTCGAGGCCACCCCTAACCCTTGAAGCGTTGTCGAGGCCACCCGAAACCCTAGAGAAGCAACGTCGAGGCCACAAATTAATATATATGATTCCTTACTGTGATTAGCTAGCTAGTTCTACGTTTGCCATTAATATATCCATCTGTCATGTTTGAATAATAATTGCCATGTTGTAAATATTTGTAGAAACTATGGACGACACCCCCCGAGACGAAGCACAAGAAGCGTAGTTGCTGGACATAATTGCAAACGGACGTGATGCCGTCTTGTCGTTTCTCAACGAGACCGATGATCTGCTGGAAAGAGAAGATGAAGAAGCAGGCTATGATTATGATGGCTCCGATGACCCAATGCAGGTGCAAGAAGTAGACCATGAGGACGGCTCCGGTGACCCAATGCCGATGCAAGAAGGAGACCGTGATGACGGCTCCGGTGACCGAACCGAGTCCGGCCAGGTATATATATTAGTTAAGCTTGTGCTGACTAGTTAATTGATGCATTCATTGTTTTGGTATGTACACATATTAATTAACTCTCGTCTTTGTTCTTTTTCTAGCCCTCCGGATCGAGCACAACTTCGGTAAGGAGACAAGGCCCGAAGAAAAAGTTGAGCTCGGATGAAAAGTTTGAGATCACAGAAATCGCGCGCACCGGCCAACCGATTGAACCCATCCGGACAAAGAACACATTTGTTGCTCAGTGCGGGGTTCTGGTTAGGGACAAGATCCCGATCACCATCCAGCAATGGTTAAAGCCAGCTACAGAAGACCCTGAGGTGTCTTATGTCACTGATATGCAGAAATATGATCTTTGGACTGAGCTGAAGTCAAATTTCACCCTACCGCCAGAGGATGATCCGGCGAAGCCAGTTAAAGAGAAATTAATCAAGTCTTTTGCTCTTACGAAGATGGCAGACCTATTCAGGAGGTGGAAGAAATACCTGAATAAGTTTGTCGGCAAAAAAGAGACACCAGAATTCAAGGGCATATATGAGAAGATCAGAGATGACTGGCCCGCATTTGTGGCCTACAAGACATCAGAAAAGAGTAAGAAGATGTTGGCGACAAACAAGCAAGATGCTGCGAAGAAGAAGCATCACCAACGCACGGGGTCAGGTGGCTACCTCAGAGCCCGGCCTAAGAGGGCCAAGGCTGAGAATGATCTGCTTGATAAAGGGATCGAACCAGAGACAATGAACTGGCTAGACCATTGCCAGACTGGGTTCTTCGGGGCTGGCGGAACCTTGGACCCTGTATCAGGGAGGTGCATTTGGATGGATAAGCAATTGGAAATACCACTCAAGAAGCTTCGGCACTATATCAAAGCAGCGCAGCAAGGGACGTTCGTTCCCGACAGAGAGAACGGCGAGCTCACAATGGCCCTTGGGAATCCTGAGCACCCTGGACGGACACGAGGCATGCTAGGCTCCGTTCCGTGGAGTGCTGGTTTCCCGACGCAATCGGTTACAAATGCCACGAGAGGAGGAAGAAAGTGCAACAGACCGAACTGCAGGCGTTGCACGCTAGGGTACAAGCGATAGAGGAACGAGAAGCAAATCACATCAAAAGAACTGCCGAAGCTTCCCCCGAAACTACCCCGCCATCTCAGCGGAGAAGCAGCGTGGCTTCCACCGAGCCGCTTCAGCCGGAGCATGTCTTGACGGCTCCTGCCAGCTATCCCGTGGATGCTATCACAGAGTCTCAAAATTGCCACCTTATAATGCAATGGATTAATATGAAGGTCAAGGCGGCTGCTGGCTCTGTTTATATATCCTACTGGACCCGGCGCAACTTTTCACTGCCGGCCGATTCCAGAAGGATATGCTAGGGTGATGGTGGATGAAATGACAGAGGGATTTGAGGACCTCCAGCTTGACCACCCTACCGGTGAAGGGGAGACTCGGCTGGGTTCTTCTCTGAAGACTCCATGCCTATGGCGGAAGGACCTCATCAACCTTCTAAACTGGACACCTCCGCCTCCTCCTCCTCCTTCAGCGAGTCAGGGCACTCCGCCTCCTCCACCGCCTCCTCCTCCGGCGAGTGACGATTAGGGCACTCGGCCGGCTCCTTCTCCGGCGCGTGGCGGCACTCCGCCTCCTTCTCCGCCTGCGCCGGCGCGCCCGAGCAGCCAGCCTCCTCCTTCTCCGCCTCGTCAGCAAGGGCGGAAGAGACCCGCCGCCGCTCCGACTGCTCCGGCGCGTCGTATTCCTTCTCCTCCGCCGCGTAAGCAGGGAAAGAAGACAGCCGCTCCGTCTGGTCTGCCGGCGTCTAGCAGTACAGCCAGAGGCGGGAGGCAATACAGATTCGGTCCTTCTCTCACGCCTCTAGAGAAGTTACCATACGAGAGGTCCGACGAGGAAAATGCGAAGATCACTAAAGCCGAAGTGAAGGACTGGCTTGAAGGGTTGAAAGCACAAAGACATCCAGCTCCGGAGGAGAAGATAGATCCGGTGAAAGCAAAGCGCACTCTGGCTGCCCTGAAGAAACCAGCGAAGTGTCCGTCGAAAGACAACTAGGACCGCATTATTGAAAAGTCATTTCACGAAGCGAAGCGGTCGGGAAGTACTAGAAGTGATCAAAGGTTAGCAGAAGGACGAGATGGGAAACAAATTGTCCAGCTCGGCGAACAAGCGGACCAATCGTGCCCCCCGCTCAAGGTGTCTAGCGACATCGTCGCTAATGATCCGGGGATGGTGCCCGGTTATAGAAATCTTGGAGATTACCTACCCGACGATGTACATTATGATTTCTTGGAGGTGCAGATACAAAGATACAAGTACGGGAAGCCTCTCGTCAAAGATGAAAGATCTCTATCAACGATGATGCGAAGATTGCATGATTGGTACTTGAAAATCTGCAGAGAGTCTGGGGGATGGATAGTTTGTATGTGAGAGTTAAAAAGGAGCATGCCCTCATTGGAATTGAACTGTTGCCTATTCCATTTGAGGAGTTCTTTAGTTTTTCAATCAATTGGCCTCGATAAAGCAACGGTCACCTGCTACTGTCTGTAAGTAGTACTACTTCTGTCATTAAGTCTCTCTATATAGCTCAGCTCTTTCATTGTATGTATTTATAATTATCCTCACTATATTATGCAGATTGAAGATTGTCGAATTGAAGAAAAGACAAGTTGGTGATATTGGGTTCATTAACACATATCTCATAGATGCAACTGAGGTCAAATTGCGTGCCGCAGATACCGAGGCCAACTTGCTACGATCGTTGGTAGTAAATGAAAACAAAGATATAATACTCTTTCCTTACAACTTCAAGTGAATGTTACTGTCTTGTGCATATTCGGTTTCCCTTATATATTAGTCAAGGTTATTGTAATGTAATTGATGAGTTAATGCATGTGTGCGCAGCTTCCACTATATTCTCCTAGAGATTAAGCTTGAGCAGGGAGTAGTAACTATCTTGGACTCTAAACGAAAAGATCCCAACGAGTATGTGGACATGAATCAAATGCTCGAGAAGTAAGTTAAATCGATCATTATCCACCATCCATATCAGCAACTTTGTTCATTTCTGGTATCAAGTAATTGTTTTCTTTGTCTAGTAGGGTTTGGAGAAAATTCAGCAAAAAAGCTCCGGGACTGCCGAAGCAGCTGGAATTCAGACACCCGAAAGTAAGTACTAAATAGTAGCATGTTCCGCGCATCTCCTATTAATTCAAGCGCTAGTTTCATCAATACCATTTGGCATTCTTGCTAATCAGTTTGATTGACCTCTATTTCTTATAAAGTGGTTGTGGCAGGAACAAGGGAATGATTTCTGTGGATACTACATTTGCGAGTCCATCCACCACACAACCTGTGAGCGGGGCTACTATGACGAACAATTTGAAGTGCGTAAGCAATAATATTCACAATTTTATTTCATTACCATCATTTGTGTTGAGTTTCATATATATATATATATATATATATATATATATATATATATATATATATATATATATATATATTGACCCCCTTCTTCAAATTAGATCTTTCGGATGCGGAATGAACTCCTACCACCAGATCGTCTGCGAGCAATTCAAGAGGAATTGGCGGCATTCTTCCTTGACCACGTGATCGCTGAAGACGGAGAATACTATGTGGACCATGCGTCCGTATGATAGGAGATTATATTTGTAAGAGATAATTATTGTATATATGTACCCGGTAGTGTTGGATCGATATACAATAACTTGTTGTTCGACCAATCTCTCGGAGAAGGAGAGGTCATCGATATCACTTCTCTCTGTATGCATATATATGTTGATGATGATCGACTGTTTCCTTCGTTTGCTTACTAGCTAGCTAGCGTGTCCAGTCCTCTCTATACGTATGTATAGTACGTAGCGTCGACCAAGCACGGACATAAGAGAGGGCACTTCTCTCTATTAATTAGCTAGCTAACACAATATATGAACCACCTAAATTAACCCCCCAAAACCCCCAACCC
>LR738711.1:173121904-173134436 GCA_902687465.1 Secale cereale
TTTCAAAAAAAAACCCAAGCCACAGAAATGTTGACGCGTGGATGCCTATTGGTCCCGGTTGGTGCCACCAACCGGAACCAAAGGCCCTCCTGCCTGCGCTCCGCGCACAGGCCACATGGAAGCCCATCTGTCCCGGTTCTTGTTTGAACCGGTACTAAAGGGCTAGGGCATTAGTACCGACCCTTTAGTCCCGGTTCAAGAACCGGGACAAAAGGCCCTAACGAACCGGGACAATAGGCCCGTTTTCTACTAGTGAAAGTTTTCTCACCTCCATATTCTTCATTTTTAAATTTGAATTTTCATTGAAAAACTTACCATGGATACCATGAAATGTGAAATCCACGTTGCGATCACTATATCACAAACTCACTCTAGTTCAACAACTCGTCATAAATCAATTACCACGTTGATATTAGTATTTGCAAGGAAAATACGGGAATTGTAATACACATAGATTTGTTCGGCAATTTAAAAGGTTCCTTTTGTATTCTCGAATGGTAGGACCCAACGACGTGCCAGTCAGACCTTGGCTCGTGTTGATCCAAAAAAGGAAAACAAATGGGCTCGTGTCCTTCTGGTGGCTTGTGTGGTACACACATTAGGCATCCCCAACCAGTCGAGCCTCCACGTTTCGAGTAGAAATATCTGGCAGCCAGAATTCCAGCCCTAGGAAATTCCCCTCATGTCCCCAGTCCATAATGACTACCGAACAACGGAGGGATGCTTTAGTAACTAGACAACGTTACCTACCGTGCCGAGCACAGTTCAATTCCCTTGGTCGCCGCTCGCCAAGGTCACCCGTCAACTGCATTGCCTAGTACTACTACTACTACACCAGGATGAGCACAGAATTGAGCCCGTTTGTTAGTGCCTAGTACTTGAGTTAATATATCAGGCAATGCACTGGTACGGAGGGATTATCCTTTTGCTCTACATATATAACTTGTCTGAAGTCTAACTAAGAAAAATGTTTGACCAAATCCTTTCTTAAGAAATACAACAGGACAGATGTATGGCTTGAAATATTTATTGCATGATGCAGGTTATGATATTGTTTTGAATCGTGGATCTTAAATTTCAGAAAATCCAAAAGTGACCATTGATACGTCTCCAAAGTATCTATAATTTTTTATTGTTCCATGCTATTATTTATGATGTTTTGGATGTTTAATGGGCTTTTTTATACACTTTTATATTATTTTTGGGACTAACCTATTAACCCAAAGGCCCAGTCCAGATTGCTGTTTTTCGCCTATTTCAGGGTTTTACAGAAAAGGAATATCAAACGGAGTCCAAACGGAATGAAACTTCGGGAGAGATAATTTTGGAGCAAAATACGCACGAGAGACTTGAGAACCACGGAATAGGACACACGTGGCGTCCACGAGGGTGGGCCCCCCCCCTTACAGGGCGCGCCCCCTGCCTCGTGCGCCCCACGTCTGGCCCCCGGTGCCCTCCTTCTTCCTATATATATCTACGTACCCCGAAACCATCAGAACAATAGAGGAAACCCTAGTTCCACCAGCGCAACCTTCTGTTCCTGTCAGATCCCATCTTGGGGCCTTTTCCGGAGTTCCGCCGGAGGGGGGATCTTCCACGGAGTGCTTCTACATCATCATCATCGCCTCACCATGAGTTGTGAGTAGTTTACCACAGACCTTCGGGTCCATAGCTAGTATCTAGATATCTTCTTTTCTCTCTTTGGATCTCAATACCAAGTTCTCCTTGGTCTTCGAGGAGATCCATTCGATGTAATCTCTTTTTGCGGTGTGTTCGTCAAGATCCGATGAATTGTGGGTTTATGATCAAGATTATCTACGAGAAATATTTGGTTCTTTTCTGAACTCTTTGTGTATGATTATAATATCCTTGCAAGTCTCTTCGAATTATTGGTTTGGTTTGGCCTACTAGATCTATAGTTCTTGCAATGGGAGAAGTGCTTGGCTTTGGGTTCAATCTTGTGGTGTCCTTTCCCAATGACAGTAGGGGCAGCAAGGCACGTATTGTATTGTTGACATCGAGGATATAAAGATGGGGTTTATATCACTATGTTTCTGTTTATCCCTCTACATCATGTCATCTTGCTTAAGGCGTTACTCTATTCTTATTAACTTAAGGCGTTTCGGTCTACTTGTCTCGGACGTGATGCCTATATATAATGATCATGCCTAGATAGTCTCATAAGTATTCTCTTTTCTATCAGTTGCTCGACAGTAGTTTGTTTACCCGCCATAGATATCGCCATCATGAGAGAAGCCACTAGAGAAAATTATGGCCCCCGGGTCTATTCTCAACATATCAATCTACAATCTACTTTACTTTTCCGCTTTTACTTTCTGTTCTTATATCCAAAAATACCAAAAATATCAAACTATCATTTCTATCAAATCTCACTTTTGTAAGTGATCGTAAAGGGATTGACAACCCATTATCGCGTTGGCTGCAAAGTTCTTATTTGTTTTCGCAGGTGCGAGGGACTCGCGCGTGGTCTCCTACTGGATTGATACATTGGTTCTCAAAAACTGAGGGAAATACTTACGCTACTGTGCTGCATCACCCTTTCCTCTTTGAGGGAATACAACACAAGCTCGAGAAGTAGCAAGAAGAATTTCTGGCGCCGTTGTCGGGAAGGCTTACGCAAAAGTCATATACCAAGTACCTATCACAAACCCTTATCCTTCGCATTACATTTATTTGCCTCTCATTTTCCTCTCCCCTACTTCACCCTTGCCATTTTATTTGCCCTTCTTTTGCCGTGTGTTTATCGTTCGCTTGCTTATTGTTTGCTTGTGTGTTGGATTGCTTGCTTGTCACTATGGCTCAGAACAATACCAACAATAATTATTTTATTAGCACTCCGATTGCTCCTATTACCGATGCTGAATCTTGTGAGATCAATGCTGCTCTATTGAATCTTGGTATGAAAGATCAATTCTCCGGCCTTCCTAGTGAAGATGCCGCTACCCATCTAAACAACTTTGTTGATTTGTGTGATATGCAAAAGAAAAGGGATGCGAATAATGATATTGTTAAATTGAAGTTATTTCTGTTTTCACTTAGAGATCATGCTAAAACTTGGTTTTCCTCTTTGCCTAGAAATTGTATTGATTCGTGGAATAAGTGCAAATATGCTTTTATCTCTAAGTATTTCCCTCTTGCTAAGATCATCTCTCTTAGAAACGATATTATGAATTTTAAGCAACTAGATCATGAGCATGTTGCACAAGCTTGGGAGAGAATGAAATTAATGATACGTAATTGCCCTACACATGGATTGAACTTATGGATGATTATTCAAAACTTTTATGCTGGCTTGAATTTTGCTTCTAGAAATCTTTTAGATTCGGCCGCAGGAGGCACTTTCATGGAAACTACCTTAGCATAAGCTACCAAACTCCTAGATAATATTATGGTTAATTATTCTCAATGGCACACCGAAAGATCTACTAGTAAAAAAGTGCATGCTATTGAAGAGATTAGTGTTTTGAGTGGAAAGATGAATGAACTTATGAAATTATTTGCTGCTAAGAGTGTTTCTTCTGATCCTAATGATATGCCTTTGTCCACTTTGATTGAAAATAATAATGAATCTTTGGATGTGAATTTTGTTGGTAGGAATAATTTTGGTAACAATGCTTATAGAGGGAATTTTAATCCTAGGACTTTTCCTAGTAATTCCTCTAATGATTATGGTAATTCCGACAACAACTCTTATGGAAAGATGCCTTCTGAATTTGAAACTAGTGTTAAGGCGTTTATGAATTCGCAAAAGAATTTCAATGCTATGCTTGAAGAAAAATTGCTTAAGATTGATGAATTGGCTAGAAGTGTGGATAGAATTATTCTTGATGTTGATTCTTTGAAACTTAGATCTATCCCACCTAAGCATGATATCAATGAGTACCTCAAAGCCATGAGAATTTCCATTGATGAATGCAAAGAAAGAACCGCTAGGATGCGTGCTAAAAGAGAGAATTATATAAAAGCGTGTCCTTCTAGTTATCATGAAAAAAAAGATGAAGATCTGAAAGTTATTAATGTGTCTCCTATTAGATCCTTGTTTTCTAGTATGAATCTTGATAAAGATGGGATTGGAGATGAGTCTACTTTAAGGTGTCCCAATGATTCGGAGTTTTTAGATCTTGAAGCTAAAATTATTAAAAGTGGGAGTGAAGAGATTAAAACTTTGCATAGTAATGAACCCACTACTTTGGATTTCAAGGGATTCAATTATGATAATTGCTCTTTGATTGATTGTATTTCCTTGTTGCAATCCCTAAACTCTCCGCATGCTTATAGTCAAAATAAAGCTTTTACCAAACACATAGTTGATGCTTTGATGCAATATTATGAAGAAAAACTTGAATTGGAAGTTTCTATCCCTAGAAAGCTTTATGATGAGTGAGAACCTACTATTAAAAGTTAAAAACAAAAGATCATGAGTGCTTTGCTTTGTGTGATTTGGGTGCAAGTGTCTCCACTATCCCAAAAACTTTGTGTGATTTACTAGGCTTCCATGAGCTTGATGATTGTTCTTTAAATTTGCATCTTGTGGATTCCACTATTAAGAAACCTATGGGAAGGATTAATGATGTTCCTGTTGTTGCCAATAGGAATTACGTGCCCACAGATTTCATTGTTCTTGATATAGATTGCACCTTCATGTCCTATTATTCTTGGTAGACCTTTCCTTAGAACAATTGGTGCAATTATTTATATGAAGGAAGAAAATATTAGATTCCGATTTACGATAAGGAAAGGCATGGAACACTTTCCTAGAAAGAAAATCAAATTACCATATGAATCTATTATGAGAGCCACTTATGGATTGCCTTCCAAAGATGGCAATACCTAGATCTATCCACGTATCGTGCCTAGCAAGGGGCGTAAAACGATGGCGCTTGTTGGGAGGCAACCCAATTTTATTTTGTTTTTGTTTTTGCTTCTATTTAGGAATAAATATTGCATCTAGCTTCTTTTTAGATGTGGTTTTGTGTTATAATTAGTGTTTGTGCCAAGTAGAACCTTTGGGAAGACTTGTATGAAGTTTATATGATCGTGCTGTGAAAAACAGAATCGTTAGTGCTCGCTAGAATGGTCACCAGATTTTACTGGAGCGTGATATTTATTTGATTCTTTTTGAAGATGATTAATAGACAAATTCCTCATGTTTACCAATTTATTTCAATTTTTTTGGAGTTACAGATGTATGTGAAAGTTACAGATTACTACAGACTGTTCTGTTTTTGACAGATTCTGTTTTTTGTGTGTTGTTTGCTTATTTCGATGCATCTATGAGTAGTATTGGAGGATGTGAATCATAAAGAATTTGGAATATAGTAGGTTTAAAACCAATATAAACAAAGAATGAATTCATTACAGTACCTTTGAGTAGTGGTTTGTTTTCTTATACTAACAGAGCTCACGAGATTTTTGTCTAAGTTTTGTGTTGTGAAGTTTTCAAGTTTTGAGTATTGCTTTGATGGACTATGGAACAAAGAGTGGCAAGAGCCTAAGCTTGGGGATGCCCAAGGCACCCCAAGGTAAAATTCAAGGAGAACCAAAAGCGTAAGCTTGGGGATGCCCCGGGAAGGCATCCCCTCTTTCGTCTTCATCTACCGGTAACTATACTCGGAGCTATATTTTATTCACCACATGATATGTGTTTTACTTGGAGCATCATGTATAATTTGAGTTTTTGCTTGTTAGTTTACCACAATCATCCTTGCTGGACACACCTTTTCGAGAGAGTTAAATATGGCCTAGGAATTGTTAGAACACTCTATGTGCTTCACTTATACCTTTTGAGTTGAATAGTTTTTGCTCTAGTGCTTCACTTATATCTTTTAGAACACTATGGTGATTATATTTTGTAGAAATTGTTGATCTCTCATGCTTCACTTATATCATTTTGAGAATATATTAAAACAGCATGGTAATGTGCTTTGGCTATAAAACTAGCCTTTACATGATAGGCATCCAAGATGAATATACTAAAAACTTTCATACTAAGTGCATTGAATATGATGAGAAGTTGGATGCTTGATAATTGTTTTGAGATATGAGGATATTGATATTAGAGTCATGCTAGTGGAGTTATTATGAAATTGATAAATACTTGTCTTAAAGTTAGTGATTCCCGTAGCATGCACGTATGGTGAACCGCTATGTGACGAAGTTAGAGCATGAGGTATTTGTAGAGTGTCATCCTTTGTCTGGAGGCCGGGGGCGCGCGATGGTTAACTCCTACCAAACTCCCCCCTAGGAGCATGCGTTGATTGCTTTGTTTTGATGACTCGTAAATTTTTGCAATAAGTATATGAGTCGTTATGACTAATGTTGAGTCCATGGATTATACGCACTCTCACCCTTCCACCATTGCTAGCCTCTCTTGTACAGCAAAACTTTCGCCGGTACCATACACCCACTATATATCCTTCCTCAAAACAGCCACCATATATCTTCCTCAAAACAGCCACCATACCTACCTATCTTGGCATTTCCATAGCCATTCCGAGATATATTGCCATGCAACTTTCCACCGTTCCATTCATATGACACGCTTCATATTGTCATATTGCCATGCATGATCGTGTAGTTGACATCATATTTGTCGCAAAGTCACCATGCATAATTTTTCATACATGTCACTCTTGATTCATTGCACATCCCGGTACACCGCCGGAGGCATTCATATAGAATCATACTTTCTTCTAGTATCGAGTTGTAATATCAAGTTGTAATTCAATGAAAGTGTGATGATCATCATTATTAGAGCATTGTCCAATGTGAGGAAAGGCTAAATCAAGAAAGCCCCTCCAAAAAGAAAGAAAGAAGGAAAGGCCAAAGAAAAAAGAAAGGCCCAAAAAAAGGAAAAGAAAAAAAGGTGACAATTGCTACTATCTTTTTCCACACTTGTGCTTCAAAGTAGCACCAGGTTCTTCATGATAGAGAGTCTCATGTTTAGTCACTTTCATATACTAGTGGGAATTTTCATTATAGAACTTGGCTTGTATATTCCAACGATGGGCTTCCTCAAATGCCCTAGGTCTTCGTGAGCAAGCAAGTTGGATGCACACCCACTTAGTTTCTTTTGTTGAGCTTTCATACATTCTTAGCTCTAGTGCATCTGTTGCATGGCAATCCCTACTCACTCACATTGATATCTATTGATGGGCATCTCCATAACCCGTTGATATGCCTAGTCGATGTGAGACTATATCCCTCCTTTTTGTCTTCTCCACAACCACCACTCTATTCCACCCATAGTGCTATGTCCATGGCTCACGCTCATGTATTGCGTAAAAGTTGAAAGGTTTGAAAGGATAGAGTACGAAAACAAGTGATTGGCTAAAACCGAGGTTGTGCATGATATGAATATTTTGTGTGATGAAGAGGGAGCATAGGCAGACTATATGATTTTGTAGGGATAACTTTCTTTAGCCATAGTATTTTGAGAAGACATGTTTGCTTTGTTAGTATGCTTGAAGTATTATTATTTCTTATGTCAATATAGACTTTTGTCTTGAATCTTTCAGATCTGAACATTCATACCACAATTAAGAGAACTACATTGAAAATTATGTTGGTTAGCATTCCACATCAAAAATTCTATTTTTATCATTTACCTACTCGAGGACAAGCAGGAATTAAGCTTGGGGATGCTTGATACGTCTCCAACATATCTATAATTTTTTATTGTCCCATGCTATTATTTATGATGTTTTGGATGTTTAATGGGCTTTGTTATACACTTTTATATTATTTTTGGGACTAACCTATTAACCCAAAGGCCTAGTCCAGATTGCTATTTTTTTTTGCCTATTTTAGGGTTTTACAGAAAAGGAATATCAAACGGAGTCCAAACGGAATGAAACTTCGGGTGAGATATTTTTGGAGCAAAATACGCACAGGAGACTTGAGAACCACGAAATAGGGCACACGTGGCGTCCACGAGGGTTGGGGGCGCCCCCCTACAGGTCGCGCCCCCTACTTC
Source organism: Secale cereale (assembly GCA_902687465.1). Lineage (NCBI taxonomy): Eukaryota > Viridiplantae > Streptophyta > Magnoliopsida > Poales > Poaceae > Secale > Secale cereale. The sequence continues at coordinate 173,129,901 of LR738711.1, forward strand.
GTGGGCCCCACGTCTGGCCCCCGGTGCCCTCCTTCTTCCTATATATATCTCCGTACCCCGAAACCATCAGAACAACAGAGAAAACCCTAGTTCCACCGGAGCAACCTTCTGTTCCCGTGAGATCCCATCTTGGGGCCTGTTCCGGAGCTCCACCGGAGGGGGGATCTTCCACGGAGTGCTTCTACATCATCATCATCGCCTTACCATGAGTTGTGAGTAGTTTACCACAGACCTTCGTGTCCATAGCTAGTATCTACATGGCTTCTTCTCTCTCTTTGGATCTCAATACCAAGTTCTCCTCGGTCTTCGAGGAGATCTATTTGATGTAATCTCTTTTTGCGGTGTGTTTGTCGAGATCCGATGAATTGTGGGTTTATGATCAAGATTATCTATGAGAAATATTTGGTTCTTTTCTGAACTCTTTATGTATGATTATAATATCCTTGCAAGTCTCTTCGAATTATTGGCTTGGTTTGGCCTACTAGATCTATAGTTCTTGCAATGGGAGAAGTGCTTGGCTTTGGGTTCAATCTTGCGGTGTCCTTTCCCAGTGACAGTAGGGGCAGCAAGGCACGTATTGTATTGTTGCCATCAAGGATAAAAAGATGGGGTTTATATCACTATGTTTGAGTTTATCCCTCTACATCATGTCATCTTGCTTAAGGCGTTACTCTGTTCTTATGAACTTAATACTCTAGATGCATGCTGGATAGCGGTCGATGTGTGGAGTAATAGTAGTAGATGCAAAATCGTTTCGGTCTACTTGTCTCGGACGTGTTGCCTATATATAATGATCATGCCTAGATAGTCTCATAAGTATTCGCTTTTCTATGAATTGCTCGACAGTAATTTGTTTACCCGCCATAGAATATTGCTATCATGAGAGAAGCCACTAGAGAAAACTATGGCCCCCGGGTCTATTCTCAACATATCAATCTACAATCTACTTTACTTTTCCGCTTTTACATTCTATTCTTATATCCAAAAATACCAAAAATATCAAACTATCATCTCTACCAGATCTCACTTCGTAAGTGACCGTAAAGGGATTGACAACCCCTTATCGCGTTGGCTGCGAAGTTCTTATTTGTTTGTGCAGGTGCGAGGGACTCGCGCATGGTCTCCTACTGGATTGATACCTTGGTTCTCAAAAACTGAGGGAAATACTTATGCTACTGTGCTGCATCACCCTTTACTCTTCGAAGGAATACAACGCAAGCTTGAGAAGTAGCAACCATAAATTCTTGAAACTGAGCATGGTCATGTGATATGGCACAAATATTAATTCGTAATTTTTTCTTCAATTTGAGACAAGCTGCTTATGACAAGTTGCACAAATGAAGAGCCAAGGTATTTTGGAACAAAGACTTGTCACGTTAAAGGCGAACGCTTTCACTATTGAAACCATGGGCGTTTACGTGCCGCCACGAGTCCCACTTCTCATTGGCAGGTGCCGTCCGAACAAGCGTGTGAGTCGACGGGAGGCGTGCGAGCAGGCCGCAGCGCCGGCTGACAGGGAGGCGTGCGAGCAGACCGCTGTGTAGGCTCACCGGGAGGCGAGCCCTTTGACCAGGCTCCGCCACCCACCTTCATCCCAACTGCTCCCACTTTTAATGTCGTCGGCGCCGTAGTTTAAAATCAACCCCGCACTACCCGGTATCGCTACAATCTTCTCTCTTCCTCTCTGATTCTCCTGTCGTCTACCTCCAACCAGCCTGACCTAAATGTACGCCATGCCGCATCACGTTGGTCTGCCCTTAGTCTTCCTGTTTCCTGAGGAAAACACCTAGCCGGAGTCTCGAGAACATAAGGCGCTTTGGGACGAGCTTGAACCGGCCTTGCGGGAAGACGCCGCGCATGTCCTCGCTCCCGTTCCGGCTCCGATCGCCCCGACTGCGCCAGCACCCATCCCCGTGTTATTGATGGGATGGGAGCCACACATTGTCACCGAGCTTGATGCCACGGGGTTCCACGAGGTCCCCGTCGACTTTTACGCGCCCGTGCACCCGCCAGCGCATGCACCTGCGCGTGCACTAACGCGCACGCCTGTGCCCGTGCCCGTGCACCTGTCAGCGCATGCGCCCGCGTGTGCACTGACGTGTGCACCCGTGCTGATGCCCGTGCACACGAATGTCTCCACCGCACCGTTAACAGCACCTGTCCTCGCGCGGGTGCCAGTGGCCCCTTCAGCGGCATGGATGGCCGCCGTCGACCGCTTCCTTGCACCAACACTAGTCGCCTCCTACCGCCAGTTGACTCGCTCCGAAGTCCAGAACATTTTGGCCTTCCTTGAAGCTAGGCCAATGTCCAGGAGTACGCCAACAACGGCGATATGCGCCGCCGTCGCCGTCGGTCAGTGGCCCGACGACACACAGAGCACAACAGAGGAGCCGCTTCCCACCGCAAGACGCCCCCGCCGCCGCCGTGTAATCCAAATTTGCCATGAAAAACGTTCGGATTGCCATGCTTAAAATCCGAACGTTTATCATTTCCGTTTATTTTAGATCGATCGTTGTATAATTTAAAGTCGAGGTCAGACTGACGAAATCTATGGTTTGATCGATTGAATGTTCTGCTAGAGCCGTATCAAATTAAATATAAAACATCATCAAGCCACATGTATTCCTTGTCATCCAACGACCTAGACTGCTACAATGTCGAGCGCTCAACACGTTTAGCGTGCAGTTAATTTCATGCCAAAAATAGTGCTAATCACATAATAACATGCAAATAATGTCCTACTTAATATGCGCATGCACTTAATATACTTCCAAATTAACATGCATTGCACGTACACACTGAGTCACTCACTAGTGCTGCTACCACGTGAAACTGGTGCCGTAACTTGTGAACGTGTCTAGATATGGTCAACAGCAACATCGCCCGCGAGTTCTTCGTGTTTGCCCGTGCGTCTAAACGCAGAAGGGGAGGAGAGAGAGAGAGAGCCCACATGGAACCCACTAGTAAGTCAAGGCAAATAGTACTAAAAATAATATACATGTTATCAATTAAATGGGTTGTGGTAATATAAAAACATTATGTGAACAAAGGGAGGTACAACAAACAGTGCTATTCTACGTATGTTGCCTATTGACGTGGGGCTTGAAGGCCCTGGTCGCATGTTCGATCCTTGTCCTTTATTTTTTAATTTGTATATGGGTCCAAATTTGTTTCATGACATGTGGGCCCCTCGGTGTGTAGTTTGTGGCACTTTAATTTGTGGGTGGAAATTGTTCCATTCCAAGTGGACTATCGGTGTAAAGTTTTGTAGCTTATTTATAATAACTAAAGAGAACAACAGAGTTTTTTGCAATAATACCATGTTGCGACATTGAAGGCGAGAAACGACATGCGAGAGAGCGATGACCGAGCCACAGGGAAATCAACTAGGGGAGTTGCGGGGGTTGCAACGGTGTTTCGAGTAGTTGTGGGCCGAATGCTACGAAAATATAATCTAAATCGACATGAATAAATGCCTACACAAATTAATCTAAGGTTGGAGTGCCCCTGGCACTGTAAATAGCTCCGGCTCTACGAGGGATGGAGAGGTAGCTTCAATGTGTGGAAGATACGGCGTGAGAAAGCGAGGTCAATCGAGAGACATATAGATAGAGACACAAAGTGAGTGTGGTCCGACATTCATTGAACAAATATATATGCTCTGGAGAGATATTGTCCGATTGAGCTTTTGGCAAGGGTGAGGACTGTAAGATAGAGCTTGAGAGATGATCCACTCACAGATGTGTAGATATATTTTGTGCGTGGGAGGTAGCAAGGTCAATCGATCACATAGGGTCGTCGTGCGATCGACAGAGTGAGACGGGTTGGAGAGAGTGACCTAGATAGACAATGTGCGTGAGAGAGTATACAATGTGAATAAGTCGAACTGGGCTCAAACATGGAGATATATTGTTTTTGTCCGAGAAAGAGCGAGGTCAATCGAGACATACAAAGAGAGAGAGAGAGAGAGAGAGGGAGAGAGATAGAGGGAGAGAGAGAGAGTGTGTGTGTGGCCTGCCATGAGGTCAAAAGAGTGGGGGCGGCTTCGATGGACTGACCTAGATAGACAATCTGCATGAGAGAGTATAGAGTGTGTCGATCGAGGCCTGAACAGGGAGATATATCATTTGTGTGTGAAAGAAACCGAGGTTAAACGAGACTCAGATAAAGAGAGCGAGATTGAGCGAGTGTGGCCCACCGTGCGGAAGAAAGGGTGAGACAGTCTCGAGGGAGTGACCTAGATAGACAACGTGTGTGCGTGCACACGAGAGATTGGGGGTCTAGATAGGCAATGCATGTATTTAGCGCGAGAGGGTGAGAGGGAGAGGGAGAGAAGGAGAGCTCGGCATGCGGGTGCAATGGCGGGTGTGTGAGGTAAATACATTTCGTAACAGAGTGGAAAAAGGGGGTTGTGTAGTTGAGAGAGTTAGAGATCGATACATGGAGAGAAAGAATGGATGTGTGTTGGAAACCGATAGCTTCCTAAGGTGGTTAGGAGAGGAAGATTGACCGATACAGGAAGTATGTAGCGTGTGT
>LR738711.1:173134504-173202252 GCA_902687465.1 Secale cereale
GGGCTAAAAACAACATTTGAATGTAGATAGTACGAGACTTAATATCGATGTTTCAATTCGGTGTGCATTGTAAAATTTGAACTGAGGACCATGCATATGGGTAATTATTTCGAATTCGTGCCATACTAGGTTTCGAAAAGCTGGCATTGATTCAATTTGTTGTGCTATTTTGTAGGTCATATGTTTGAATCCATCCAAAATTTTCTCACTAACATGGTGTTCATCATATACATATGAATTTGTATCAAAAAAGTAGCGTGGATACAGTGAAATGTGAAATCCACGTTAGAATTGGGGATCGCTATGTGACACACACTCTAATTCAAATAATTATTTATGTGACACACACTCTAATCCACGTTAGCGTGGATACCGTTTCGATTTTTTTTCAAATAGCTCCTCATTAATTAATTTATAGTATCTCGTTTCGAATGACTAATTATTGCAAGGAAAACACGGGCATGGTAATACATACAGATTCGTTTGCAAATGAAAGAAGATTTGTTTGCATTCTCAAATGTTGGCGCACCAGGCAGACCAGGGTCGTGTCGTGGTGGTCGCGTGTGTCGGACGGCAAAATAAGTTCGCGCTTCCACATTTCAGATTGAAATATCTGGCGGTCCCAATTCCAGCCCTGCAAAATCTCCCTTCTCCACCATCCCCTTCCGCGCCCAGATTACACAAATCCCTAATTCGCCGCCAACCCAAGCAAAGTTCGAATCGCCCCTCGTCTTGTCTCTTTCCCCACCTCTATGCCGGACGACGACGGCGAAGACGACGGTCGCGCTTCACCACCGCAATGGAGCTACCTCATCTACGCCCTCGTACACCGCACCGGGTGGTCCACCGACAACGTCGGCCGCCGCAACCGACGTGCCTCACAGCCACCGACTTCCACTGTATCAGATGCACTTCACCGACGCCGTCTCCCAGCTCACCGGGGCTACTTCACCAAGCACATCGTTGCGCCTCCGCCCCCCGAGGCCGCTGGGGCTTCACCAACGGTCTCGTCCACCACATCGTACCGATCCGCTGTCACTCAAGATCTGCATCCGTGCACGGCCAGCCAACGCCAGCGCGTCACCATCAACGGCTCTGAAGTGACCCGCATTCTAGCTAGGCGAGCATGCCCAAACGCCGGCCCGAACTAGGTATCCACACATCACTCCCTTGTGCACTGTTCCGATGATGTTTGGATATCCTTTCACTGCTCTCTTAGCTTACACGCATATCCAACTCTGCCTTTAACTCTTATTTCTTCTGGAGATACCATCTGAAACAAGAAAACCATTTTTTAGCGAAGCATGACGGCTCTACGGGATCTGGTACACATCCTGCACACCCGTATAACCTTGTAAGGATCTGTCCTTTGGTACAACAGCAAGGTCGATTCCTCTTATCTGATCAGCCATTCGCCATGTCAAAAATGTAGAGGGGGATGCAAGGAGCACAAGGCCTGCACATCCAAGCAAGTGGTGACATGGACTTGTACATGGAACATCCCAAGCGCAAGCAGAGCTGCAGTGAGCCTGTACAACGAGCTAGCGTAATTCCCTGCATTTCATTTAATTCGTACTGGCATTCGTGTATGATTTGTGTGCAGTGGCGGATCCACGAATTCAAGTTACCAGAGGCAAACATTTAACTTAAAAAATACGAAGGCACTTGCACTCCGAAAATCAACATAACTTGAGAAATGTGAAGCTACATGCACTTTGAAAACCAGCTAATGATCCAAAGTAGTTCAGATTATAAACACTAAATGCTGCAAGCACCAAAAAACACAAAATGCAACATGGTGTACAAGGACTACAAACATGGTCTGTACCTGCTTGAATTATTGGTTCTCTGGCTGAAAATATCGAAGTGTAATTGCACCTATAACCAGTGCGCAAACTGCATATCAATATATCTATCCTGCACAAGTATGCCAATAGTTTCAAACAACGGATTAGAAAAGTATTTATGCTACTTTGTCATGATACAGGGACTTTCTAGTAGATGGCCTCGACATTTCCTCAAGCTATGAAAATGCACTATAATATGCTTGTCATCAATGCCTGCAAAACTCTATGTCTCTCTCAACATACCAGATCATCATTAGAGACTAAATCCTTCAATGGAAGCTTGCAAAATGCTTGCATTAGATGCCTCATTAGACACTATATGTTCATCACTAGGAGCATGTAAGATGTTTGCATCAAATCCTTCATTACCAGTCTGTTCATTAGACACTTCAGGCTCAAGAACAACATGAGCTTGGATGCTTGCACCGGAAACTTGATTAGATTTATCAGATTCAGTCAGTTCAGTATTGATTGGGGGAGTTATAAAATAAGTAGAAATTGGTTTTATTTTCTCATAGATTCCCTACATACAAGCAGTTTTACAACAACATCAGGTTTAACTATTGGCTAGAAATTGAAGAGTTGAATTAGATATAATCAGGGATGTGATGTACCTGCTCGTTGCGCATGCTACTCTTGAAAGCTGTGACTGTCCGTTTGCGCAAGCTCGATGCCATGCCCGTGCTGCCGCCGCTGCCTCCCATGCATGCTACACCCAGGGTTGGATCTTCATCTTCTTGTCCTTCCGTTCGCTTGAAGCCCGGCGACCGCCCTCCAACGAGGGCGCGAGGAAGTGCTATGCCAGTCTGTCCAGCGGCGGCTAGATTAGGAGCAAACCAGACTAGAGGCTGGAGCGGATGAATTAGGAATTTTCTTGCTGTCGATCGATATGGGAGGCGCTCGTTTGGGCCGCGAGCCTGCTATAGGGCCTGCCTTGCACTTATGTTATTGGCCTATCCAAATTCAAACATTTTTCTTCATTTTTTACATTGCCTGCTCGTGCGTTGGGATGAACAAAACTAGCCTGGGCCAACCTGGACGACTCAAACTAGGTGCACACTTTCAAGCCACCCGAGGCGGCCGCCCATACCAGCCCCTATGGTGGCATCGCCCCTTTTTGCGTGTATGATAGGGGTAGTGAAAAATATTCCAGTGGCGCTTTTGATTTGCCCACAGAATGGTTGAATTGCTTGTTTCTATGAACTGAGTTCGCCAATAATGTGAAGGATGCCAATCTTTTCATCCTATTATAGATTGCTTAGATCTCGATATGCCAAAAGTAATTGCATGAAATATACAGTAAAAGCCAGTGTGATGTGTGTGGCTACAACTAGTCTGACTACACGTCCTCATATAACATATCAAGGACGCACCATCTTACCAGATTAACCATTTGACTTACCAATGCAGTGTGGGAAGAAAGAAGTATTGGGACTGCGTATCCAAGCAATTGATGCCATGGACTCCTCCGTACAACCTTGTAAGCGAAAAGGAAGTTGTAGTGTGCCTGTACAAAGAACTAGCGTAAGTTGAGTTACCTGCTTCTCGGAATTTTAGTGAGCCACTTATTGCAAAATTGTTCAATTATGTTGCTTGTCTTAATTTAGTTTGCTACTGATTACATAATGCCACAGCCTGTTAATCCTATTATAGACTGCGCCTATCTATGTGTTTGATACTTACTGTTAAGAATTACCTGTTTGCCTGAACTTAAATAGCTACTTGTTTGTGTAACTGCTTTGCTACTGCAACAACGGGTCACAATGATGTTAATAACTACTTTTCAGCATCGAACTGAAACTCTTTAATTCCTTGTTTGTTTAACTGGTTTGTTGTTATAACTCCCAGTTGAGATGTTTTGCTAACTTCAACTTTTCTAAATCCAATCAGAACTTTAATGGAAAAACAGAGGTTAGCCCAAGATCAAAGAGCGAGGTCCCCATGGACATTGTATCATCCCATATGCCGGGGGAAGTGCGCTGTGTGCCCGCGCTCCAGCTCATCGGCCCACGCGTCGCCCTGGGGCCACTCCAGGGACGCGTGGCGGATGGCTGTGCAGCCTGGGGGACACGGCGGCACTCCACGGCAGAGGATCCATCGCCGTGGCAGACGGAGACGCAACGGCGGGAGCTTTTGGGGTCGACGGCGACGGGCATTAAATGCCCTTGTCCCCCACTGTTAAAGTAGGTATAGACCACTGTTCTGTACTGTAGCTCCACTGTTCCCGCACTGTTACAACTACCACCTCTTTTACATTTTTACCCCTTTCTCCTACGTTGACACCTGTCGGTGACCCCTTGCACTATAAAAGGAGGCCCATGCACAACGTGGAGGGGGTTCGAAACCTAGATTACTCTCACGCACGGTGTAGCTGCTTCTTCAAGCTCCCGAGCGAGATCTCGACCTTGCCGGGCCCGGAAGCTTGCCGCTCCCCGAGCCCTTGCCGGGTCTTCTAAGATAAAATCTTCTATTCGTCCTGACAAGCTCCTCTTGCCAGGGCCTCGTGCTAGTTAAGCAATCTCGAGCCTGGGACGGCCTTCCCGGCAAGCTCCTCTTGCCGGGGTCTTGGTCTTCTGTCTTGTATACTTTGTTTTTGAATGGCTAGATAAGGGGCAGGAAGGTTTCCGGCACGCGCGTGGTGAACCCTGCCGCGGGGAGCTGCCGCTGCCCGTGCACAAGTTGGGGTACTAGGGTACCCCTACCTTAGTACACCGACACCATAGCAGTGGAACTGGCCCAATCGTGCATTATGAATTGCCAACTGCTGATGCTCTAGAGGCTAAACTAGTGGTAGAAAGAGATTCTGCTTCTGCACTTAGATATGAAATTGACATGTTGAGGAAGCAAACAGCACAATCAGTAGCAGTACTCAAGACAACCATTAAATATTTGGTGGATTTCAAAACAAAGCAAGCTGAGACTGACCACATTGTTAAGGTCCTGAAGGAAAAAAGGAAATTAGATTCCCACTTGGTAAATCATAGGTGAAATGTTCTTTTCATCGTTGAATAACCTTTGTGTTGTTTGTTCATGTAATCAATCAAACCATTTGTTTTAGAGATCATGTAATAATAGTTTTTTGTTTTTTGTTTTTTGGTTTGTAATTTTATTTGAGCACAAGTCTGTATTAATTGATAAGACTCGGAGACATTTCATTTTGATTGTTGTGCCAGACCTACAAATTTGCCAATCGGGCTGAATGTGCATTCAAAAATATTAGTAGTATAGATGGACCATAAGTGGCATGCATCGGAAAGGGCCAAGATGTTGTAGTAGCTTGGCTAAAAAAAGGATGTTGTTGTAGCAAAGAAAAGTACTGTGGCCTGGCTTATGTATGTTAGTTGATATTATAGATCCATATACTCTATAAGTGTTTATATGTCTGTTAGTGCTGTACATTCTTGGTTGATTGACTCGGTATTTGAATCTTGATACATCGCTTGTGTACATATCTAAATGGGAGTACACATTATGTTGCGTGTGACATTTGAGTTGGACATGAAGTGTTCCAAATATTCGAATTCACCTTAAACTGGATTCTAGCTTCTGAATTTGAGTATCGGCATTTGTAAACCATATTCATATATGACAGTAGAATACATCTTTGTCGTCCTTTTGAAGATATATAAAAACACATAGAATGATTTATAAAGATTCGTATAGGAATACAAAATGGATTCGAATTTAGTTGCGAGGGTAAACGTGGATGCTTATTGTCCCAAAATTTGAAAGAAGCGGCAAAATGTCCACTCCCACGTCGGCTGCCCGAAGCCAAGTGTTTGGGAGATGGAAATTAATGTCTACCCATTACACGGACAATTCATCGGCCCGATTTCCACTGCTCTAAATAGGGGTAGGATAGTAACTTCAATTAGACGTGACACGACCGCCTCTGAGCCCATTCCGACACGGTGGGCGCCAAACATGGGCGGCGAAACACATTTGATTCAAGCTCGTCCGAAAGACCTCTGTTTCTCCCTCCATTTCCCCATTCATACACGGTGGGCGGCAAAACAAACTCAACTCGGCCGAAATCGATGTAGGCAAATATTATCAATAGGGGCAGGTTTATAACTTCACACAGATGTGACACAACCGCCCTACCTGTCAACCCCGTTCATACACCATGGGCGCCAACCATGGGCTCCAACCACCCTCTCCTCGCCCGAAATCGCTCTAGGCAAATATTGGCGAGATGCGAGATTACCGTCGTATCCCCAACCGACGAGACGACCAAATTTTAAACGGGGGCTAAGTTCGTAACTTTCCCATATTTCAGACAGGCGCATCCCAAAAACATGGTTTCCCGTACCTCCCCCTCCATTTTCCCATTCATACACCGTCCGCGCTAGAACACCATCCCCTCACCAGGCTCCGTCCCCCACCCCATCCATCGCCGCTGTCTCCCACCACATCCATCGCCGCCGTCCTCCACCACATCCATCGCCACCGTCCTCCACCATGCCGGAGCGCCTACCAAGACCGCGTCGTCCACTGCTAGAGATGGACGTTTCTCATCCACGGCGACGGACCAAGAGCCTTGCATCACGTCCTCTCGCTTCATTGACGCCGTCGTCCTCTTTGATGGGGCCGCTCACACGACCTTCTCTTCCACCGCAACGGGACTTATCCCCCGATGCACCCGTCTACCGTCACAGGTCTGCTTCAACGCCACCGACAGCCATCGCATCCCCAAGGCCTACACGGCGCCGCAAGAGAGGTGGTACTTCATATCTCCTCAACCTCAACCAGAAATAGATCTTAACTTGGTTACTCTACTTTCTTTTCAGCTCTTAGAATTTAGTTCTTAGTTCGAAACAAACAATGGCTACTAAATACCATTTCTCCAGTTTCCCCCTTTTATGATCACTATACGATCAGAATACGTGCTTCGTGTCATAATAGCACTGCTCGACCCATCAAGCTAAACAAGCTTAGTTGTTCAAATACGGATCTGATATTATTAAAACAAATTCGTTTAATTGGTCAGCTAAATGTTCCTAAATTAGTTTTGAAAATGCATGTTCGCCGCTTGGGTGTGTATCTTTACAGGGTGCCCACGATGGGCCGGCCCACCCTGGGATTTTGGGTCGTCCTAGGCCCCGATTCCCCTCTGTTCTGCTGCGCGCTTTCGATCTCTACTCGCCCCCAGCCGCCTGCCTCGCCGGTGACTTGCCGTCCCTGGACGGCATGACTCTAGGAGGAGACGCCGGACTAACAGGAGGTCAGGAGTCGCTCGCCCAATAGCATCACCGCTGCCCGGGCGCGCTGCAGTGCCTACCTTCCTAGTCTGTTCAGGGCTCAGGCGTGCAGCACCCACTAAGCCAACCCGATTTATCCTGAGGTAAGTCCTCAACACTCAGCAGCCACTCCTCATCACCCATTTTTTAATTGATTCATTACTCGTTAGGCAGGACTGTCATTAGGGTTTGTTGTGTGCTCAGTGCTACCTACACTTAATGGTTCAGATGTATTTCGGTAATCTTTAGTACCTGTAAAGTTCGCAGGGTTTTCAAAATTCCGGCCCTAGGAACATACACTAGTCATTTTGGATTGTTGGTCGTAGTGACATTGACCCAGATTACTACTGCAAGCCAGGTTTGTTGGCAATTTTACTTGTGTTTCTTACTCATTCGATATAATATCCAATTATTCACGTCGATTAGTTGCAAACAATAAGTGCTAGACAAACTTCTTGATTCAGATTTTGGACGGTCTCTTACTGCAGTTACAATTCTGCATACTTGTCCTAGTAAGCTCACAAGTAAATGATTGATTCACTACATCTATGCTTGCCTTGTCATATTTGTTGTCAATATTCTTTTAGGGTGGACCACCCTGTTTCTAAATACTGCAACCGTAGACATGAGTGAATAGTATTTCTCTATGTGATCTCTTCCATCATGTGTGGGCAACGAACACTGCATTGTATAGAAAGAAAGTGTCATTTCCAGCTTTTACATAGGCTTCGATCTTTTACATGGAATACAATCTGCCTACTTGCTTTGTGTCGCACTACCAACACTCCACCCTTGAAGCTAAACATTATGTCACTCATAATTCCTTAGTTTATTTGTTCAAATACGAATTTCATATGATTCTAATGTTCCTACTTCAGTTTTGAAATGTGTGTCTGCTTGTTATAGAGACATAAGGGGTTTGTATTTCTGTGTGTGGTCTGGTCAGCATGGTTGGGGGGTGAACTTTGCATATGCTGGGGTTTATAGGGAGACACTGTGACGCTCCGAGACCGATGCGCCAGGTGTCAGCCAGTTATTCGTCGTCGTTGCCATGTCATTTGCTTGCGTGTTGCACTTTGCCTTGTCATCATGTGCATTTCATCAGCATGTTTTCAAAACTTGCATTCGTTCGGGCTCCCCAGTTCTCTCCGTTGTCCGTTCTGAGTCCAGACACACTCGCACGCGCCCACGACACCTTCGAATATTTATTTTATAAATGGCCAAAAAACGTTCTCGGAATGGGGTGAAACTTGACGTGTGGTCTTATTATAGTGTAGACAGACCGCCTGTCAAATTTCGTCGCATTCGGAGTTCGTTTGATAACCCAACCGATAAACATATAGCGGCACTATAGCCGGATAAACGTCGGACGTTTCGGTGTTCCGAAACTGCCGCCGAGCCTCTCTCTCTCTCTTCTCTCGTCTCCGCCCGATGCCTTCTACACAGCCCACTTTTACCCCATCACGCGCGTCCGAAACCTGCCCGAACCCGATCCACTCTGTCGTTACCGATGGGTCCGGATCATCCCCAAACATTCCTAAAACATCTATGTTTTCTTATTTGGTGTCCTCTAGCCTATTCTTTTCTCGGACCGTCCGATTACGATCGTAGGGTCCAAATAGCCCCAGCTTTAACCACCTACCGTATATATACACCGGGCAACCCTAGTTTCTCGTCCTACTGTCCCATCCTCCTCGTTGCCGCCGCCACCCACTGCCCTCGCACCTCGGGATCCATCCCGATCTACCGATCCCCTTTCTTCGTTTTCCAAATCTAGCCAACCAGAGCACCTGCCCCCTCCTCCCTCCTCGAGCCTGAGGCCATGCCTCCTCTGCTCGATCTCCTCCGTAGCCGAGGTGCCCTTCGACCAGCGCACCTGAGCTCCTCCCGAACCAGAGAAGCCCACGGCCAAGGCTTGAGCCTCCTCGCTCTGCTCGTCGACCAGGGAGAGAAGTTACTCCCGTCCTGGACTCCTCCGCCGCGCCGACGAGCAGGCGCCACCTCCAGCAGGCCGTCCCGCTCCACTGCATGCTCCGTTTCTTCTCTTCGTCTCTCAGATCCCTCCCTCTCTCTCGTTCTCTCTACAGGACCGCCATGGACACCGCTCTGGAGGAGCTTCGTCTGCTCACCGCGCCACTGTCCATCGCCCGAGGCCTCCTCCTCAAGCTCCCACACGCCACAGACCCCGCCATGGCCTCAAGGTCGATGCTGCTGCCTGGAACCAGCTGGATCCGATGAACCTGGCCGGGATCCGCCTCCCCTCGTCCAGATCGACCAGTCTCCGCCATCCCCGAACTCCATAGCCTCGCCGCCGTTCTCCGTCGCCGTGGGACACCGCCGCTTCCCTGAGCTCTCCCTCAAGGTTCCTTCGCCTCGCACCTCCTCTACCCCGCCAAGTCCTGCGCCCTCCGTCCTTCGCCTCCGCGTCGGAGTTCCCATCGCCAGGACCACTGTCGTCGACTTCTGCTTCGAGCAGCCAGCAGTTCAGACAGAGGAAGACGCCTCTGCTTCGTCCGGTTCGGTCAAACGACTACGTCGACCGCCGCCCCGCGTTGACTTGGTCCAGCGCCAGCGGACAAGTCGACGAGCGCTGCCTCCAGCGCCTCCTGGGCCGCATCCCCGTGAGGCCCAACCTCCCTTGCGTCTTCCTGGGCCTCCTCCATCGACAAACCGCGGCCCAGCTCCTACCTGCCAGATCTGCCCCATCGACCGGGCCGAGGCCCATGGTGAGCGCCCAGCTCCCCGGCAGATTAGGCCCGATGCGTGTTTTTTTTCCTCTGTTGCGATTTAGCTATTATCCCAGGTTTTCAGAATTGCAGAAAAACCCTCAATCATCATGCATATAATAACTCCACATCCGTGCATCATATGTAAAAACTTTATATATGAAAAATGCTCAGAATTTTGTCTAGTTTCTTAATATGCCACTTTCATTCATGTTAAAAATGTTTATATTGCTATTTGTTTAAATTTGCTCAAATGTCATGTTAAAATGGTTTAATTCATAACGAAATAACCGTAGCTTCAAATTTAATAAACTTTATATGTAAATGGGGTGGAAAAATGTGTAGAATAACATGTTGCACTTTGTTTTGCTGTTTAACAACTTTAAAATGTGGTAACAGGCAGAACAGTACCAAATTCATAAATATGCACATGAGGAGTTTCCGGATTTGTTATTTTTATTTTCGGCCTCATTTAAAATGACTAAATAGGTAGTTTGTTTTTGCTTCACCTCTTGCCATGTTAACAAACATTTAACCTTGTCTTGTAAATAAACGAGAGTCAACTAAATAAATAACATGTGGTGTTTCGTCAATATGCAACTCGTTGCATATTGAGCCCCACTTAACTTGTAGTACTTGTTTGTACACTTTGCCATGCCGTACATAATTAAACCGGGCATGCATCATACTTGTTTGTGCATCTTAAGACATGTTTATGCTTGGGTGTTTACCCTGTTGTTTGCTTCTTTCCGGTTGCTTCTCTTGTTAGCTTCGGTTCGTTCCGGAGTTGTGAGGATCCGTTCTACTACTTCTTGGACCCGTTCTTCTTCCTTGCGGAATCCCAGGCAAGATGACCATCACCTTGGATACCTTTACTATCATTGACATTCTAGCTGTCTCGATGCTATCGTTATATGTCGCGCTACCCATCATTTATTGTCAGCCCCTCTCCTTGTTGCCATGTAACATCTAACCTTTAACACCTTCCCAGCAAACCGTTGTTTGGCTATGTTACCCGCTTGCTCAGCCCCTCTTATAGCGTTGTTAGTTGCAGGTGAAGATGAAGATTGTTCCATGTTGGAACTTGTTGTTGGAATATCACAATATCTACTATTATTATTAACACACCTACATACTTGGCAATGGGTGGAAGGCTTGGCCTTTTGCTCGGTGTTTTGTTCCACTAATGCCGCCTTAGGAGCCGATAAACCGGTGTTATGCTCCTTGATTGTGCGTTCCTTACACGGTTGGGTATATGGGGACTCCTTGACAGTTCATCTTTGAATAAAACTCCTCCAGCAAGGCCCGACATTGGTTTTAATTTGCCTCATAATAACAACTTAATAAATTAATTAATTTGCATAGGGGGTCATGTCCCCGAGGATTCTTCTACATAACAGGGGGGGGGGGCAGTGCTGATGGTGTTGGTCCCAAATAGAGCACTGTGCGGGACCGCCCCTTGGCAACTTGGGGTATCTGGCTCCTGTACACTTCGCTCATCCGGACGTGGCCTGAGACGAGATACGCGCGGCTACTATCAGGGTGTCGGCACGCCGGGAGGTCTTGCTGGACTTGTTTTACCATTGCCCGTATGTATGTGTCGTTTTTCGATGATCAGTAGTGGTTCCTACTAGGGGCGATCCGGGCTTGTGTTCTTTTTGGTATCTTTCTTTTGGATTTCGTCCGTAGTCGGACCCTGTGTATTGGATGAATGTATGTTATTGTATTTATTGTGTGACGTGGCGAGTGTAAGCCAACTATTTTACTCTTTCACCCATGTTCTTTTACATGAGTTGTGCAAAGATACCACGCTTGTGATCATTCCAGAATGCGATTATGTCTCTAAGTCATGCCTCGACACGTAGGAGATATAATCGCATCCTGGGCATTACAAGTTGGTAATCAAAGCCTTCTCCGACCTAGGAGCCCCACTGATTGATAGATTCGTTGACGGTTGAGTCTAGGCACACACATGAAAATGTTTTGAGTCCTATATATATATATCGGAGAGTAGGATTTCTTTTACTCCTCACCCCTTCATCACTCTGGTGAGGACTCCTGACGTTGTTCTATCTCTTCTGCTCTCAAAAATTCACTAAAAAGGTTTTTAGGATCACGCGAGTATTATTTGGATTGTTCCGATGTCTTTGTGACGAGAACATTGTTCTCGATGCCTCCTGTCATTTAGGGGTTGTGGCAGTCTCCCGGGGAGTTGAGCTCCGAGGTGTTGTCGTCACAAATGTATCGCAGCGGTTCTAGAATACATAAGACGGCCGACATAAAAAACTGTTCTATGCAGTTGGTGGCAAGATAACCCCGACATCACCCAGTACTGGGGAGGTAGTTCGGGAGTATTGCCATAGCTTGTATGGCAGATGCGTTTCGAAGGTCCAAGGTAAACGTTTTCCGAAAATGACTGGTTATGTGTTGAAGGATGGATACAGCTGGATGTAGGATTAGAGTTGAGTGCGCGGTGCTTCCCCTGTATCCCCAACACCCGATTGCATAACTGGAAACTTTCGGAAATTAATAGGTGGGTTCATCTAGTAGCTCGTAGGCATTCTTCCAACGGATGCATGATATGGAGTTCGGGGTTCTACATTGAGTGAAATGGTGTTATGGGTGTTGTTCCAATCGGGAGTTGCATCTTAAAGGGTCCTTGGCTATGCTGATCCGGGGATTGCAAAACCCTTTCGTAACACGTTCCATGAGCTTTCAGCACGAACATGTGGAACGAAGCTTCTATCTTGTATTTGTTCTATCTGCTCCTTCTTGTTTTTATTTACCTTTTGTTCTCCCAAGTGGCTTCTCGACAAGTTGATGTACCTACGGAATTCATTCGTTCAATTCTCCGTTCGAATGATATTGTGAAGATTATGTTGCAACATATCTATCCTTTGTTTTTGTTTTGATTTTGGTATTCGAGTTGCTTCAATGTCAAATGTTGATTCCATACCTTTCATAATCGGTGTTCTCATATTTCTATGGGAGTGCTCATCCTTCTTGATCATCGAGATTGTTATGTTAAATTCTTTTCAACCGGCGTGCTTCTCTTCAAGTTAACCTGATCCTTTTAATATGTACAAGACCAATTCTTGTTTCTTTTTCTCAACGGTGTATGTTTCATTCATCCCAAGTTATCTTTGTTTTTTCCCACCCTCCCACCCTTCTTCTTCTTGGAGCCAGAAATTCTTAAATGAAATATCCATTTTATTAATGTGATGTTTCTTCATTCGTTTCGTTCAATTTCATTATCCGGTGATTCTCAGGAAAACGCTCAGGAAACTTCAAGTTCATCATTCATTTGTTCTCAAATTCTGCCGGTGGATGTAATTCAAGCTTGGTGTTGATCATATCTGTTCCTCTTGTTTCACATGTTTTCCGTGTTGGAATTTCTTATCCAAGGCTCTCTTATTTCTTTACATCTCTTTATTCATATCCGGAGTGATCAAGATATCTCAAAAGATTCGTGTTTCCATTCTTAATCCGTTAAAGCTATTTTGAGGATTGTCATCTTATTCGAGCCATTTAATTCAACCGGTGCAATATCTCTTAAGCAATCTTTTTCAACGATGATTTCTTTAGTGGGCCATAACCCACATGTCTTTTCCCAGGATCTTACCTGACTCTTCTAATTTTTTCTGGAGCTATACTCAAATTCTTTTCTTGCTTGGTTAAACCTTCCATCTTTTTATTCTTTCGGAGTATCTTGCAAATTCTTCATGGCGGTTCTCGTTGTCATTCTCAACATTTGAAGACCGGAGAAGAGTTTCTCTTAAATCTTGGCCCGTTCTCTTGAAGATTCGTGGTTCTAGCTTCATACCATCCTCATTATTCTTCCGATTGTG
Source organism: Secale cereale (assembly GCA_902687465.1). Taxonomy (NCBI): domain Eukaryota; kingdom Viridiplantae; phylum Streptophyta; class Magnoliopsida; order Poales; family Poaceae; genus Secale; species Secale cereale. The sequence continues at coordinate 173,148,166 of LR738711.1, forward strand.
ATGAATTCTTTTTATAACCATCCGAAGCTTTTCATGAATTCTTTCCATTGTGATCCTCCGAAGGCCATCATTTCAGAAGATTTCTTCGTTCTCAGTTTTCAACTTCGTCCTCCAACTATTCTTAATTGATGCCTCTTCGTTCGTCTCCATATTCTTATGGTGGTTCATTCAAGATTACTCTTCCGTTGTTATCGTATCAATTCATTTGTTCTTTTCATAATCCTACCGGTGGTTCGTTGAAGATTTACCCAAGTTTGTGCGAGATCTCTCTTTAATTCTTTGCAACAAGAATAAGTAGTATGCCAAACCCATTGGTTGTCATCAATTTAAATTGGTGAAGGATAAGCATGACATAATTCTTATTCTTATTTCTTCATGGTGATTTAATTCCTTCTTCTGAAGTTTGTTCATGATGAATAAACTCTTGGTTCGAAATGATCCATCTTTCTTTTCCGAAGGTCCAAGCTATATTAATTATCTCGTCACGAAGCTCCATCTAAATCATTGCAAGGCTTCAATCATATTCTTTTCATCCTTCACTCATCATCCTTTTGTTACCGGAGTTCTTCTTGGTGGTTCATCATGATTTAATTCATCCCCAAAGTCTTCATCAAGATTCTTGTTGGAGCTCAAGTATTCTTCTTCATGCATTCTGAAGTGCAATTCTTTCTACATTATCGTTTGAGAAGGTGGTATGTTATTTTGACAATGTCATTCATGTTTTATGATTCACAAGTCCTCAAGAATGAGATATTTAAAACCATAATTTCTCTTTCTCGAGGAGATCTTCGGCCCTTCAATCTCTATGTTGGAGTAATCTTGGGTTGTGTTTCACCTAAAGCTTTTCCCTATGGATTGATGCTATTTATGGTGCTTATAATGACTCAAGTTCTCTATGTATCCTCTCAGTGGGAAAAGTTTTTCGTCTCCTTGTTGATCTCAATCCAATTAAATGTTTTCGTCAGTGGCCGGTTGTCACCTTATAGTTTTGAGATGTTTTCCATAAGCCCACAACGAGCTTATTCTTCTCGTTGTTGATTTTCCAACAACTCTGTCAACCCTTCTTCGTAAGGATGATTTTCAAATTCATTTGTGGGAGTAGTTGTCATTTTCTTCTCCATTCTTTTCTTTCCAACAATCTAGCTTCTATTCTTTCATTCCGGAGGCTTTGTGATATTGCTCTCTTCGTCCCATAATCTCATTTAATCAAGATCATGTTCTTTTCCTTGTTTATCTATTTATCTGGAGTGATGTATTCTCCATTCAAATTCTCTCATCTAATCAATCTTTGACTCTCTTTTAACCAGAGTTGTCTGAAATCTTTCTTACCCCTTGTGACATTCTTTCAATTGTTCCGGAGGCAGCATGTTTTTTTTCATCAAGTATCATACCATCTCCTCAAGCTCATGTTAATTCCTTCCATTTTCAGACGGAGTGCTGCCCAAATTATGTCATTCTTATTGCTTGGCTATACCGTTGCGGTTTCATATTCTTTGGTTCGTAAGCTCTTGTTACATGTATTTCATCCTACAAGGTTCTCGTAATGTTCCTTGTTCCTCCTTTTTACCGGAGTGCTCTTAACTTCGTTCATCTCCGTTGTATTCTTTCTTTCAAAATTGTTCAACCTCTCAAGGTTCGTGGTTTCACTCGTTGGTCAAAGAAGCAACTTGTTTTTACCTCTTCCTTTTCCGTTTTATCCGGTGCCATCTCCAGGATCTCGGGTTGAGATCCTCTGTTAGTGTGGGAAAGTTGTGACGCCCTCAGACCGATGCGCCAGGTGTCAGCCAGTTATTCGTCGTCGTTGCCATGTCATTTGCTTGCGTGTTGCACTTTGCCTTGTCATCATGTGCATTTCATCAGCATGTTTTCAAAACTTGCATTTGTTCGGGCTCCCCAGTTATCTCCGTTGTCCGTTCTGAGTCCAGACACACTCGCACGCGCCCGTGGCACCTCCGAATATTTATTTTATAAGTGGCCGAGAAACGTTCTCGGAATGGGATGAAACATGACGTGTGGTCTTATTATAGTGTAGACAGACCGCCTATCAAATTTCGTCGCATTCGGAGTTCGTTTGATAGCCCAACCGATAAACATATAGCGGCACTATAGCCGGATAAACGTCGGACGTTTCGGTGTTCCGAAACTGCCGCCGGGCCTCTCTCTCTCTCTTCTCTCGTCTCCGCTCGATGCCTTCTACACAGCCCACTTTTACCCCATCACGCACGTCCGAGACCTGCCCGAACCCGATCCACTCTGTCGTTACCGATGGGTCCGGATCATCCCCAAACATCCCTAAAACATCTATGTTTTCTTATTTGGTGTCCTCTAGCCTATTTTTTCTCGGACCGTCCGATTACGATCGAAGGGTCCAAATAGCCCCAGCTTCGACCACCTACCGTATATATACACCGGGCAACCCTAGTTTCTAGTCCTACTGTCCCATCCTCCTTGTTGCCGCCGCCACCCACTGCCCTCCCACCTCGGGATCCATCCCGATCTACCGATCCCCTTTCCTCATTTTTTAAATCTAGCCAACCAGAGCACCTGCCCCCTCCTCCCTCCTCGAGCCTGAGTCCATGCCTCCTCTGCTCGATCTCCTCCATAGCCGAGGTGCCCTTCGACCAGCGCACCTGAGCTCCTCCCGAACTAGAGAAGCCCACGGCCAGGGCTTGAGCCTCCCCGCTCTGCTCGTCGACCAGGGAGAGAAGTTACTCCCGTCCTGGACTCCTCTGCCGCGCCTGCGAGCAGGCGCCACCTCCAACAGGCCGTCCCGCTCCCCTGCATGCTCCGTTTCTTCTCTTCGTCTCTCAGATCCCTCCCTCTCTCTTGTTCTCTCTACAGGACCACCATGGACGCCGCTCTGGAGGAGCTTTGTCTGCTCACCGCGCCACTGTCCATCGCCCGAGGCCTCATCCTCGAGCTCCCACAGGCCATAGACCCCGCCATGGCCTCAAGGTCACCGCTTTTGCCTGGAACCAGCCGGATCCGACGAACCTGGCCGGGATCCGCCTCCCTCGTCCAGATCGACCGGTCTCCGCATCCCCGACCTCTGCAGCCTCGCCGTCGTTCTCCGTCGCCGTGGGACACCGCCGCTTCCCTGAGCTCTCCCTCGAGGTTCCTTTGCCTCGCACCTCCTCTGCCCCACCAAGTCCTGCGCCCTCCGTCCTTTGCCTCCGCGCCGGAGTTCCATTTCGCCAGGGCCACCGTAGTCGACTTTTGTTTCGAGCAGCCAGCAGTTCAAACAGAGGAAGTGATACGTCTCAAACATATCTACTTTTCCAAACACTTTTTATATTGTTTTGGCCACATTCTTGCATGATTTGGACTAAACTAACCCGGACTGATGTTGTTTTCAGCAGAGCTGCCTGTATGGTTTATTTGTGTGCAGGAAAACGGATTTTTAAGTATCTCAGAAAAATCACGAAAAATCACAGAAAATCCACGCACCCGAAGGAACCAGATGCCAAAAGTGGGGCCAGAGGGGGGCCAGGGGGTGCCCAGGCGCCCTGTGGGCGCGCCCCCCCTGGGCCGCGCCGGGGGGCGCCTGGGCAAGTCCCACGCCCCCTGGTGCCCTACTTTAGCCCGTATTTTTCCTCCCGACGCAGAAACTCCAGATCGGAAGTTCTTTTGCAGTTTTTCGTCGCGGAACCGCCGCCACCCTCTGTTCTTCCTCGGGAGGGCTAATCTGGAGGCTGAATTGGCCTCCGGAGAGGGGAGATCGTCGCCATCGTCATCATCATCACCACTCCATCATCCCTCCATGACTTCTCCCTCCATGTGTGAGTAATTCCCCCGCTGTAGGCGAAGGGGGTGGTAGGGATTGGATGAGTTAGATCATGTAATAGTTTATCAGATTGTTGGGGGCATGTTGCCTATCATCTTCTATGGTGTTTATCATCTTTGCTACAACTTGTTATTCTTAATGATTGACACTTAGGGCCCGAGTGCCATGATTTCAGATCTGAACCATATGTGTTTGCATGAATATATTTGTGTTCGTGATCCTATCTATGAGTTGTTTGCACCTGTTACGGTCCGGAACCGGCGATCCCAAAAGTGACAGCTTGGGACACCAAAGGGGATGGTCCGTAGTTTGAGGATTACATGTATCCATTGAGTTCATTGCTTTGTTCCGGTGCTCTTTGACAGGAGCACCTTAATATCCATAAGTTCCTTTTGGCCCCGTTCGTAGCGGGATGGTAGGACAAAAGATGTTGTGCAAGTTCTTATTGCAAGCACGTACAACTACCTACGGGATACATGCCTAATGTTTGATATTTGCCTAGATGATCATTACTTTTCTGTGTTCCGTGCCCCAAGTTAAAACTATCTCATCCATGCAGCGCCCGACCATCCATCTCCCTAGCCTACAGTTTTTTAAATCCTGCTTGTCACTAGTCGCTACTTTTGCTATTTACTTTGCTATCTACTTTTGCTATTTACTTTTGCTGTTTGCTTTTACTATTACTATCATCACTATCTTATCACTGTTACCACTTATCTTTTGTTGCAAGTAAGTATATTTCAGGTGCGGTTGAATCGACAACTCAACTGTCAAAGCTTATAAATACTCTTTGGCTCCCCGTGTGTCGAATCAATAAATTGGGTTATTCTTACCCGCGAAGACTATCTCGATCCCTTACGTTTGAGGGTTATCAAGTACCGTTTTCTGGCGCCGTTGCCGGGGACCATAGCAATATTTACAAGTCTACTTGAGGTATCCTACCTGCTGCACTTTATTTACTATGGGTAAGAAAGGAGACCCCAAGGTTCCTATCTTACTATCTACTACAAGAAGAGGTACTGCTCTGAGCACTAGTGCTACACTTGATTCACCTTCTGTTATGAGTAAGTTTGCCTCACCACCACCACATGATGCTCCTACTAAATCTGTTACTATGTCTGATACTCTTGATGATGCTTCTACTACTTTTGATGATGATATTAGTTCGCTTGGCTATGCTCTTGAGAAACAAATTGTTGTTGCTGCTGAAAAATATGGAATTGAACTTCCTGTTGCTCGCTACCCTATTGGTGAAACTTATGATTATCCTGATTTAAGTAAACTCAAAGAGAGGCTCCTTGATGATGATTATTATATGCTTGATGAAGATCTATGCAGGGAACTGGCAGAGTTTGCTGGCTCTGACCCTGAAGTTATTAAGAAAATATTTGAAAAACACTCTTTGAAAAACAAAACCGTTCCTAATCCTGAATTTGCTACATCTCCTATATGCATTGATGATCCTGATTATGATTTCTCTGTTGATCTTTCACTTATACCTATGGTTGAAGCTGACCCCTTTTATGGCAGAGAAAATGATGATGCTATTGCACACCTGACTAAACTCGGTGAGTTGGGTAGCCTGTTTACCACAGATGAGAAGACACGATACTTTTATGTGACCAAGCTTCTTCCTTTCTCCTTGAAGGAGGGTGCTAAAGCATGGTATGATTCACTTCCATGCGGTTCCATTAAGAGTCCTCAGGACTTAGCTCACTCTTTTGTTGATAAGTACTTTCCTGCTCACATGCAACATGCTGCTTTACAAAGAATTTATAACTTTAAACAGTTGCAGGATGAGTCCCTCCCTAAAGCTTGGGGGAGGTACTGCGGTCTGATTCGGGCTAGACCAGGACATGAAATCCCTAAGAATGAATTAATCGATATATTCTATGCTGGTCTAACTGATGAATCCAGGTCCTATTTGGACAGTTGTGCTGGTTGTGTTTTCAGGAAAAGAACACCGGACGATGCGGAAGACTTAATGGGCAGGATTGCCAAAAACCATGAAGATTGGTTTGTTCCTGAACCACCTCCACCAACAAAGAAGAGGGGCATGTTTGTTCTGAGCCCCGAGGATATGCGAGAAGCAAAGAAGTCTATTAAAGAGAAAGGTATTAAAGCTGAAGACGTGAAGAATCTACCCCCTATTGAGAAGTTGTGTGAGCCTACTACTCACCCTCCTATGGTAGAGGTACACTCTCTTTTAGATTTCAACGCAAGTGACATCCCTCATGGTAAGCCTCCTGATCTATGTTTAGATGAGTTTGATAATTTTATTATGAAACAAAATCATTTTAATGAGAGGATAGGAAGTCAGTTGCATGATAATTCCCTTGCTATCAAGAAACTGCTTGATGTTTTAGATAGAACAGTTAATGATGTTCAATATCTTGTGAAGCATTTTCATATGGTTCAAACTCAGCTTGATCAAATTTATAATGTGCAAAGAGATTTGCTTGCTAACAAGGCCAAACAAGATAATTTGCAGGCCTTCGGAATTAAGACCCGAGGAGGAACTAGCACTCAAGATCCTCTTTATCCAGAGGGGCATCCGAAGAGAATCGAGCAGGATTCTCAAATACAGGAAGAAGAAATTGTTGGCTCTCCAAAGACAAAGAAGAAACATAAGGAGACTGACAATTCTAATGATCCTATTGCAGATGAAGAACCCGCTATTGATCCCAACAGTGTATCTATCTCCGATGCTGAGACAGAAGACGGTGCTGAACCTGAAGGTAATAATAATGAGAAGAATGATCTTCCTGAAGTTCGAGAAGAAGAAGCACCTGACAAACGTAAGAGGTACACTAAAGAAGACTTCATCGCAAGAAAACATGGGAAGGAAACAGAACCATGGGCACAGAAACCCATGCCCTTTCCAGGTAAGTCCATCAAATCCAAAGAAGAAGAGCATTATAATAAGTTTTGTGAGTGGATTAAACCTCTTTTTCTTCAGATACCCTTGACTGATGCTATTAAGTTACTTCCTTATTCAAAATATATGAAAGATATTGTCACCAATAAAAGAAAAGTTCCTAATGATGCAATATCTACCATGCTTGCTAACTATTCTTTCAGTGGGAAGATTCCTGAGAATCTCGGTGATCCAGGTATACCCACCATTCCTTGCTCCATAAGAATAACTATGTCAAAACCGCTTTATGTGATCTTGGAGCAGGAGTGAGTGTTATGCCTCTCTCTTTACAAGAGGCTTTGTTTAGAGAAACTAATTCCTACAGATATCTCCCTTCAGATGGCTGACAAGTCAACCGCTGTTCCGATAGGTATTTGTGAGGATGTTCCAGTTGAAGTTGCTAATTGTTTAATTCTTACTGATTTTGTTGTGCTTGACATGCCCGAGGATGGGAGCATGTCCATTATTCTTGGTAGACCTTTCCTTAACACCGCAGGTGCTATTATTGATTGCAATAAAGGGAAGGTTACTTTTCATGTGAATGATAAAGAACACCCGGTATATTTTCCAAAGAAGACCGACAGGAGGCATGCCCTCAACTCTATAGAGAATATCGAGACCGTGAAGATTGGAGAATGGGATTGTCCACTACATGTGCCTCACAAATACAAAACTATCATGATAGGGACAATGTCCATCAAGGTAAAAGTTCAGTGATTACTTCGTGAGAGGTGAGACTTTTTGCTCTATATACCGCCTGTTTGCTGGTAAGACTTGATCAACCTTATTAACAAATATGTTTTATATGGATAAAAAGTTGAGCCTGTTATGTTTTCACTTGTTTTTAGTTTTTGTCCTACTTGTTGTACCAAGTATTTATGTTTTTGAAGCTTCACAATACTACTAACTGCTTCAAGTTTTCAGAGAGTTTCGCAGCTTTTTGAACTTCGAAAAAATTTCAACAGTGAAGTTTTCAGAAAAATTCCAGAAAAATTATAATAAAAATTTCCACAACAGGAGAGACCCAGAAAGTCCTGGGGCCAGCCAGGGGGGCCACCAGTGGCCCAGGCGGCCAGCTGGCACGGCCCAGCCCCAGGCCGCACCCACAGGGCACCTGGGGCCCACGGGACCCCCCTCCAGGTACTTCTTCTTCCTCCCTCTCTCTCTTTCTCCAAAAACACGAGTTCTGCTATTGTTCTTGTGTTCTTGCTGTTCTTGGAGGCGATTCTCCGATCTCTCTCTACCGCCCATCATTTGAGCTAAAATTTTGAGCAAATACTCCCTGGTATGTGACTCCTCCACCCCTCCAATTAGATTTTTGATTGGTGCCCTCATTTGTGAGTATTTAGTAGTTCTTGGTGCTGTAGAGATGAGCTTGCATGCATGTGTAGAAAGTTATTTTTCAAGTTTTGATGCAAGTTTATGCCTTGGGCAAGTGAGTTGAGTAGTTTGCCTTAGCTCACTTTGTTTTAATCCTCGTTTTTGTAAATTGTAAAAAAATTCAGAAATGAGTTTATTAGGAAGGGCAAAAGGGTGGCTTGAGAAGAGGAGGCCCGCACACTCCGATCGAGTTACTAGAGCCGCAGCTTCACCATCGACTGCTAGGGTGAGCTATAATGAAGATCATGTGCCCCTGGAGTTGTTGGAAGACACAAGTCCAGCACGTGCGATGACGTTTCCATGTGATGAATTCATGGAAGCTGCGGGAATCAAGGATGAGTTTTATAATCTTTGTGCTAATGCAGGTTTGACACGACTCGTCACGAGCCATGTTACTCAGTATCAAAAACTCACCTCCAATTTCATTAACAGTTTTAGATATAATCCTGATTCAGGTGTTATTGAGTTTAAAATTTATAATGATCTTATCACCATGACTTTGGGAAATTTTTGTTAAATAATAGGTGTGCCGAACGTTGGGAGGACGGCTAGGATGGCCACTCAGCCCTCCGAGTTGAAAACCGTCATCAACTCTCTCTGCAGCATGGGTACGAGGGATATTCATCGGTCGAAGATCTCCAGCATCTTATTTCCTCACCTCAGGTATTTTGCATATTATATTGCTAGAGGGGTGTTAGCTCGTGACAACACGAGCAGCATTTCTGCTCCGGATATTGCTATCCTGGCAGCAGCCCTCTCAGGGAGGTATGATTATAATCTAGGTACCTTAATTGCTCGACGCCTTGCTATGAACGGTAACAAGGGGGACTTATATGGTGGCATTTACGCCACACTTATCTTAGAGCATCTTGGAGGCACCCCACGCCCCGATGATACTCCTTTTACTTATTTAAGCTTTGATCTTGCTGCTATGAAAAGGCATAAGTTTGTTACCATGGGTTCTGAACTTAATAATCTTATCTATATCTTGCGTTTCGGAACTGCCGCGGAACGTGAGATCCGTCTACCTGCACCTCTTTTGTTTGATTTTTCTCGCAGGAACGGATGGTCCTTTGATGTTGTTCAATTCGATGAGTTCATGGTCCAACATCAGTTTCATAACCCCATGGAGGGGGTTGTGCCCGACGAGGAGAGGCACGGTGAGATACCACATTTTCAGGAAGAGACCGCCACCGAGTTTGGTGAAGGGTCTTCCTCTGTTTGGCGTTCGGAGCCTTCCTCGTGGGAGACTCCGAGGAGTTCGGTGTACGCGCCAGCATCCTTCTACGACCCGTGGACTCACCACCATACCCCTGGAGCAGGAGGCTCCTGGGGGGCAGTAGCTACTACCAACTTAGGCCGAAAGCCTAAGCTTGGGGGAGTATGTGCCCTTCTCACTTTTCCATTGTATTATCCGTTTTATTCGCTTTGATCTTTTCGAAGTTTTTGCCCGTTCTTCTTTATTTCTCTCTTTGCAAAAACAACAAAAAGATTTTCTCTTTCTTTTGCTTTTTATTCAACCTTTGAAAAAAAAAGATTTCCCTTCTCTCTTTAGTTTGCTTTGTTTTCAGAGATCAGCTCGAGTCCGTAATGGCATTTGATTATATTTCCTACGTTCGATCGTGCAAGTGACAAGCAGTAATGACGAAGATCGACTGAAAGGAAGCAACAAGGAAGACCGGTATGAACTCTTATTGTTTCTACTTTTGTACATATGCATGTACTTATGATCTAGAGACCAGCTTGTAGCGACATAGTGCTATGTTTACAATGCTCTTCCAGTGGTTCATGCTTTCCTTGTGGCTAGTCTCGAATAACTAGAGTATATAATGTGTTATTGAAATAATCTACATGCATTGCACTGTTCATAGTCTGGTATACTAAGGTGGTATTTCCCTTTAGAGAATTTTTGGATTGACTTGGCACATGCTTACACATGTTAAGACTAAAAGGTTTACTTTGCCTTGATGATCTTTGAGTTTTAGAATAGTTATATCACTTTCATGCCCGATTCAATGTTGCTTTGTCGCTCTGCATGATTATGACCGTTATTGCTCTCTAGTTGGTCGCTTCCCAGTCTTTTGCTAAACCTCCACCTGTACTAAGCGGACTGACTGCTTGTGCATCCAAACCCTTTAAACCAGTTATGCCATATGAGTCCATTATACCTTCCTATACATGGTATTTACCTGCCATTCCTAACGAAGACTTTCATGTACCATCTCGAAACTAATCAAAAGCATTTCCTTTTTGTGCCTATGTTTTAGCTCATGAGGAAGTAGTAGTTAATTCATGATCTTTTTAAGTTGGACAAGTTTCACCCCTGGATTGCATGTATAATGTGCAAACCCCTAATATGAAAAGGAACTGGCATTGAGTGCGCCCGGCTCAAAAAGATAATATAACAAACAAACCCTCCTTCACGCTTTGTTCATGAGAAATCAGAAAACTTTGGCAATGATAAACAAAGGAGATTAAGAGGATGTGATCGTCCTCATGCGGGAGCCGTTCCTCGAGACTTGTCCACTTAAAAGGTGATTGAGTTATCTGCTAGCATTCGTTGACGAAATATGCATTTCTCAAAACATGTTTACTTCTGTTTTTAAAACCAAGAGCTCTGGTACATGTTTAGTTTTTGTTTCCGACCAGGGGTTTTCAACCTTGCCAACAGAAGCCACGGTTCGAGAGTCTCACCTTCTTTCTTCAAAGCACTAACTAGGAGAGCATAATTGTCACTCTGAGTGTAATGTGCATTGTCCCAAAGTATTACATTGTCTTCTGCATACTTGTGATATGATTTATTCTGAAATACTTAGTTCTAGTCTTCTTTAAAACTCTGGAGCAGTCTCTGCATTTATGTTTTGCTTCACTCATGGAGGCTAGCGAGATACCACCCTAATATGCTCAAGCTATGTGCAATGTAATCTTGTCTTGATTTTCAGTAATATATTATTTACTTTTAAGTATTTGTGACTGGTCACTTGAAAGAAGGATTGCTCTTTGCATTGTCCTCATAGTACTGTTTCAATACTTGCTAAACTCTTTTCGTAGTACATGCTTATATACATCTAATGAAGCAAAAGAGTTTGTCAAAGTTTTCTTTGTCGCGTCCAGTTCGTTGAACTGAATTGCTTGAGGACAAGCAATATGCTAAGCTTGGGGGAGTTGATACGTCTCAAACATATCTACTTTTCCAAATACTTTTGATATTCTTTTGCCCTCATTCTTGCATGATTTGGACTAAACTAACCCGGACTGATGCTGTTTTCAGCAGAGCTGCCTGTATGGTTTATTTGTGTGCAGGAAAACAGATTTTTAAGTATCTCAGAAAAATCCACGAAAAATCACAGAAAATCCACGCACCTGAAGGAACCAGATGCCAGAAGTGGGGCCAGAGGGGGGCCAGGGAGTGCCCAGGCGCCCTGTGGGCGCCCCCCGGGCCACGCCGGGGGGGGCGCCTGGGCAGGTCCCACGCCCCTGGTGCCCTACTTTAGCCCGTATTTTTCCTCCCGACGCAGAAACCCCAGATCGGAAGTTCTTTCGCAGTTTTTCATCGCAGAGCCGCCGCCACCCTCCGTTCTTCCTCGGGAGGGCTAATCTGGAGGCTGAATTGGCCTCCGGAGAGGGGAGATCGTCTCCATCGTCATCATCATCACCACTCCATCATCCCTCCATGACTTCTCCCTCCATGTGTGAGTAATTCCCCCGCTGTAGGCGAAGGGGATGGTAGGGATTGGATGAGTTAGATCATGTAATAGTTTATCAGATTGTTGGGGGCATGTTGCCTATCATCTACTATGGTGTTTATCATCTTTGCTACAACTTGTTATTCTTAATGCTTGACACTTAGGGCCCGAGTGCCATGATTTCAGATCTGAACCATATGTGTTTGCATGAATATATTTGTGTTCGTGATCCTATCTATGAGTTGTTTGCACCTATTACGGTCCAGAACCGGCGATCCCAAAAGTGACAGCTTGGGACACCAAAGGGGATGGTCCGTAGTTTGAGGATTACATGTATCCATTGAGTTCATTGCATTGTTCCGGTGCTCTTTGACAGGAGCACCTTAATATCCATAAGTTCCTTTTGGCCCCGTTCGTAGCGGGATGGTAGGACAAAAGATGTTGTGCAAGTTCTGATTGCAAGCACGTACAACTACCTACGGGATACATGCCTAATGTTTGATATTTGCCTAGATGATCATTACTTCTCCGTGTGCCGTGCCCCAAGTTAAAACTATCTCATCCATGCAGCGCCCGACCATCCATCTCCCTAGCCTACAGTATTTTAAATCCTGCTTGTCACTAGTCGCTACTTTTGCTATTTACTTTGCTATTTACTTTTGTTGTTCGCTTTTACTATTACTATCATCACTATCATATCACTGTTACCACTTATCTTTTGTTGCAAGTAAGTATATTTCAGGTGCGGTTGAATTGACAACTCAACTGTCAAAGCTTATAAATACTCTTTGGCTCCCCATGTGTCGAATCAATAAATTGGGTTATTCTTACCCGCGAAGACTATCTCGATCCCTTACGGTTGAGGGTTATCAGGAAGACGCCTCTGCTTCGTCCGGTTCCGTCGAACAACTATGTCGACCGCCGCCCCGCGTTGACTTGGTCCAGCGCGAGCGGACAAGTCGACGAGCGCTGCCTCCAGCGCCTCCTGGGCCGCATCCCCGCGAGGCCCAACCTCCCTTGCGCCTTCGTGGGCCTCCTCCATCGACAAACCACGGCCCAGCTCCTACCTGCCAGATATGCTCCATCGACCGGGCCGAGGCCCATGGTGAGCGCCCAGCTCGCCAGCAGATTAGGCCCGATGCGTGTTTTTTTCCTCTGTTGCGATTTAGCTATTATCCCAGGTTTTCAGAATTACAGAAAAACCCTCAATCATCATGCATATAATAACTCCACAGCCGTGCATCATATGTAAAAAACTTTATATATGAAAAATGCTCAGAATTTTGTCTAGTTTCTTAATATGCCACTTTCATTCATGTTAAAAATGTTCATATTACCGTTTGTTTAAATTTGCTCAAATTTCATGTTAAAATGGTTTAATTCATAACTAAATAACTGTAGCTTCAAATTTAATAAACTTTATATGTAAATGGGGTGGAAAAATGTGTAGAATAACATGATGCACTTTGTTTTGCTGTTTAACAACTTTAAAATGTGGTAATAGGCAGAACAGTACCAAATTCATAAATATGCACATGAGGAGTTTCCGGAATTATTGTTGTTATTTCGGCCTCATTTAAAATGACTAAATAGGTAGTTTTTTTCCTTCACCCCTTGCCATGTTAACAAACATTTAACCTTGTCTTGTAAATAAACGAGAGTCAACTAAATAAATAACATGTGGTGTTTCGTCAATATGCAACTCGTTGCATATTGAGCCCCACTTAACTTGTAGTACTTGTTTGTGCACTTTTTCCATGCAGTACATAATTAAGTCGGGCATGCATCGTACTTGTTTGTGCATCTTAAGACATGTTTATGCTTGGGTGTTTACCCTATTGTTTGCTTCTTTCCGGTTGCTTCTCTTGTTAGCTTCGGTTCGTTCCGGAGTTGTGAGGATCCGTTCGACTACTTCTTGGACCCGTTCTTCTTCCTTGCGGAATCCCAGGCAAGATGACCATCACCTTGGATACCTTTACTATCATTGCCATGCTAGCTGTCTCGATGCTATCGTTATATGTCGCGCTACCCATCATTTATTGTCAGCCCCTCTCCTTGTTGCCATGTAACATCTAACCTTTAACACCTTACCAGCAAACCGTTGTTTGGCTATGTTACCCGCTTGCTCAGCCCCTCTTATAGCGTTGTTAGTTGCAGGTGAAGATAAAGATTGTTCCATGTTGGAACTTGTTGTTGGAATATCACAATATCTACTATTATTATTAACACACCTATATACTTGGAAATGGGTGTAAGGCTTGACCTTTTGCTCGGTGTTTTGTTCCACTCATGCCGCCTTAGGAGCCGATAAACCGGTGTTATGTTCCTTGATTGTGCGTTCCTTACACGGTTGGGTATATGGGGACCCCTTGACAGTTCGTCTTTGAATAAAACTCCTCCAGCAAGGCCCAACATTGGTTTTAATTTGCCTCATAATAACAACTTAATTAATTAATTAATTTGCATAGGGGGTCATGTCCCTGAGGATTCTTCTACATAACAGGGGGGCTAGTGCTGATGGTGTTGGTCCCAAATAGAGCACTGTGCGGGACCGCCCCTTGGCAACTTGGGGTATCTGGCTCCTGGACGCTTCGCTCATCCGGGCGTGGCCTGAGACGAGATACGCACGGCTACTATCAGGATGTCGGCACGCCGGGAGGTCTTGCTGGACTTGTTTTACCATTGTCGAAATGTCTTGTGCACCGGGATTTCGAGTCTGATAGGGTTGTCCCTAAGATAAGGGGTAATATTATTATTACTTCTGCTGATCGTGAGAGCTTGTGATGGGCTAAGTTGGGACACCCTTGCAGGGTTATGATCTTTCGAAAGCCATGCCCGCGATTATGTGGCAGATTGGAATTTGTTAATGTCCGGTTGTAGAAAACTTGACAGAGGATCCGAGATAAAACACACAACTGTGTGAGTATCTGTGACTGTCTCTTTTCACTTTGGGAAGAGAACACGGTGGGGTTATGTTTGACTCGTAGGTAGTTCATGATCTTCAGCGATCATCACTAGTTTGCGACCGCTTGCGTAGATGCTCATCTTACTCTTGTACTCGTAAGGTAGCCACCATATATTGCTTAGCCGCTGCTGCAACCTCACCACTACCCTTTTCCATACCCATAAAGCTTTGCTAGTCTTGATACCCATGGTTATGGGATTGCTGAGTCCTTGTGGCTCACAGTTACTACAACACCAGATGCAGGTACCGCTGAGAACAGTGCAGGAGATGGTTCAGAACTTCACTGGAAGCTCAATGAAGAGAGTGGCCGTATGTATGTGTCGTTTTTTGATGATCAGTAGTGGTTCCTACTAGGGGCGATCCGGGCTTGTGTTCTTTTTGGTATCTTTCTTTTGGATTTCGTCCGTAGTCGGACCCTATGTATTGGATGAATGTATGTTATTATATTTATTGTGTGACGTGGCGAGTGTAAGCCAACTATTTTACTCTTTCATCCTTGTTCTTTTACATGAGTTGTGAAAAGATACCACGCTTGCGATC
This sequence comes from Secale cereale, assembly GCA_902687465.1. Classification (NCBI taxonomy): domain Eukaryota; kingdom Viridiplantae; phylum Streptophyta; class Magnoliopsida; order Poales; family Poaceae; genus Secale; species Secale cereale. Next base: position 173,163,438 of record LR738711.1, read on the forward strand.
ATTCCAGAATGCGCTTATGTCTCTAAGTCGTGCCTCGACACGTAGGAGATATAATCGCATCCTGGGCATTACAGACACTCTTCGAGTTGAATTCGTAATGCATTCCATAGATAATCTGGCTACTTTTTATGTTTTCATCAATCTCAGATTCTGAACAGCATCATAATGATTATGAGCTTGCGTGCATGAAAAGAATAAAGCAGAACAATGCCATGGTTGTCAAACTTGCCATTAAGGGATTGAAATCAAGCCTGGATGCAATGCAATGCAAACGCTCTCCACCTACAGATTCATGTTCAGAATATGATCCTAACAGTGATTCTGAGCTAGAGGGAGACCTAAGTCAATGTAGCTCCCTAGTGGAGGAGTCAGAGGAAGATGCCCTATCTTATTCACCCATCAAGGTGCTTGCTTTAACTTTCCCAGGTTATATTTGTCGCACATATCTTGCAACTGATGCTTTGCATTGCTTCTACTTTGGTGAACTGCCATTAGCTTAGTTTACACATCATCTATGTGAATACGCCCTGCCTATCCATTTTCAGTACATATTCCATCTGTCATCATACCATATTTATCCATTCAAATGATGTTCTTGTGTATCAGACGTTCAAAAGGAAGAGGGCGATTGCTGATCGTGGACGAGCACAAGCAAAGTATTTGGAAAAGGTAGTGGCACCTAATAAATCAAATAGCCCATTAGGTGTATGCTACTTCTTGAGCTTGCGTTGTATTCCCTCGAAGAGGAAAGGGAGATGCAGCACGGTAGCATAAGTATTTCCCTCAGTTTTTGGGAACCAAGGTATCAATCCAGTAGGAGACCACGCGCGAGTCCCTCGCACCTGCACAAACAAATAAGAACTTCGCAGCCAACACGATAAGGGGTTGTCAATCCCTTTATGGTCACTTACGAAAGTGAGATCTGAAAGAGATGATAGTTTATATTTTTGGTATTTTTGTTTATAAGAACAAAAAGTAAAAGCGGAAAAAGTAAAGTAGATGTAGATTGATATGTTGAGAATAGACCCGGGAGCCATAGTATTCGCTAGTGGCTTCTCTCATGATAGCGATATTCTACGGCGGGTAAACAAATTACTGTTGAGCAATTGATAGAAAAGCGAATAATTATGAGACTATCTAAGCATGATCATTGTATATTGGCATCACGTCCGAGACAAGTAGACCGAAACGATTCTGCATCTACTACTATTACTCCACACATCGACCTCTATCCAGCATGCATCTAGTGTATTGAGTTCATAAGAACAGAGTAATGCCTTAAGCAAGATGACATGATGTACAGGGATAAACTCAAGCAATATGATATAAACCCCATCTTTTTATCCTCGATGGCAACAATACAATACGTGCCTTGCTGCTCCTACTGTCACTTGGAAAGGACACCGCAAGATTGAACCCAAAGCCTAGTACTTCTCCCATTGCAAGAACTATAGATCTAGTAGGCCAAACCAAACCAATAATTTGAAGAGACTTGCAAGGATATTATGAGCACACATAAAGAGTTCAGAAAAGAACCAAATATTTCTCGTAAATAATCTTGATCAAAAACCCACAATTCATCGGATCTCGACAAACACACCGCAAAAAGAGATTTCATCGAATAGATCTCCTCGAAGACCGAGGAGAACTTTGTATTGAGATCCAAAGAGAGAGAAGAAGCCATCTAGATACTAGCTATGGACCCAAAGGTCCGTGGTAAACTACTCACAACTCGTGGTGAGGGCGATGATGATGAAGAAGAAGAACTCCGTGATGGATCCCCCTCCGGTGGAGCTCTGGAACAGGCCCCAAGATGGGATCCCACGGGAACAGAAGGTTACAGCGGTGGAATTAGGGTTTTCTCTCTGGTGCTGATGGTTTCGGGGTACATGGACTTATATAGGAGGAAGGAGGACATCGGGGGACGCTCGAGGGGCCCACGAGGCATGGGGCGCACCCTGGGAAGGGGGACGCGCCCCCCACCCTCGTGGGCACCTCGTGGCCCCCCTGACGTGGTTCTCAAGTTCCATGTGCGTGATTTTCTCCAAAAATATCTCTTGCGAAGGTTTCATTCCGTTTGGACTCTGTTTGATATTCCTTTTCTGCAAAACCCTGAAACAGGCAAAAATAGCAATCTGTACTGGGCCTTTGGGTTAGTAGGTTAGTCCCAAAAATGATATAAAACTGTATGACAAAGCCCATTAAACATCCAAGACTTCATAAATAATAGCATGAAACAATAAAAAATTATAGATACGTTGGAGACGTATCAGTGTAGTTGCAATATCACCTGACCCACAAAACACCCCAACTCTAGCAGACTCTAACCCTTCTACACTGGTCATTTCTGATGCCCCAACTCAGCTGACCCTGACTGCAGCAAACATTATGATTATGCCAGTTGACATAGCACCAGCTCTACGATGCAAAACCCCCAATCCAGCAAATAGTACACCAAATCTAGTTGCAAATCCCTTTTTCGAACCATAGAGAGCCCCAATTGCAGCAAATAGGACCCATGTTCCATTTCTTCCCAGTTTAGAAGACAAAGCTTATATTGTTGTCAGGAACTTTGTGCGCATCTTTCCTTCATGGAAAGATTATACCGCAGACACAGAACAATTTCCGGTCTTCCTCCGCAACTTACGCGTAAGTAATGTACTAATGTTATTCATGGTCATTGTTGCATATGTTTCTGCTGATAGAATACACAAGATTTCATTCTTTTGAATAGGTGAGGACCAAACTGGATTGTGAAGACGAGCAAGGGTTGGTTGCACTTTTCAATCACTCGTTGATGAAGTATCGTTCCTACCTGAGGCAAGCGCACTTCGATGGCAAGCCTCTGAACGAAATTTCTGTAAAGTCTCCGGTGCTACATTTATCCGACGGTGACTGGAATAATCTTGTTACACATTGGTCTCGGCTGCAGCGTAAGGTACTATCTATGATATCACATCACAATTTGAACTACATTTCTGCATTTGTCTTAACGTCTAACTTGTACGAAAACTGTTAGCAGAAGAACATTCATTCTCAAGGGACCACAAAATCTCGCAACCATACTGCACACTGCATTGCTCTTGTGAGTACCTCTTGCCATGTATGACCATACTTACTTTCATAGTTGTTTGATTATGTAGCATCACTGCACATGTTAGCCTTGCTATCGTCCATTTGGTGGACATAATAAGATCCGTATGGACTCTTACATAAATTTAGAATCAACCCAATGCTTTTTAAGAGGTTCAGCTCTGCAGTCCTCTTGTAAGGACTGAACGTCGTCTATCACTGTACTTACATTAACATCTACTCCCTCCGTCCCATAATATAAGAATGTTTTGTACAGTACACCAGTGTTCAAAACACTCTTGTATTATGGGAAGAGGGATTGGTTAATTGTGTACCATTCTGCATCTTATCTCCCTCGCCCACCATTTACTAAAAAAGATCAGATCTATATTTAATCTTACCAAAAAGTAGAATACACAGACAATGCCAGTGCAGAAGTGTAGCCCATTGCTCTTGCCAGTACATTTTGTCCTGTAATTCTTGTACTTCCAGGGATTGGTAGTTGATTATGTAGCATCAATCTGCATCTTATCTTCATTATCCTCTATCCCTTCCAATATTATCATATCTATAATTACTCTCTACAAAATGTAGAGTACGGCAATGCTTATGAAGAAGATTATGTGCTGAAATTCTTCAGTTATCCTTCCCTTGACATGGAGAAGGGCATTCTAAAGCCGATGTTAACTGTTAATGTAAGTCAGTCCTTCTAAAGAATTTATCATTAATTGTTGTTTAATTTGCTCATACTCCCTATCATTTACTGCTGTTTAGTTTGCTGTTTCTACCAAAATGCATGTTTGCAAGAACCGTAAGTTCTAAGTTTTACTTGTAAAACCAAATTCCTTATTCATACCATGCACATTACTCAATACTCCCTATATGTATGCTTGTTTTTGTGGATCTATAATCCAGTGTGTGGTGAAGCAACCCACGTTTGCACCTTGTCATCTCCTGTTTTATCTTATTGATGTGGTTGATGATATGAACAACATGCCATGCAAATTAACCAAAATAGATACAATGATTTTCTTTGCCCTTCATCTATGCTTGTTATGTTGACATGGTAATCCAGTAGTGTGGTGAAGCTCCCCGCATTATGAGCAATGCCAAATTATGCTATTGATATTTTGAACTTACTTTTTATTTTCTAATTTGAAATTGGATGGAATTGACAGCATAGTTATCATCTTTGTTTATACACGTGCAAAACCTGTCATCTCTCTACTTTGTTTAAGGGTGATATGCCTGATGGCATGCACAAGTCTGCTGAAGGATGTGAGACAAACCCAACATATATTGCAGCAAAGAAGGCAAAACATCTTGAAGATAGCGAGACAACCCAAAGTCTTGTCTTCATGCAGTGTTCAAGTTACTTGAGACTAGCAGTCAGATAAGCTCACAGAATTCGTTGTCTGAATCAGTTCGACTTCTTCAGTCCCAAGTTCTAGCAGAAAGGCATTCTGCAACTCAACTTCGACTTGAAGTCCTATCTCTAAGAAAGATTGCGGAGAACACCAATGAGAACCTCATTGCTAAACAGCTACACCTGGAAGCTATGACCGACATGCTAGGCCAGTCTCACAGCCTTGCTCAGCAGCTTGCGCAGCAATTCCCGTGCAAGGCTAAGCTTTCTTGAACTGTCTTGGAAGTGGTCTCGGTTCAGTATTATTTTGTTACCTTGCAATGGTGCCCAATTTTTGTAATCTGCCTCTTCGTTGCGCGTTATGATCACTGGTGGCGAACTTCGATGCCCGGTGGATGTAATATACCATAAATCCTTTATTGTATAGTGTAGGTTTGTTCTTAATTCTTACTAGTTACTGCCATCATTCGCTATCTGAAAAAAATATCAGATGTAGTCGACCGGGCCGAAACATTCGCCTGTAACGGGCTTGGTGTTTAGCGGGCCACAATTGGGCCGGCCTGCATCTTTCTTGGGCCCGAATCATTGGGGCCTTCACACTTTGCGCGAGGCCCACAACTTACATCGACCTATATTTTAGTTGGGCCTTTTGTGGATCCAGCGCTTAGTTTGGCCCAGGTAGCATTGGGCCATTAACAAGCTGAGTATTGTACTGGCCTGTTACGGCCCAGATGAAACCATGGGCCTTTAGCAGGCCGAAATGCATATTGGGGCTCAATTTTCACTAGTCGTCGACGGGCCTTCAGCGGGCTGAAATGTAGATGGGGCCTTTTTGGGCCCAGTTATATCATGGGCAGTTAACAGGCCAAAACATATCTCGGGCCCTAGTTGGCCCACTGATATCATGGGCCTTTAAGAGGCCCAAAGTCACGTTGGGCTTAATTGTTGCCACCTTTATCACGGGTCGTTAGTGGGCCCGATGTCCTATCGGACCATATATGGCCCATGGGCAGCACGGGCCATTCCCAGGCCAAAAGTCACACCGGGCTGAAATGGGCCCATGTCTACATCGGGCCTCTAACAGGCTGAAAGTCACTGGGCTGTATTTGGGCCCAAATATTCGGCAAACAATTAACGGGTCAGATGTGGCTTCGGGCCATAAATGGGCCCAAATATTCGGTGGACAATTAATGGGCTAGATCTGGCTTCGGGGCGTAAATGGGCCTTTATTAAGCAGGCCATTATTGGGCTGGCCCACTAGTACCTGAGTAAGTACTACAGGCCTTTGACTGGGCCGGCCTTTTTAACCTATATGGGCCTCTGCTGGGGCCGTGCCACGTGTCGACATATCACAGGCCAAAAGACGTCATGGGCCATACATGGGCCGGAAGTTAAAACGGGCTGGAATTATACTGGACGGCCCGGATGACGGTAATGGGCCTAATTCGGATAGGCCGTAAATGGGCCCTCGGTTAGCGGGCTGTAAATGGGCTATATGCGAACAGGCCGTTAACAGGCTTGCTGTGGGCCGGCCCGCCATCTTTTGACCAAGTTAAACGGGCCGGCCTTTTCACAGGAATGGGCCTCTGTTGGGCCGTGTCATGTGTCGACGTGTCATAGGCGCTTTGTGTCCAATGAGTGGATGACATTTGTCCCAACGGTGAGCCGACACGTGTTTCCCCTAGCCAATGATGATTTTACACGTGGAAAATCCCCATTGGTCGGGGCTATTAACGGGTTATCGGATCCAAACCCGGACCCGATAGCATAACGGCGTTTCGTTACGGTGGATGCCACGTGTCGCTCACCCTTGACGAAAGCACTTCTGTGACGCATGATTTATCATCATGGAAGTGGACACTTCCGTGATGATAATTTTGGTAATGTCATGGAACACTTCTACGACAGCACATGTATGACTATCTTGATTCTGTCATAAAATCGTCATGGATGTACATGCATGACAGAAAACGTGACCTACTGTGACAAACACGTATCATCACGGAAGTGTATTTTTTTGTAGTGTATATACTACCCTTCGAATGGTTTGTGTTTAACCGTCGAGCAACAATAGCCCCCAAGCTAAAAGTTCTATCACGATACAATGCATGGCGCAATAGTAAGGTCGGGTGAACTGAGAGTTCCACTCTCCCCATGACCAGTCAGACATCTCTCAGCAAATAATGCATAATAACATAAGATGGGAAAATGTAAATTAGCAACTCTAGATTCAGACACTCCTCTCTCTTCCCCCACAGTAGTTTCAAAGATGAAATCTGCATGTCTCTAGGACGTGGCTCGCTGACATGGCCATCATAAGGTATTTTGCCAACATTGCAAAAATCATAAAATGTCATTTCCTTGGACTCATCATATAAGTGGAATTCTACCATGGGTGGATCCTTCCTAGAATGAAAGTGAAAGTTTTGCACGAAGGTATTAGTGAGTTAAATGAATGCATCTTCCTGTGGGACTTCATTGAGGAATTCAGAGATTTATCTGTGTTTGAAAGCAATTGCAGATCTCTCCTCAAGGATACTCTGTTAACATAACCTAACAACCAGAAAATATACTGGAAGTAGAGGGGCAAAATAAAAGGAGTAAATTTTGGGGATGAAAACACAAAATTCTTTCATACAAAAGCTACCATCAACCACATGCATAATAAAATTGCAATGCTGATCAATGAGGATCAAGTTGAAGTTACTGATCATGAAGGAAAAACAGTCATTCTATGGGAGGCATTTAGAACAAGATTGGGTCAATCTACAGGTCATACAATGCATTTTGACCTAAATAACCTTTATGAACAACATGTAGACCGTCAAGTGTTCTTGGACTTGGAAACCCCTTTTACTAAGGAGGAAATTGATGATGTAGTTAAAAGCCTACCAACTGATAAATCTCTAGGTCCAGATGGTTTTAACAATGAGTTCATCAGAAATTGCTGGGATATTATAAAAGGAGATGTTACTGATCTCATCATGGCCTTCCATGCTGGTGCAGTGGATCTAGAAAGCATAAACACTTGTTTCATCACTCTGATTCCTAAAAAGGAAGTTCCAATGTCCCCAAATGGTTTTAGGCCAATTTCTTTGCTCAATTGTGTGTTTAAAATCATAACAAAGCTATTGGCCAATAGGCTGCAGAAAGTTATACTCAAAATGGTGCATATTAACCAATATGGTTTCCTCAAAGAGACAGTGATTCAAGATTGCTTAGGATGGGCATATGAGTATATTCATCAATGTCATAAATCAAAGGACGAAATGTTAGTTATCAAATTGGATTTTGAGAAAGCTTTTGACACTATTGAACATCAAGCAATCATTGAAATTTTTAGAGCTAAGGGGTTTGGTGAAAAATGGATTTCTTGGATGCAATTATTGTTCTCCTCTGCATCTTCTGCTATCTTGTTAAATGGTGTGCCTGGAAAAAAATTCTACATCAGAAGAGGTGTAAGGCAGGCGGGATCCATATTCCCCACTAATTTTTGTGCTGGCTGCTGATCTTTTGCAATCTATACTCCACAGAGCCATGAGATTGAATCTAATCACACCTCCACTCCAAGTAAATGTTTGCCCTGACTTCCCAATAGTTCAATATGCTGATGACACTCTGGTTATAATGCAAGCACATGCTAGGCAGCTTATTTGTCTCAAAGCATTGTTAAACACTTCTGCTTCAGCAACTGGTCTTAAGGTAAATTATAGCAAATCAACCATGGTGCATGTAAACATTGCCGAAGAGAGAGTAGAGCTATTTACAAACACTCTTCAAATGTGCTAGAGGGCAATTTCCTTTCACTTACCTAGGTCTGCCACTGGGAATTTATAAGCCAACTGTGGAGCAATGCTTACCTCTGGTAAACAGGATTGCAAAAAGAATTGCTGGAATCTCATATTTCATGAATCGGGCAGGAATGCTATTGTTGGTTCAATCAGTGCTTGCATCTCTCTCGGTTTTTTTCATGACTTGCTTGGACATTCCAATCACAATCAAGAAGCAGATTATGAAATATCTAAGGCACTATCTTTGGAGGAGCCCGGATATGGAAGACAGAAGACCTGCAATGGTAGCTTGGCAAACTATTTGTAGGCCAAACAGCAAGGAGGACTAGGGGTTCTAGACATTTACACTCACAATGGAACATTACTCATGAAAAACTTGCACAAATTCTTTAACAGGCATGATATACCATGGGTACACATGATTTGGGAAACTTATTACAGTGATGGGAAACTACCCGGAGACACTATGATTGGTTCATTCTGGTGGAAATCAAATCTGGCTCTCCTTGATCAGTTTAAATCAATAGCGAGATGTATTGTGGGTGATGGCAAAAGTTCTCTATTCTGGGATGATTTATGGCACCAAGCAGTGTTAAAACAACAGTTCCCTCACTTGCATTCTTTTGTCAAGAACACTGCAATAAGTGTCAATCAAGTGGTGCATACCGAGTATCTACAAGACTTATTCCATCTACCTCTGACAACACAATCTTATGATGAATTCTTACAGATGGAAGACATTTGCATATCTTTGAGGCAATCTGAGTTCATAGATGCTTTGGACACCTGGAGTTACATCTGGGGTAATGAATTGTATTCTTCAAATAAAGCATACAATGTGCTGATTGGACATAAGCAAACACCACCTCACTTCACCTGGATTTGGAAGAGCTCATGTCAGCCAAAACATAAAGTTTTCTTCTGGATGTTGTTACATGACAAAGTCAACACAAGAAACTTGTTAAGGAGGAAAAACTTTGAGCTTGAAGTGTACAATTGTGCAGTAAGGGACTGTTAACATGAGGAAACTTTGCATCATCTTCTTTGGGGATGCCCATTTGCTCAGCAATGATGGGACTTTATTTGTCCCACAAGAACACCAAACCTTTCAGTACTAGAAGCATTCCAAGACCTAAAGGATAAGCTCACTTACCCATTCTTTATGGAGATCATTATACTGGGATCATGGGCTATTTGGATAACTAGAAATAATAAGATCTTTGAAAATATTGATCCCACTTTTCATGGATGGAAATTCATCTTCAAGGAGGAGCTGAAATTACTCAAGCACAGAATGAAACAGAAGTTTGACACGCAATTCTCGGAATGGTTGGACGCATTGATGTAATTATCCTCTTTTTTAGTAGGATATTTGTCTTTTCTAGGCCTTTTCTCTAGTTTCTTTTATCCCTTTATTTTCTCCTTTTTCTCTTTTCTAGTGGCTTAACTCAAGCCCTTTTAAGACATTTTGTTGCTTCGCTCTGTTATTAATAAAAATTGTAGTGGTGTTTTACCCTACTGTTTATAGTCAAAAAAGGTATTAGTGAGTAGGAGGTATTGGTCACACCGATCTTGGAGGAAGGGGATGATGCCGGCGTTGTCTGCCAAATAATAGAAACCTTCATAAATTCCTGCCTCCGTCAAGAATATATCACTTGGCCATTCACACGGCCGAACCTCTTCCGCACGTGGAAGGTTGTACTTGGGATTCTCCACCGGAGTGTCCTCCGAAGTTTCCTCCATGTTACGGCTTGATGAGCCTCTTAACCACCTCCTCATGGTTTTCGTTTCCTCTAAAAAATTCTGTAGTTTTTAGTGACTCGAAATAAAAGTGAACAAAACTCAACCAAAGTGATAGCAACTACTCCTACAAGTGTCTAGAGGTAAATCATGCAACAAAACTACTTTGGACCATATAAATTTGACATGCAAGCTCAAGAACATGGTCACCACAGCAGCAAAAAATTGCAATATATAAAGCACTAGAGCAAAAACTAATTGGATCATTGGAGGAGTCACATACCGAAGAACAAGCTCCAAAACAGTTTTGGAAATGGAGCAATGAGCAAGGAGATCGAAAATGGCAGCAAGATGGGCAAGAACACGAGTTTGAGCAATGGTGTGATTTTTTCTGGAGGAAGTAGTGGATGGGTGGCTGGAATAAGAGAGGGGGCCTACGTGGGCCCCACAAGACACATAAGCGTGCCTGTGAGCTTGTGGCTCACAGGTGCACCCTCGAGTGTGTTCAGTGCCAGAAATTCTCAAATATTATACAAAAAACAATACTAAATTTTTAGGGCATTTAGAGAACTTTTATTTTCTCGTCATTTTTTTATTGAACGGATAATTCAGAAAACTTAAAAATAATAGTATTTCCACTTTATGAACTCTAAATAACAGAACGTAAAAAGTGGGTACAGAGAGTTGTGTTTACTAAATTCATCCATCTCATGCCCGTCAAAAGGAATCCATTAATAAGGTTGATCAAGTCTTATTAACAAACTTCTTCCGAATGACATGAAACCAGAGAATCTTCGTATAACACTAGGTTACCTCACCAGGGATATGCAAGTCCCCAAAAATAAGAATATAATATTTCTTTGTGACAGTAGGAATAGGGAATTCAAAACCTCCAATAGCGATTGTTGAAATTTTTCCAATAGAATTGATGCTATTCACTTGAGGTAGTTTCCTCGGAAAGTGTACCGTATGCTCATTGCCATTAACATGAAAACTGACATTGTCTTTGTTGCAATCAATAACAACTCCTGTAGTATTCAAAACGGTTCTACCAAGGATGATCAACTGTCACGCCCAAGATGTGATTCTATCCCGATCATGTGATGACTCGTGATTGGGGCACAACCGCATTTTGGGCGCTTAGCAAGATGGATATCATTACATCGTACCATTACATGAATAGATGGGGATACATACAAGTCATACAATTCCACATGAATACAGCACATCATATACAAGACATCCGCCTACGGATGAAAACATGAAAATCACAACGACATCCATCCTACTATCCCAGGCTGCCGACAAGGAACCTATCCCAAGACTGACAAAGAAGAAGAAGAAAGAACTCCAAACAAGTAAGCATCGCTCTCACGTTAAGTCATCGGAAACGTGCACCTGCAACTATTTTTGTAGTATCTGTGAGCCAAGAGGACTCAGCAATCCCATAACCATGGGTATCAAGACTAGCAAAGCTTAATGGGTATGGAGAGGTTAAGTGGTGAGGTTGCAGCAGCGGCTAAGCATTATATGGTGGCTAACTTACGAGTACAAGAATAAGATGAGAATCTACGCAAACGGTCGTGAACTAGTAATGATCGCTAAGTGATCCTGAACTACCTACGAGTCAAACATAACTTCTCAAAATGAAAAGAGACGGTCATGGTTACTCACGCGGTTGGTGAATTTTATTTCAGATCCTCTGTCAAGTTTTCTCCAACTGAACATTAACAAATTCGAATCTGCCACATAACCGCGGGCACGGCTTTCGAAAGATGATAACCCTGCAGGGGTGTCCCAACTTAGCCCATCACAAGCTCTCACGATCAACAGAGGTAAATAAAACCTTATCGTAGGGACAATCCGATCAGACTCGAAATCCCGGTGCACAAGACATTTTGACAATGGTAAAACAAGTTCAGCAAGACCTCACGGCGTGCCGACACCCTGATAGTAGGTGCACGTATCTCGTTTCAGGCCACGTCCGGATGAGCACTACGTACAGCAACCGAAGACCCCAGATAACTAGGTGGCACCTCAAGTGGCTCTAGTTTGGGACCAACACCATCAGCACTGGCCCCCCTGTAAAATGTGGTACGAACCTCGGGTAGCGCTAACTCCCTATGCGTCAAATTTAATTAAGTTTATTATGTGGGGAAAATGGTAAAACCAATGTTGGGCCTTGCTGGAGGAGTTTCATTCAAAGCGGACTGTCAAGGGGGTCCCATACCCCCAACCATGTTAGGAACACAAAATCAAAGAACATAACACTGATTTATCGGTTCTTAAGGCGGCATGAGTGGAGCAAAACACCGAGCAAAAGGCCAAGCCTTCCACCCATTGCCAAGTATATAGGTGCATTAATTATAGTAATAGATATTGTGATATTCCCAAAATATCCAAGTTCCGACATGGAGCAATCTTCATCTTCACCTGCAACTAACAACGCTATAAGAGGGGCTGAGCGAGCGGTGACATAGACAAACAACGATTTGCTAGGATGGTGTCAAAGGTTAGAGGTTTCACGGCAACAATGAGAGGCTGACAACAAAAGATAGGCATCACGGCATATAGTGGTAGCATCGAGACAACTAGCATAGCAATGATAGTAATGAGATCCAAGGTGACGGTCATCTTGCCTGAGATCCCACAAGGAAGAAGAACGAGTCCATGAAAAAGAAGAAGCCATGAAGACGAACCAAGTGTAGTCGAACGAATCCTCACGATCGCAGCGAACCAAGAACTAACAAGAAGAATCAAACAACACGGTAAACACACAACACATAACAAGACATGATGCTCAACCAAGTATGATGCATGACAAGGCTACATGATGCTACTCATGGCAAGGGATAAAGCATACAAGATCAACACAACCAAGCAAGTTTAAATGAGGCCGGAAACAACATATAAAAATTCCGGTAAGTCCTCATATGCAAATTTCAAAATTGATCCAGATATGAACAAACCTTAAGTTAAAGTTGTTAAATAGCAAGTTAACATGCACCATGATGATCTACATGAAATTATAGTCAAGTTACATATAAGGTTCATTTAATTCGGAGCTACGGCCTAGAAGATATGAGCAAAGCAAGATGAACATGGCATTGATGCAAAATGCATTCATTCATCAAGCACACACTCTCAAAACATGGATACAACATGACATGATGCATCTACATGCAAAACCAAGCAAGTTTCATATAGAGCATGCTCAATACGGAGCAACGGTTCAACACATACACACGAAACAAGTTTAAAGGACAAGCTGTCCACAACAGCAAATAGACATCTTACAAGCATTAAAACAACATGCTACAAGTACAATATAGGCCCAAGCATGGCATGAACTCTAAGTACTGATCACATGCTTCCAATATCATCAAGTATCAGGTCCATATGCATCAAGAGTAAACCAACATGATCAAGGCAACAAGCAAACTTTATATCACAGATTATGACTTAGTGGAAAACAGATCATATACATGAGCAGATTTAATATATTGACATGTTGAAGGCAAGGAATAAATAAGCTACATCACAAGAATATGGCAAGCAAAATCATGGCATGCTAGAACACAACATGGAGCTCAAGGAACACAAGATGGCATATACATGGGAGCAATAGGTTCATGGCATTCATCAAAACAAGATAGGAACACTCTTATAGAAGATTCTCAGACTTAGTGAAATAAACTGAACATGGCAGCAAAAACGACAAGTAGGCATGTTTGCAAGCTTGTGCAACTCATCTCAAAGCATATCATGGCTTGTGAATATAACAAACAGCAAGAAGACATGTTTATGCAGCTACTCATGGCAAGAACATGGTCATAGGATGCATAGAATACTTCGTATTCACATGGCAAAACTGAACTTACTGATAACAGGCTAATAGAAACATTATATAGCAATTTGAGAGCAAGAAAGAGACAAGCTACAGCAACTTATAATTGCAAACCAGGACATGGATGGATATAGGCATATAGCATAACATGATCTTCAAGACATGCCCATTGGACATACCAAAACATGCATGTATATGACTGTAGCATCAAGCAAACATGGCATCACAATATAACAGTTTTAGACTTAGCAGTTTTCAACAAGTCTCAGAAAACAACAAACATCAAGTAGGTCACTTTTCAAGCTTGTTCCACTCACCACAAGGCATATCATGAAAAGTGGATTGCACCATAGCAAAGATGACATGATTGTGCTCCTAACACATGTCGACATGATGCTCAAACAAAAATCACACAAAAAGATATGAAAAGACAAATCAGCAAGTTATAAGAATTTTCAGCACTTAACAACCACTTATCACTTTGCAACAGAGATTAGCATGGCAAGATGCAACCTAACATGCATGCAACTCACAACATCATGTAGAGCACATCAAGATGAACATTTTGACATATAATACACCCAATTTGGACAATCATGCACAAAGTTACAGCCACTTAAACATGCATATATGATGATTTGAAAACTGGGGACTTAGTCATTTCGGCCACTGAGCGTTATAAGCTAAATGTCGCCCAGAGCGGGGAATAGTGCTTCTCACCATGGGCCAAATGGGCCAAGGGGCTGCTGGAGCTGGGCTTGAGGGGATGGAGCTGGGCTGGAGGGAGGCGGACCGAGTCGCCGACGGGCAGGCTGGGCCGCAGCGGGGCCCACCCGAGTAGCTCAGCCATCCTCCTCGACCAGGAGTCCGAGCGAGGTGGTGGCGGCCGGCGGGACTCCGGCAGGCAGCGGTGAAGGACGACCCGGCGGGGTGGGACTCGCGGACCCATGCCAGCTCGGCTGGCTCCGGTCAGAGGGGCGGCTGGTTGGCCGGCAGGACTCGTGCAACGGCAGGGAAGAAGAGACGGTGGCCGGATCTCGCCAAATCCGACACACGGTGGCGAGCTCCCAAGGGCTGGCACGCGTGGATCTCCGACGAGGCGAGGCGCTGAGCAGGCGGCAGACTTGCGACGATGGGGTTCGGCCAAGCGACGTCAGCGCGGAGGTGAGGTGGCGGAGAAGCGGAGACGACGGGCGTGGGGAGCCAGCGGCGAGGGCGCTCGGAGGCGAGGCGGCGGAGTGGCGGCTCGAGCGCGCGAGGGGCGCGGGCCGCGGGCCGCGGCGGCGGATGGCTCGGGCCCGGGCAGGCTCGATTCGGGCCCTACAGGCTGGCGTGGTGGAGGGAGCTGGGGGTGGTGAAGTCGACGCGCGGGAGTGGCCGAGGCCGGCGGCTGGTAGCGGCGCAGCCAACCAGAGAGCGCCAAATGGCGCGTGTGAGGTGGCCGACGGTGGATTTGGAGGAGAGAGGAGGTGGGAGATGGCTGGTGGCACGGAAATTGAGGAGGGGAGATGCTAGAGGTAGGTGGAGGGGCTAGGCTGCCCAAAATGGACAAGGGGTGTCCATTTATAGCGGAGGGCTAGGGTTTGAGGGATTTGGGGTGGTTTCGGACCTTCGGATCGAAATCGGATGACACCGGATGATAGAGGGGGTAGGCTGGGACTAGGTGGTGTTAGTGGGCTGTGTAGGAAGAGTCTCGGATTGAGAGGAGAGAAGAGAAAAAAATGCCCGGCAACTGTTTCCGGATACCGAAAACATCTGACGTGCTGACAACGGTGCCGCTCTACGTTTAACGGTTGGACTATCAAACGGACTCCGAATGCGATAAAATTTGGGAGACAGTCTGTCTACCCTACAATAAGATCACACGCCAAGTTTTGACTCATCCCGAGAACATTTTCCGGCCACTTACAAAATTATATTCAGAGGTGTCGCGGGCACGTGCGAGTGTGTCTCGGCTCCGAACAGACAACGGGGAGGACGAGGGATACGGGCAACTACGGACGGATGCAAGTTTTGAAAATGATGCAGATGAAATGCACATGATGACATAGCAAAATGCAACACACAAGCAAAAGACATGGCCACGACAGCGAATAACTGGAATACACCTGGCACGTCGGTCTCGGGGCGTCACAACACTCCCCTACTAACAAGAGAACTTGTCCCCAGATCTTAGGAATGAGACGTAAGTGAAAAAGGAAGAAGGTGAAATCAAAGAACCTTGAGAGGTTGAGCCACTTGAAAGGAAGAATACAACGAAGATGAATAAGATTGAGAAGCTTCCGTACACAAGAGGAATCAAATAAGAAATACGAGAACCTTGTAGGTTGAAAGACATGAAACAAGAGCTCAAGGAACAAGAATGACTTTGAAACCACTCTGTCTAATAAGAGATAGAAAAGGAATAAGAAAAGAAAATTTAGGCAGCACTCCGGTTGGAAAGGAAGGAATAGAACACGATCTTGAGAAGATGGAATGATACTTCACGAGAGGAACAACATAATTCCTCTGGAAGAAATTGAAAGAATGGAATGAAAAGAACGGAGAAGAAGATGACAACTTCCACTACAATGAGCTTGGAAGAGACTCTTCAAGAGAAAGGCTTGAATGGAGTTTTTGAGAAAATCAACAACAAAAGAATAAGCTTGTTGTGGGCTTATGGAAAACATCTCAAACTTGAGGTGAATTATGCCACAACCAAATTCTTGAATAGATGAGATGAAGGAAGAAAAGTAAAACTCCACTTCAAAAGAATATATAGAATTATTTACATCTCGAGGTGCAAAAGTATAATGCTTGATCTTCCCCACAAGAATTTGATGAATATTTGAAGAATGAATTAAATCACGAAGAACCACCATGACGAACTCCTGTAACAAAAGGATGATGAGATGGAATGAAGGACGGAAAGAATAAGACTAAGGCCTTGCAAAGATTAAGATGGAGGTTCCGACGAGATAGCCGAGAAAACTTTGAACTCCAGAAACGAAAAGGTGAAAACACTTAGGATTAGAATTTATTCATCATGAACAAACTCTGACGGAAGGGATTAATCAACTTGATGAAAGAAGAATAAGAATTATGTTATGCTTATCCTCCACCAATTAAATTGATGTGAAGCAATGGATTTGCATAGTACTTATTCGCGTTGAGAATGATTAAAGAGGGATACAACGCCGAACTTGAGAAGTCTTCATGAACCACCAGTAGGAATTGAAACCGAGCTATTAAAGAGGGCAAACCACCAGAAGAATTTGAAAATGAGCTAAGCAAAGAGAAGGGATCGCCGGAAAGAATTAGAATATGAACGAAAAAAGAACGAAGAGATCGCGAATGGATCAAAGAATGCTTGAACGAAGCACCAGAAGAATATGTAGGCGAACGAAGAGGCATCAATTAAGAATAGTTGGAGGACGAAGTTGAAAACTGAGAACGAAGAAATCTTCTGAAATGATGGCCTTCGGAGGAACACGATGGAAAGAATTCATGAAAAGCTCCGGATGTGTAACACAAGAATTTGTCATGATCGAAACAATTTGAAGGGATGGCATTAAGCTCGAACGACGAATAGTCGAGAGAATGGACAAGATTTAGAGGAAAATCTTCTTTGGTCTTCAAATGACGACGAGGAACACTACCAAATTATTGAGATACTCCGGACGAATTAAAAAAAGAAATTTGAACCAACGATGAAAAGAATTTGAAGGCGATCTTGGAGAAGGCATATGACTGATGGAAAACCATTCTTACATCACACTTTGAAAAGAATTTGAAAATAGCTCCATGAAAATTTGAAGAGTCAGGTAAGATACTGGGAAATGACCTGTGGGTTATGAGCCCACCAAAAAGAAAACACTGTTGGAAAGCATTATTCGAGTGAGAATTGATGCATTGGAACAATTGAAAGACTCAAATCAGGTGACAACCTCGAACTAACTGAATGCAACCAATAATTTTCTGAGATGTCTTTGGAACTCGGGAACAATTAAATGGTAAGAGGCGAACGAGACATTTCAACCAAGGAAAGATATGAACAACACTGAGAACAAATTAAATTGGAACCATTGGATAAGAAAAGAGATGAAGAATGCCGAACTAGACTAGAATTCACCAGTTGAAATAATTGAGGGAAGAATGCAAAGGCTTCGCACAAGTAGGATGGATACTCGATTAAGAACTCCGGCTCCGAGAAGAAAAGAAAAAGGGTGGGCGGGTGGGAAAAAGAAAGACCACTTCGGACGGTGAAAACGACGCTGGTTGGGAAGAACTGAGGATTGAACTAGCAAAATATTAAGAGGGTCGAATCAACTTGACGAGAATTGCACCGGATGAAAAGAGCTGACATCGCAACGAATGAAAACTAACCGCGTGATCCTAAAAAAATTTGAAGGGTGAGAGGAGTAATACAAAACACCTACGTCAAGATTCCTCACCAGAGCGACGAACGGGTTGAGGAGTAAAAATAATTCCTACTCTCCGTTATAACTAGACACCGAAAAAGTTCTCTTCTAGACTCGACAACTGCCAAACTACGATCAATCAAGGGGGATCCTATGGTCGGTCAAGGCTCTGATACCAACTTGTCACGCCCAAGATGCGATTATATCCCGATCACGTGATGACTCATGATTGGGGCACAACCGCATTTCGGGCGCTTAGCAAGTTGGATATCATTACATCGTACCATTACATGAATAGATCGAGATACATACAATTCCACGTGAATACAACACATCATATACAAGACATCCACCTACGGATGAAAACATGAAAAGCACAACGACAACCATCCTCCTGTCCCAGGCTACCGACCAGGAACCTATCCCAAGACTGACGAAGAAGAAGAAGAAAGAACTCCAAACAAGTAAGCATTGCTCTCATGTCAAGTCATCGGACACCTACACCTGCAACTATTTTTGTAGTATCCGTGAGCCACGAGGACTCAGCAATCCCATAACCATGGGTATCAAGACCAGTAAAGCTTAATGGGTATGGAGAGGTTAAGTTGTGAGATTGCAACAGCGGCTAAGCATTATATGGTGGCTAACTTACCAGTACAAGAATAAGATGAGGATCTACGCAAACGGTCGCGAACTAGTAATGATCGCTAAGTGATCCTGAACTACCTATGAGTCAAACATAACCCCACCGTGTTCTCTTCTCAAAATGAAAAGAGACGGTCATGGTTACTCACGCGGTTGGTGTATTTTATTTCGGATCCTCTGTCAAGTTTTCTACAACCGGACATTAACAAATTCCAATCTGCCACATAACCGCGGCACGGCTTTCGAAAGATCATAACCCTGCAGGGGTGTCCCAACTTAGCCCGTCACGAGCTCTCACGATCAACAGAGGTAAAAAACTTATCTTAGGGACAACCCTATTAGAGTCGGAATCCCGGTGCACAAGACATTTCTACAATGGGAAAACAAGTCCAGGAAGACCTCTCGGCGTGCCGACACCCTGATAGTAGCCGCGCGTATCTCGTCTAAGGCCACGTCCGGATGAGCACTACGTACAGCAACCGAAGACCCCAGACAAATGGGTGGCACCGCAAGTGGCTCTAGTTTGGGACCAACACCATCAGCATTGCCCCCCTGTAAAATGTGGTACGAACCTCGGGTAGCGCTAACTCCCTATGCGTCAAATTTAATTAAGTTTGTTATGTGGGGCAAATGGTAAAACCAATTTTGGGCCTTGCTGGAGGAGTTTTATTCAAAGCGAACTGTCAAGGCGGACCCATACCCCCAACCGTGTTAGGAACGCAAAATCAAGGAACATAACACCGGTTTACTGGTTCTTAAGGCGACATGAGTGGAACAAAACACCAAGCAAAAGGCCAAGCCTTCCACCCATTGCCAAGTATCTAGGTGCATTAATTATAGTAATAGATATTGTGATATTCCCAAAATATATAAGTTCCGACATGGAGAAATCTTCATCTTCACCTACAGCTAACAATGCTATAAGAGGGGCTAAGCGAGTGGTGACATAGCCAAACAATGGTTTGTTGGGATGGTGTCAAAGGTTATAGGTTTCATGGCAACAATGAGAGGCTGACAACAAAAGATAGGCAGCGCGACATATAGCGGTAGCATCGAGACAACTAGCATAGCAATGATAGTAATGAGATCCAAGGTGACGGTCATCTTGCCTGAGATACCGCAAGGAAGAAGAACGAGTCCATGAAGAAGAAGAAACCACGAAGACGAACCAAGTGTAGTCGAACGAATCCTCGCGATCGCAACGAAACAAGAACTAACAAGAAGAATCAAACAGCATGGTAAACACACAACACATAACAAGACATGATGCTCAACCAAGTATGATGCATGACAAGGCTACATGATGCTAATCATGGAAAGAGATGAAGCATACAAGATCAACACAACCAAGCAAGTTTAAATGAAGCCAGAAACAACATATAACAATTCCGGTAAGTCCTCATATGAAAATTTCAAAATTGGTCCAGATCTGAACAAACCTTAAGTTAAAGTTGATAAACAGCAAGTTAACATGCACCATGATGATCTACATGAAATTCTAGTCAAGTTACATATAAGGATCATTTAATTCGGAGCTACGGCCTAGAAGATATGAGCAATGCAAGATGAACATGGCATTGATGCAAAATGCATTCATTCATCAAGCACACACTCTCAAAACGTGGATACAACATGACATGATGCATCTACATGCAAAACCAGGCAAGTTTCATATAGAGCATGCTCAATACGGAGCAACGGTTCTACACATACACACGAAACAAGTTTAAAGGACAAGCTGTCCAGAACAGCAAATAGACATTTTACAAGCATTAAAACAACATGGTACAAGTACAATATAGATCCAAGCATGGCATGAACTCAAAGTACTGATCACATGCTTCCAATATCATCAAGTATCAGGTCCATAGGCATCAAGAGTAAACCAACATGATCAAGGCAACAAGCAAACTTTATATCACAGATTATGACTTAGTGGAAAACAGAGCATATACGTGAGCAGAGTTCATATATTGACATGTTGAAGGCAAGCAATAAATAAGCTACATCACAAGAACATGGCAAGCAAAAGCATGGCATGCTAGAACACAACATGGAGCTCAATGAACACAAGATGGCATATACATGGGAGCAACAGGTTCATGGCATTCATCAAAGCAAGATGGGAACAAGATATAGCAGATTCTCAGACTTAGTGAAATAAACTGAACATGGCAGCAACAACGACAAGTAGGCATGTTTGCAAGCTTGTGCAACTCATCTCAAAGCCTATCATGGCATGTAAATATAACCAATAGCAAGAAGACATGTTTATGCAGCTACTCATGGCAAGAACATGGTCATAGGATGCATAGAACACTAGGTATTCACATGGCAAAACTGAACTTACTGATAACAGGCTGATAGAAACATTATATAGCAATTTGAGAGCAAGAAAGATACAAGCTACATCAACTTATAATTGCAAACAAGGATATGTAAGGATATAGCATAACATGATCTTCAAGACATGCCCATTGGACATACCAAAACATGCATGGATATGACTATAGCATCAAGCAAACATGGCATCACAATATAACAGTTTCATACTTGGCAGTTTTCAACAAGTCTCAGAAAACAACAAACAGCAAGTAGGTCACTTTGCAAGATTGTTCCACTCACCACGAGGCATATCATGAAAAGTGGATTGCACCACAGCAAAGATGACATGATTGTGCTCCTAACACATGTTGACATGATGCTTAAACAAAAATCACACAAAAAGATAGGAAAAAGACAAGTCAGCAAGTTATAACAATTTTCAGCACAACAACCATTTAGCACTTTGCAACAGAGACTAGCATGGCAAGATGCAACCTAACATGCATGCAACTCACAACATCATGTAGAACACAGCAAGATGAACATTTTGACATATAATACACCCAATTTGGACAATCATGCACAAAGTTACAGCCACTCAAACATGCATATATGATGATTTGAAAACTGGGGACTCTGTCATTTCGGGCACTGAGCGTTATAAGCTAAAAGTCGCCTAGAGCGGGATATAATGCTGCTCACCATGGGCCAAATGGGCCAAGGGGCTGCTGGAGCTGGGCCTGGGTGGATGGAGTTGGGCCAGAGGGAGGCGGACCGGGCTGCCGACGGGCAGGCTGGGCCACAGCGGGGCCCACCCGAGTAGCTCAGCCATCCTGCTGGACCAGGAGGCCGAGCGAGGTGGCGGCGGCCGGCGACCGGCGGCGGAGGATGACCCGGCGGGGCAGAACTCGCGGACCCGGGCCAGCTCGGCCGGCTTCGGCCAGAGGGGCGGCCGGTGGCCGGCAGGACTCCTACAGCGGCGGGGAAGATGAGACAGTGGTCGGATCTCGCCAGATCCGACACACGGCGGCGAGCTCTCGAGGGCTGGTACGTGTGGATCTCCGACGAGGGGAGGCGTGCTGACCAGGTGGCGGACTTGCGGCGGCGGGGTTCGGCCGAGCGACGGTGGCGCAGAGGTGAGGTGGCGGAGAAGCGGAGACGGCGGGCGCGGGGAGCCAGCAGCAAGGGCGCTCAGCGGTGAGGGGGCAGAGCGGCAGCTCGAGCGCGCGAGGGGCACGGGGTTCGGCCGAGCGACGGCGGCGCGGAGGTGAGGTGGCGGAGAAGCGGAGAAGGCGGGCGCGGGGATCCAGCGGCAAGGGCGCTCGGAGGCGAGGGGACAGAGCGGCAGCTCGAGCACGCGAGGGGCGCGGGCCGCGGGCTACGGCGGCGGACGGCTCGGGCCCGGGCGGGCTCGATCCGGGCCCTGCGGGCCAGCGCGGTGGAGGGAGCTGAGGGTGGTGACGTGGACGCGCGGGAGTGGCCGAGGCCGGCGGCTGGTGGCGGCGCAGCCAACCAGAGAGCTCCAAGTGGCGCGTGTGAGGTAGCCGGCGGTGGATTTGGAGGAGAGAGGAGGTGGGAGGTGGCTGGTGGCCTGGAAATTGAGGAGGGGAGATGCTAGAGGTAGGATAAGGGGCTAGGCTACCCCAAATGGACAAGGGGGTGTCCATTTATAGCAGAGGGTTAGGGTTTGAGGGATTTGGGATGGTTTTGGACCTTCGGATCGAAATTGGACGACTCTGGATGATAGAGGGGGTAGGCTAGGCCTAGGTGGTGTTAGTGGGCTATGTAGGAAGGGTCTCGGGCTGAGAGGAGAGAAGAGAAAAAATAACCGGCAACCATTTTCGGATACCGAAAAAGTCCGACGAATATACCGGCAATGGTGCCACTCTATGTTTAACGGTTGGACTATCAAACGGACTCCGAATGCGACGAAATTTGGCACGCGGTCTATCTACCCTATAATAAGATCACATGCCAAGTTTCGACTCATCCCAAGAAAATTTTTCGGCCACTTACAAAATAATATTCGGAGGTGCCGCGGGCGCGTGCTAGTGTGTCTGGGCTCCGAACGGACAACGGAGAGGACGAGGGAGACGGCAACTACGGACGAATACACGTTTTGAAAACGATGCAGATGAAATGCACATGATGACGTGGCAAAATGCAACACGCAAACAAAAGATATGGCCATGACAGCCAATAACTGGAAGACACCTGGCGCATCAGTCTCGGGGCGTCACGTCGACATACTGTCGTCCTCGGGTCTATCAAGAATAACAAAGTCAGTTAAGATAGTGACATTTGCAACTATGACAGGCACATCCTCACAAATACCGACGGGTATGGCATTTGATTTGCCATTTGCAAAGATATTTCAATTGGTGTCAACTTATTCAAATCAAGTATTTGATACAAAGAGAAAGGAATAAAACTAACACCTGCTCCTAAGTCACACAAATCAGTTTTAACATAGTTTCTTTTAATGGAGCATGGTATAGTTGGTATTCCTGGGTCTCCTAGTTTCTTTTGTATTCCAGCTTTAAATGTATAATTTGCAAGCATGGTGGAAATTTCAGCTTCCGGTATCTTTCCTTTATTTGTAACAATATATTTCATATACTTAGCATAAGGAGACATTTTCATAATATCAGTTAAACGAAGGCACAAAAAGACAGGTCTAAGCATTTCACAAAAGCGCTCAAATTCTTCATAATTTTTATTCTTTGAAGATTTAGGAAGAAAAGTCATGGGTTTCTGAACCCATGGTTCTCTTTCTTTACCATGTTTCCTAGCAATGAAGTCTCTTTTCTCATTACTTTTGTTTTTAGGTTGTGGGTTTTCAAGAACAACAACAGGTTCTATCTCCACATCATTATCATTACTAGGTTGAGCATCATTATGAACCTCGTCATTATCATTGCCACTAGGTTCATGTTCATTACCACATTGTGTTTCAGCATCATAAATAGAAATATCATTTGGATTTTAGGTGTGTCTATGGTAGGTTCACTAGAAGCATGCAAAGTTTTATCATTTTTCCTTTTAGATCAACTAGGTGCGTCAATATTAATTCTTTGAGAGTCTTGTTCAATTATTTTACCATGACCTTCAGGATACAAAGGTTCATGGGTCAATTTACCGCCTCTAGTCATAACTCGCATGATCATTTTTCTTATTGTTCATCTCATTAATCATATCATTTTGTTTTTTGAGAACTTGTTCTACTTGAGTTTTTATCATGGAAGCATGCTTACTAACAATTTTAAGATCATTTTTAGTTCTACACATATAGTCACTCAAGTTTTCAATCATATAAGCATTTCATTTTAGTTGTCTACTAACATATGCATTGAAGTTTTCTTGTTTCACAATAAAGTTCTCAAATTCATCCATGCATTGACTAACAGATTTATTATGAGGAATATCACCTTCACGAAATATGTAGAGAGAGTTTACCTCTACTACCTTTGTCGATGTATTGAGACCATGTATTTCTTCGATAGGTGCTAAATTCTTAACATCTTCAGCTTTAGTACCTTTTTCTTTCATTGATTTCTTTGCCTCTTGCATAGTTTCAGGACTTAGAAATAGAATTCCTCTCTTCTTCGGAGTTGGCTTAGGAGGTTCACGAAGAGTCCACTAATTATCATTTCTCAATATATTATTGAATAGTTCTTCAACTTGTCCAACAGTTTGTTCCCTGAAAACACAACCAACACAACTATCTGGGTGGTCCCTAGAAGTATCGGTTAGTCCATTATAAAATATATCAAGTATTTCACTTTTCTTGAGAGGATGATCACGCAAAGCATTAGTAATTGGAAAAGCCTCCCCAAGCTTGTGAGATACTCTCTTCTTTAGTTTGCACAAAGTTAAATATTTCATGTAGAGCAGCTTGTTCCTTATGAGTAGGAAAATATTTTTAAGAGAAATAGTAAATCATATCCTAGGGAGTACGCACACAACCATAAGCAAGAGAATTAAACCATGTCTTTGTTGGGGAACGTTGCATGGATTTCTTTTCTACGCACATGCAAGATCTATCCATGAAGATGCTTCGCAATGAGAGGGAAGAGTGTGTCTACGTACCCCCATAGACCGTAAGTGGAAACGTTTATTACGGTTGATGTAGTCGAACTTCTTCGCGATCCAACCGATCAAGTACCGAATGTACGACACCTCCGCTTTCAGCACACTTTCAGCTCGATGACGTCCTTGCCTTCCTGATCCAGCAAGACGGGCGAAGTAGTGGATGAGTTCCGGCAGCACGATGGTGTGGTGACGGTGGTGATGATGCTATCTCCGCCGGGCTTCGCCTAAGCACTACGAAAATATGACCGAGGGACGAAACTGTGGAGACGGGCGCCGCACACGGTTAAGAGATTGTCAGAGGTTGTATGGTGCCCCTCCCACTCATATATATAGATGGGGGGAGGGAAGGCAGCCTTAGGTGCGCCCCAAGGTGGCCGGTCGGCCCCCTTGGGCGCCTGCCCTTTGGCGCCCCGCTTTCCTTGTTTTCCTGCGGGGGGAAGGCGGGAGGAGGTGGCGCCCCCCTTTCCTCCCTCCTAGGTGGAGGGAAGGAAAGAGGGGCTAGCCTTCCCCCCCTTTCCATCCCAAGGGCCGGCGGCAATGGGAGGGGCGCGCCAGCCCCTTGTGGCCTGGTGTGTTCCCCCCTCTTGGCCCATAAGGCCCATTAACCTCTCGGGGCTTCCCGGAACCCCTTCTGGTGATCCAATGACTACCCGATACAATCTGAAACCTTCCCGGTGACCAAATAACATTGTCCTATATATCAAACTTTACCTCCGGACCATTCTGAGCTCCTCGTCTTGTCCGTGATCTCATCCGGGACTCCGAACAACATTCGGTCACAAAATCACATAATTCATATAATACTATATCGTCAACGAACGTCATGCGTGCGGACCCTATAAGTTTGAGAATGATGCAGACATGACCGAGATGACTCTCCGGCCAATAACCAATAGCGGGATCTGGATGCCCATATTGGTTCCTACATATTCTACGAAGATCTTTATCGGTCGAACCTTTATGACAACATACGTAGTTCCCTTTGTCTGTGGGTATGTTACTTGCTCGGGTTCGATGATCATCGGTGTCTCCATACCTAGTTCAATATTCATTACCGACAAGTCTCTTTACTCGTTCCATAATACATCATCTGACAATTAACTCCTTAGTCACTTTTCTTGAAAGCTTCTTGTGATGCTATATTACCGAGAGGGCCTAGAGATACCTCTCCGTCATACGGAGTGACAAATCCCGGTCACGATCCATGCCAACCCAACAGACACCTTCGGAGATACCTTCGGAGATACCTATCGAGCATCTTTATGACCAACCAGTTATGTTGTGACATTTGATAGCACACAAGGTATTCCTCCGGTACCTGGGAGTTGCATGATCTCATGGTCTAAGAAACATGTATATGAGATTACGAAAGTGGTAGCAATAAACAAAACGGTCATATGCTATGCTAACGGGTGCGTCTTGTCGATCACATCATTCTCCTAATGATGTCATACCGTTATCAAATGAAACTCATGTCTATGGTCAGGAAACTTTAACCATCTTTGATCAACGAGCTAGTCTAGTAGAGGCTCACTAGGGACACGGTATTTGTTTATGTATCCACACATGTATTTAAGTTTCCAATCAGTACAATTCTATCATGTATAAAAAACCTTTATCATGATTAAGGAAATATAATAATAACCATTTTATTACTGCCTCTAGGGCATATTTCCATCGGTCTCCCACTTGCACTAGAGTCAATAATCTAGTTCACATCGCCATGTGATTAACACCCATAGTTCACATTGCCATGTGATTAACACCCGAACAGTTTACTAGAGTCAATAATCTAGTTCAGATCGCCATGTGATTAACACCCAAAGAGTTCTAAGGTGTGATCATGTTTTGCTTGTGAGAGAGGGTTTTAGTCAACGGGGTCTGCAACATTCAGATCAATTTGTACTTTGCAAATATCTATGTTTACAATGCTCTGCATAATTAAAGCTACTCTAGCTAATTGACCCCACATTCAATACGTATCCAGATTGATACTCAAAGTCATCTGGATTAATGTCAAAGCTTGCGTCGACGTAACCCTTTGCGACAAACTCCTTATCACCTCCATAACCGAGAAACATTTCCTTATTCATCTAAGGATAATTTTGACCGATGTCTAGTGAGCCACTCTGGATTGCCACACATGTGGCAAGGCACACATCAGGTCTGCTACACAGCAGGGCATGCTTTATAGAACCTATGACTGAGGCATAGGAAATGACTTTCATTCTCCCTCTATCTTCTGCCATGGTTGGGCTTTGAGTCTTACTCAATTTCACACCTTGAAACATAGGCAAGAACCCTTTCTTTGACTGGTTAATTTTGAAATTCTTCAAAACTTTATCAAGGTATGTGCTTTGTGAAAGTCCTATTTAGCGTCTCGATATATCCCTATAGATCTTGATGCCCAATATATAAGTTGTTTCACTGAGGTCTTTCATTGAAATGTTCATATTCAAGTATCCTTTTATGTTATCCAGAAATTCTATATCATTTCCAATCAACAATATGTCATCCAGATATAATATCAGAACTGCTACAGAGCTCCCACTCACTTTCTTGTAAATATAGGCTTCACCGTAAGTCTGTATAAAACCATATGCTTTGATCACCTCATCAAAGCGTATACTCCAACTCCGAGATGCTTGCACAGTCCATAGATGGATCACTGGAGCTTGCACACTTTGTTAGCACCTTTAGGATCGACAAAACCTTCTGGTTGCATCATATACAACTCTTCTTTTAGAAACTCGTCAAGGAATGTAGTTTTGACGTCAATTTGCCCGATTTCATGATCATAAATGCGACAATTGCTAACATGATTCGGACAGACTTAAGCATTGCTACAGCCTACAGGTGAGAAAGTCTCACCGTAGTCAGCCCCTTGAACTTGTCAAAAACCTTTCGCAACAAGTCGAGCTTTGTAGACAATGATATTAGCATCAGCGTACGTCTTCTTCTTGAAGATCCATTTATTCTCAGTGGCTTGATGATCATCGGGCAAGCCCACCAAAGTCCACATTTTGTCTCATACATGGATCTTGTCTCAGATTTCATGGCCTCAAGCCATTTGTCAGAATCTGGGCTCATCATAGCTTCCTCATAGTTTGAAGGTTCGCCATTGTCCAATAACATAACTTCCGGGGCAGGATTACCGTACCACTCTAGTGCGGTATGTGTTCTCGTTGACCTTCGAGGTTTGGTAGTAACTTGATCTGAAGTTTCATGATCATCATCATTAGCTTCTTATCTAGTTGGTGTAGTCATCACGAGAACGGTTTCTCTGATGAGCTACTTTCCAATTCGAGAGAAGGTAAAACTACCTCATCAACCTCTACTTTCTTCCCACTCACTTCTTTCGACAGAAACTCCTTCTCTAGAAAGGACCCATTCTTAGCAACAAAGATTTTGCCTTTGG
Source organism: Secale cereale (assembly GCA_902687465.1). NCBI lineage: Eukaryota > Viridiplantae > Streptophyta > Magnoliopsida > Poales > Poaceae > Secale > Secale cereale. The sequence continues at coordinate 173,192,134 of LR738711.1, forward strand.
ATCTGTGGTAGAAGGTATACCCAATAGATTCTTCTAGGTATCCTATGAAGACGCACTTCTTTGCTTTGGGTTCGAGCTTATCAGGCTGAAGCTTTTTAACATAAGTGTAGCATCCCCAAACTTTAAGAAATGGCAGCTTAGGTTTATTTCCATACCACAACTCATACGGTGTCGTCTCAACGGATTTAGATGGTGCCCTATTTAACGTGAATGCAACTGTCTCTAATGCATAACCCAAAACGATAAAGCCAAATTGGTAAGAGACATCATAGAACACACCATAGCTAATAAAGTATGGTTATGACATTCAGACACACCATTACGATGTGGTGTTCCAGGTGGCGTGAGTTGTGAAACAAATCCACGTTGTTTTAAATGAAGGCCAAACTCGTACCTCAAATATTCTCCTCCGCGATTAGATCATAGAATCTTTATTTTCTTGTTACGGTGATTCTCTACTTCACTCTGAAATTCTTTGAACTTTTCAAATGTTTCAGACTTGTGTTTCATCAAGTAGATATATCCATACCTACTTAAATCATATGTGAAGGTTAGAAAATAACGATACCCGCCAGCGTGCTTCAACATCATCGGACTTCATACATCGGTATGTATTATTTCCAATAAGTCATTAGCTCACTCCATTGTTCCGGAGAACGGAGTTTTAGTCATCATGCCCATGAGGCATGGTTCGTAAGTATCAAATGATTCATAATCAAGTGATTCCAAAAATCCATTCGCATGGAGTTTCTTCATGCGCTTTACACCAATATGACCTAAACGGCAGTGCCACAAGTATGTTGCACTATCATTATCAACTTTGCATCTTTTGGCATATTATGAGTATGTGTATCACTACGATCGAGATTCAATAAACCATTTACATTAGGTGTATGACCATAGAAGGTTTTATTCATGTAAACAGAACAACAATTAATATCTGACTTAAATGAATAACCGTATTGCAATAAACAAGCAATAATCTTGTTCATGCTCACCGATAACACCAAATAACATTTATTTAGGCTCAACACTAATCCCGGAAGTAGAGGGAGTGTGCGATAGTGATCATATCAATCTTGGAAACACTTCCAACACACATCTTCATCTCGCCCTTAACCAGTATCTGTTTATTCTGCAACTCCTGTTTCGACTTACTAATCTTAGCAACTAAACCGGTGTCAAATACCCACGGGCTACTACGAGCACCAGTAAGATACACATCAATAACATGTATATCAAATATACCTTTGTTTACTTTGCCATCTTTCTTATTTGTCAAGTATTTGGGGCAGTTCCACTTCTAGTGACCATTTCTTTTGCAATAGAAGCACTCAGTTTCAGGCTTGGGTCCAGCTTTGGGCTTTTTATCTAGAGCGGCAACTTGTTTGCTATTCTTCTTGAAGTTCCCTTTCTTTTCCTTGCCCTTTTTCTTAAAACTGGTGGTCTTGTTAACCATCGACACTTGATGCTCTTTCTTGATTTCTACCTCCGCCGATTTCAACATCACGAAGAGTTTTGGGAATCATTTTCGTCATCCCTAGCATATTTATAGTTCACCACGAAGCTCTAGTAGCTTGGTGATAGTGACTAGAGAAATCTTTCAAACACTATCTTATCTGGAAGATCAACTCCTACTTGACTCAATCGATTGCAGTACCCAGACATTCTGAGCACATGCTCACTGGCTGAGCTATTCTCCTCCATCTTGTAGGCAAAGTATTTTTGAGAGGTCTCATACCTCTCAACACGGGCATGAGCCTGAAATACCAATTTTAGCTCTTGGAACATCTCATATGTTCCATGGCATTCAAAACGTCTTTGGGGCCCCTATTATAAGTCGCAAAGCATGGCGCACTAAACTATCAAGTAGTCATCAGATCGAGCTTGCCAAACATTCATAACGTCTACATTAGCTCCTGCAACAAGTCTGTCACCTAGCGGTGCATCAAGGACATAATTCTTCTGTGCAGCAATGAGGATAATCCTCAGATCACGGACCCAGTCCGCTTTATTGCTACCTTCATATTTCAACTTTGTTTTCTCTAGGAACGTATCAAAAATAGGGGAGCTACACCGCGAGCTATTGATCTACAACATAATATGCAAAGATATTTTGACTATGTTCATGATAAATATTAGTTCAATTAATCAAATTACTAATAAACTCCCACTTAAATCAACATCCCTCAAGTTGTCTAAGTGATACATGATCTAAATCAACTAACCCATATCTGATCATCACGTGAGATGGAGTGGTTTTCAATGGTGAACATCTACATGTTGACCATATCTACTATATGACTCATGTTCGAACTTTCAGTCTCCAGTGTTCTGAGACCATGTTTGTACATGCTAGGCTCGTCAAGTTTAAACCAAGTATTCCGCGTGTGTAAAACTGGCTTACACCCGTTGTATGTGGACGTAGAATCTATCACACCCGATCATCACGAGCTGCTTCAAAACGAAGAACTTTGGCAACGGTGCATACTCAGGGAGAACACGTTTATCTTGAAATTAAGTGAAGGGATCATCTTATAACGCTACCGTCGATCTAAGCAAAATAAGATGCATAAAGGATAAACATCACATGCAATCAAAATATGCGGCATGATATGGCCATCATCATCTTGTTCTTTTTATCTCCATCTCCAAAGCAACATCATGATCTCCGTCGTCACCGGATCGACACCTTGATATCCATCGTTGCGTCGGGGTCATCTCGCCAACTATTGCTAGCTCATAGCGATAAAGTAAAGCAATTACATGGCGCTTGCATTTCATACAATAATTAAGAGAGAACCCTAAGGCTCCTGACAGTTGCGATATTACAAAACACTGACATATCATACAACAATGTATATCACATCACATCTTGACCATATCACGTCACAACATGCCCTGCAAAAACAAGTTAGACGTCCTCTACTTTGTTGTTGCAAGTTTTACGTGGTTGCCACGAGCTTCTAGCAAGAATTGTTCTGACCTACACAAAAACCACAACGATGATTATCAAGTTTGATGTTTTAACCTTCCTCAAGGATGGGCTATAGTCAAATTCGATTCAACTAAAGTAGGAGAAACAGATACCCGCCATCCACCTTTATGCAAAACAAGTTACATGTCTATCGGTGGAACCGATCTCATGTACGTGGACATGTAAGGTTGGTCCGGGCTGCTTCATCCCACAATGCCGCCAAATCAAAATAAGACGTTGGTGGTAATTAAGCAGTATGAACATCACCGCCCACAACTCCTTTGTGTTCTACTCGTGCATATCATCTATGCATAGACCTTGCTCATGATGCCACTGTTAAGGAATGTTGCCTGGAAAAAAATCTACGCACACGCAAGATCTATCCATGGAGATGCTTAGCAATGAGAGGGGAGAGTGTGTCTATGTACCCTCGTAGACCGTAAGTGGAAGCATTTATTAACGTGGTTGATGTAGTTGAACTTATTCGCGAGCCAACCGATGAAGTACCGAACGTATGGCACCTCCGCATTCAGCACACATTCAGCTCAGTGACGTCCTCGCCTTCTTGATCCAGCAAGACGGGCGAAGTAGTTGATGAGTTCCGACAACACGATAGCGTGTTGACGGTGGTGATGGTGCTATCTTCGCAGGGCTTCGCCTAAGCACTACGAAAATATGATCGAGGGACGAAATTGTGGAGAGGGGCGCCACACACGGCTAAGAGATCGGTGTAGGTTGTGTGGCGCCACTCCCTCTCATATATATAGGTGGGGGATGGGAGGCAGCCTTGGGTGCGCCCCAAGGTGGCCGACCGGCCCCCTTGGTCGCCTACCCTTTGGCGCCCCCCTTCCTTATTTTCCTGCGGGGGGAAGGCAGGAGGAGGTGGCGCCCCCTTTCCTCCTTCCAAGGTTGAGGGAAGGAAAGAGGGGCTAGCCCTCCCCCATTTCCATACCTAGGGCCGGCAGCCAAGGGCAGGGGCGCGCGAGCCCCTTCTGGGCCGGTGTGTTCCCCCCCTCTTGGCCCATAAGGCCCATTAACCTCCCGGGGCTTCCCGGAACCCTTTTTCGGTGATCCGATGGCTACCCAATACAATCCGAAACCTTTCCGTTGACCAAATAGCACCGTCCTATATATCAATATTTATCTCTGGACCATTCCGGATCTCCACGTCTTGTCTGTGATCTCATCCGGGACTCTGAACAACATTCGGTCACCAAATCAAATTACTCATATAATACTATATCATCAACAAACGTTAAGCGTGTGGATCGTACGGGTTCGAGAATGATGCAGACATGACCGAGACGACTCTCCGGTCAATAACCAATAGCGGGACCTGGATGCCCATATTGGTTCCTAAATATTCTATGAACATCTTTATTGGTCAAACATTTATGACAACATACGTAATTCCCTTTGTCTGTCGGTATGTTACTTTCTCGAGATTCGATCATCGGTATCTCCATACCTAGTTGAATATCGTTACCGGCAAGTCTCTTTACTCGTTCCGTAATATATCATATCACTACTAACTCCTTAGTCACTTTGCTTGCAAGCTTCTTGTGATGCTGTATTACCGAGAGGGCCCACATATACCTCTCTGTCATAAAGAGTGACAAATCCCAGTCTCGATCCATGCCAACCCAACAGACACCTTTGGAGATACCTGTAGAGCATCTTTATGATCGCCCAGTTATGTTGTCACGTTTGATAGCACACAAGGGACTCCTCCGGTATCCCGTAGTTGCATGATATCATGGTCGAACAAACATGTATACGACATTAAGAAAGTAGTAGCAATAAAGTAAACGATCATATGCTATGCTAACGGGTGGGTCTTGTCCATCACATCATTCTCCTAATGATGTGATCCCGTTATCAAATGAAAACGCATGTCTATGGTTAGGAAACTTTAACCATCTTTGATCAATGAGCTAGTCTAGTAGAGGCTCACTAGGGACACGGTATTTTTTATGTATCCACACATGTATTTAAGTTTCCGGTCAATACAATTCTATCATGAATACTAAACCTTTATCATGATTAAGGAAATATAATAATAACCATTTTATTATTGCCTCTAGGGCATATTTCCATCAATGCTAGCATCACCCTTAAACGAGAAAGGAAACAACTTAAGGATATAATAGTAGCAATTTTTTTACTGATGAGCAAATAGGGTGGCTATATCATTCAGTTTAGTAAGATGTGCCACAACAGTTTTAGTTTCATAACCAGGAAAAGGATCAGATTCAACCAAAGTGATTAACTCATGATCAACAGGGAACTCACCAGTAACACGGATAGGTGAAGTAGCAAACTCAGGATTATATTTCATACTAGCATTCAAAGATGTCTCCTTCCTCTTGCATAACAATTTCTTAAGATCATCTCTATCCTTACAAGCAAGAAAGTCTCTAGCTACCTCTCCCTCCATAACATAACCTTCAGGTATATTAGGCAATTCATATCTGGGAGAGCTAGGTCTAATAGGTGTGTCATAATTTTCAGTTTCAAAGACTTGATCAGTTTCAACAATTTTACTATTTCAGCATGCTCAATATTTTTAACTTTAGCAAGTTGTTCATCCAGAAATTCACTTAGTGGCACATCATTATCAAGCAAAGTACTAGCATCATCGTAAGTATCATTAATAGTAGAAGTAGCATCATCAATTACTTGTGACATATCAGGATTAATAGCAGGTGGTGGTGTTGCAAGCTTACTCAAAACAGAAGGTGAATCAAGTGTAGAGTGTGATGATAGTTCCTTACCTCCCCTTGTCTTAGAGGGAACTCTCTCAGTTCTATTATCCTTCAGATTCCTCATAGTGATCAACAGATATAAGTCCCAAGTGACTCAGCAAATATAGTTATGCTCCCTGGCAACGGCGCCAGAAAAAGGTCTTGATAACCCACAAGTATAAGGGATCGCAATAGTTTTCGAGGGTAGAGTATTCAACCCAAATTTATTTATTCAGCACAAGGGGAGCCAAAGAATATTCATGAGTATTAGCAGTTGAGTTGTCAATTCAACCACACGTGAAAGACTTAATATCTGCAGCAAAGTATTTAGTAGCAAAGTAGTATGAGAGTAGCAATAACGGTGGCAATAGTAAGAGTATCAGTTTTGTAATGATTCTAACAGCAGCAACATCAAAAGTAACTTAGCAAAGATCAATATGTGACGAAATCATAGGCAATGGATCGGTGATGATAATTGTGTCTGATGATATTCATCATGTAGAAGCTATAACCTCAAGCAACGAAGAACTAGCTCCAATTCATCAATGTAATGTAGACATGTATTCCGTAAATAGTCACACATGCTTATGGAAAAGAACTTGCATGACATCTTTTGTCCTACACTCCCGTGGCATCGGGGTCCTAATGGAAACTAAGGAATATTAAAGCCTCCTTTTAATAGGGAACCGAAACAAATTATTAGCACTTAGTGAATACATGAACTCCTAAAACTACGACAATCACCGGAAAGAATCCCAATTATTGTCACCTTGGGGTATGCGAATCATAACACGTAATAGGTGCATATAACTTGCAAGTTAGGATCAAGAACACATATATACTCGTGAAAACATAGTAGGTTCAGATCTGAAATCATGGCACTCGGGCCCTAGTGACAAGAATTAAGCATAGCAAGTCATAGCAACATCAATCTCAGAACATACATGATACTAGGCATCAAGCCCTAACAAAACTAACTCGATTACATGATAAATCTCATCCAACCCATCACCGTCTAGCAAGCCTATGATGGAATTACTCACTCCCGCCGGTGAGCATCATGAAATTGGTGATGGAGGAAGGTTGATGATGACGACGGTGACGGATTCCACACTTTGGAGCCCCGAACAGACTCCAGATCAGCTCTCCTAGGGAAGAATAGGAGGTGGCGGCGGCTCTGTATCGTAAAAGCGATGAATCCTTCTCTCTAATTTTTCTCTCCGCGAATAGGAATGTATGGTAGGCGCGCCCCCGGGGCTTGTGGCCTCTGCGTGGCCCCCCATTGGCATCTTTTTTCCACCAATGTTTTTTATATATTCAACAAAAAATCTCCATAAATTTTTAGGTCAATCCTAGAACTTTGATTTCTACGCAAGAATAACACCATGGCAATTATGCTAAAAACAGCATCAGTCCGGGTTAGTTCCATTCAAATCATGCAAATTAGAGTCCAAAACAAGGGCAAAAGAGTTTGGAAAAGTAGATACAATGGAGACGTATCACCCTCACCCGATTTGCCTCGTGATCCGCGAAATCGTTTGATTTCATCGTTCACTCGTACCAAGTTTTAGCAGTTGAAACGTACCGAAGTTTTAAAAACTCATCAAATAGTATTCATAATGGATCTTATCTGAAAGCTTACATCACGAGAAACACGAATTTGCAAAGGAATACAATTTGGACTTTTGATTAAAAAGATATAACAAATTTAAATTTGAAAGTAAAAAACATGAGATGTGGGATGGGTGGAGTTATCATAAGATGCAAAATGTTGCACGATTTTTTCCGACAATGGGTGGATTTTATTTGCTCAAAATGGAGCATCAAAATGATACAAAACTCTCCTTTCCAATCCCTCCTACGGATGAACTCCGGCGGCTAGGGTTCTGCCTTCTGGATGAGTTTTTGGTGTCTCTGGGCGTCTCCTCGTCGATCCGATTCGACGGGGTGGAAGTAGTTTATCAAGTGGAGCCGGCGGCATGCCATACGACCGCTCATAAGGGTGCTTGCAGTCATATGGAATGTCGTCTTTCACTCTGGAAGCGCAACAACGCCTACTCCTTTGGCGTCCTTGCTTGATTAGGATGCACATAGTCAACACGCACACACACACACACACACACACACACACACACACACACACACACACACACCAATAAACAGCTGGACAAATACCAAAGTCATATAAAACCAAAGCTATGAATAGGCGAGGAAAAAGAAAGACCCAAAGCAATGTAATATGCCATCGGCAAACTACAGAAATTACCATATCTGCACCGACCATCTCATGGCACCACACGGACGACGAGGTTCTTCAACAACAATGCCTTTAGAAAGGGAGCAATGCTCAAACACCGTCGTCTCTGGATCCAACCACCCGAGGTCAGAATCTAGGTTTTCATCCTGAAGAACCAATCCGAGCATATCCGAGCAATGCCTTCAACAAGGTAATGACATAAAACATCGCCATTGCCAGGTATATCCCGGCATGGAGACCTAGGCGTTCACTCCGCATCAAGCCGTCATCCATAGTTTGCATCTCCATGCCAAGGTCAACCACCAGGACGAGTGAGATGAACCCTCACGAATGCCTTTTGGTGACCATCGCAATCGGTGACGGGACCGACGCTGTAGGTCAGAGTGGTCGCTAAAGACCAACGCCATCGGCGGACGAGCTAACTACCAGCTCATCAGAAACAGCCCTACCTAAGCCCATCGACCCAGAGGGCGACATGACCGAAACCGATGCATGAAAGGCAAATCAACATTGGCCACATCAAGCACAGCCGACGGTAGCCACAAGATCGATGACTCATACCTTCACCGCTGCGGCCTAGTCGCCTTTGGGCCAGCAGTCTCAGTAGCATCAAATTTGGGCAGAGAATGTGAGACCATCCGCCGAAGCTCACGCCAGCCATGACCGCGTGCACCACCTTTTTGGCCTCCTGCCCCGTGCTACGCCGCCCTAGATCGTCGCTACTTCGGATTAGAGCATTGTCGCCTCATGCACGCCAGCCCCGAGACGTCCCTCGATAGATTAAGGTCGCCCCGCCGCCGCGGACCCTGCCAGCCACCCGTCGAAGCGCGCCTTAGCACTAGAACCACCGTCTCTCAGAGAATTTAGTAAAGGAACCCCAGCCATCATGGCCGTACAGGACCCAGTCTGGGGAAGACAAGGCGAGCCAGGAGAACGCCCCGCCTCCGTCGTCCCCGGACCCGCCCTGGCTTCACCGGCAAGGCCTTAGGCAGCATGATGGATGGCCTCCTGTGTCACCCATGCGGGGTGATGACCCACAAGTATAGGGGATCTATCATAGTCCTTTCTATAAGTAAGAGTGTCGAACCCAACGAGGAGCAGAAGGAAATGATAGGCAGTTTTGAGTAAGGTATTCTCTGCAAGCACTGAAATTATCGATAACAGATAGTTTTGTGATAAGGTAATTTGTAACGGGTAACAAGTAAAAAAGTAAATAAGGTGTAACAAGATGGCCCAATCCTTTTTCTAGCAAAAGGACCAGCCTGGAAAAACGCTTATATAAGGAAAAGCGCTCCCGAGGACACATGGGAATTATCATCAAGCTAGTTTTCATCACCCTCATATGATTCGTGTTCATTACTTTGATAGTTTGATATGTGGGTGGACCGGTTCTTGGGTACTGCCCTTCCTTGGACAAGAAACCCACTTATGATTAACCCCTATTGCAAGCATCCGCAACTACAAAATAAGTATTAAGGTAAACCTAACCATAGCATGAAACATATGGATCCAAATCAGCCCCTTACGAAGCAACGCATAAACTAGGGTTTAAGCTTCTGTCACTCTAGCAACCCATCATCTACTTATTACTTCCCAATGCCTTCCCCTAGGCCCAAATAATGGTGAAGTGTCATGTAGTCGATGTTCACATAACACCACTAGAGGAAAGACAACATACATCTTATCAAAATATCAAACTAATACCAAATTCACATGACTACTTATAGCAAGACTTCTCCCATGTCCTCAGGAACAAACGCAACTACTCACAAATCATGTTCATGTTCATAATTAGAGGGGTATTAATATGCATAAAGAATCTGAACCTATGATATTCCACCGAATAAACCAACTAGCATCAACTACAAGGAGTAATCAACACTACTAGCAACTCACATGTACCAATCTAAGGTTTTGGGACAGAGATTGGATACAAGAGATGAACTAGGGTTTGAGAGGAGATGGTATTGGTGAAGATGTTGACGGAGATTGACCCCCTCACGATGAGAGGATCGATGGTGATGATGATAGTGATGATTTCCCCCTCCCGGAGGGATGTTTCCCCGGCAGAACAGCTCCGTCGGAGCCCTAGATTGGTTCCACCAAGGTTCCGCCTCAAGACACACACACACACACACACA
>LR738711.1:173202316-173297021 GCA_902687465.1 Secale cereale
TATATATTGTCATATGATTTCTTATGCTAAAGTAACAATCTATTCACAATGTCAAGTATGAATCAGAAACTTCATTGAAAACTAACAAACTATGATCTCGGTCATTGAAGCAATTGCAATTAATCATAACATCGGAAAGAGTCAATATAAGAGCTTTTCAGCAAGTCCACATACTCAACTATCATTTAGTCTTTCGCAATTGCTAACACTCACGCAATACTTATGGGTATGGAGTTTTAATTAGACATAGAGAAAGATAGGGTCTTATAGTATTGCCTCCCAACCTTTTACCTCAAGGGTAACGTCAACGATAATAGTTTATGATAACTTACATCCAATTGGGTATATATGTCAGGATCTTTCCAACACAACGTGCTTGCAAAAGGATAAAATGTAAAAAGGAAAGGTGAAGATCACCATGACTCTTGTATAAGGTATAAGACAAGAATAAAAGATAGGCCCTTCGCAGAGGGAAGTAGAGGTTGTCATGTGCTTTTATGGTTGGATGCATAAATTCTTAATGCAAAAGAACGTCACTTTATATTGCCACTTGTGATAGGGACCTTTATTATGTAGTCCGTCGCTTTTATTACTTCCATATCACAAGATCGTATAAAGCTTATTTTCTCCACACTAATAGATCATACATATTTAGAGAGCAATTTTTATTGCTCGCAACAATTACAACTTACTTGAAGGATCTTACTCAATCCATAGGTAGATATGGTGGACTCTCATGGCAAGACTGGGTTTAAGGATATTTGGAAGCACAAGTAGTATCTCTACTTGGTGCAAGGAATTTGGCTAGCATGAGGGGGAAAGACAAGCTCAACATGTTGGATGATCCATGACAATATAATTTATTTCAGATATAAGAAAACATAACCCATTACGTTGTCTTCCTTGTCCAACATCAACTTTTTAGCATGTCATATTTTAATGAGTGCTCACAATTACAAAAGATGTCCAAGATAGTATATTTATATGTTAGAACCTCTATTTCTTTATTACTTCTTATTAATTGCAACGATGACCAAAACTATGTTTGTCAACTCTCAACAACTTTTATTCATCATACTCTTTATATGTGAAGTCATTACTCTACATAAGCTCAATATGATCTCTTTATTTCTTTTTATTCTTTATTTATTTTTATTATTTTCTCAAGATCATAGTAAGATAATCAAGCCCTTGACTCAAAACTAATCTTTATTATATATAGCTCACGGACTCGAATACATAGGAGGATCATAAAGCAAATCTCAAAACTAGATCATACTAAACTTCATTCTACTAGATCAAGATATTGCCAAAAGGATCGAACTAAGAAAAACAGTAAAGATAGGAGTGTGATGGTGATACGATACTGGGGCACCTCCCCCAAGCTTGGCAGTTGCCAAGGGGAGTGCCCATACCCGATACTCAGTTCTCCTTTGGTGGTGATGGAGTTGTTGATGATGTAGGCTTGTCGTCCATCTTCCAAGGCATAAGCTCACCATTGTAGAAGGATGATCGAGTCTCCAGGATACTCAAATCTACAGCCAAACTCATCCTCTTGAATCTATATTCATACTCACAGTTTTGGTTTTGTAGGTCATATATCTGGGCTTGGAGGAGTTCGATTTTCTCGTGAAGCTTGAAGATGGTCTCCCAATGTTCTTGGCATCCAGCTTGTGGTTGTTGGTGAACTCCTCGATCATCATGTGGTTGGCGTTGAGTCCATGTTCCACCATCCCTTGGCATTTGAAAACTTGTTGCTCCATTGCTTCGAGTCTTGTCTCCACGCTTCCGGTCCTCCTCCTTGGTCCATCAACATGGCGGATGTGCAGCACCCCCTCACGCATCTCAATGGTTTGAGGGTGTTGCAGCACCTTTGTGAGGTAGGGGTTGATGACCTTCTCAAAAAACTTGTCCTTGGGGGCGCTTGAAGACGTCATGGCGATCTAGATCTGTCATAAAAACAGCTCGAAACAAAAGCAGAGGATTTTGTCGTGGTACCGTGGTCAAAACCTTTGGGGGTTATATAATGAATTTTTACCGACTAAAAGAAGTATCGTGCAAAAAAACGGAGTCCGGAGGGTTCACGAGGTGCCCACGATGCGGGGGGTAGGGCGCGCCCTCCACCCTTGTGGATGCCTAGTGTCCCTTTCGTACTACTTCTTGTTTTCCTATTTTCTTAAATATTCCAAAACGGAGAAAATTTGCTATTAGAACTGTTTTGGAGTCGGTTTACTTACCGTACCACATACCTATTCCTTTTTGGAGTCTAAAACGTTCTGGAAAGTGTCCCTTCTGTATTCCTCTGGGGTTACGGTTTCAATGACATTAGTTTCAACATTTATGGGATTACCTGAGATATAATGTTTGATTCTTTGACCGTTCACCACCTTCGGATTTGTGCCTTTGAAGTTGTTGATTTTTATGGCACCGGAACGATAGACCTCCTCGATAACGTAAGGACCTTCCCATTTAGAGAGGAGTTTTCCTGCAAAAAATCTTAAACGAGAGTTGTATAGCAAAACATAGTCACCTACATTAAACTCGCGCTTTTGTATCCTTTTGGCATGCCATCTTTTAACTTTTTCTTTAAACAATTTGGCATTTTCATAGGCCTGGGTTCTCCACTCATCAAGTGAGCTAATGTCAAATAGTCTCTTCTCACCAGCAAGTTTGAAATCTTAAATGATCTCTTTAATGGCCCAATATGCCTTATGTTCTAGTTTGAGAGGTAAGTGACATGCTTTTCCATAAACCATTTTATACGGAGACATACCCATAGGATTTTTATATGCAGTTCTATCGGCCCATAATGCATCATCAAGTTTATTAGACCAATTCTTTCTAGATCTATTAACAGTCTTTTGCAAAATTAATCTGAGCTCTCTATTACTCAGTTCTACTTGACCACTAGATTGTGGGTGGTATGGAGATGCAATTCTATGATTAACATCGTACTTAGCAAGCATTTTACGAAAAGCACCATGAATAAAATGTGAACCACCATCAGTAGTATCTAGGGACTCCAAACATTGGAAAAATAACTTCTTTAAGCATCTTAATAGAGGTGTTATGATCAGCACTACTAGTTGGAATAGCTTCTACCCACTTAGTAACGTAATCAACAACAACTAAAATATGTGTTACCCATTAGAGGAAGGAAACGGTCCCATATAATCAAAGCCCCAAACATCAAGTGGTTCAATAACAAGTGAATAGTTCATAGCCATTTCTTGACGTCTACTAATATTACCAATTCTTTGACATTCATCACAAGACAAGACAAACTTACGGGCATCCTTGAAGAGAGTAAGCCAATAAAAGCCAGATTGCAATACCTTATGTGTAGTTCCATCTCCAGCATGGTGTCCTCCATAAGCCTCGGAGTGACACTTGCGTAGGATCTATTCATGTTCATGCTCAGGTACACAACGTCTAATAACACCATCTACTCCTTCTTTATAAAGGTGTGGGTCATCCCAGAAGTAATGTCTTAAATTATAGAAAAACTTTTTCTTTTGCTGATATGTGAAACTAGGTGGTATAAATTTAGCAGCAATGTAATTAGCACAATCATCATACCATGGAGCAGTACGAGAAGCATTTATGACAGCCAATTGTTCATCAGGAAAACTATCATCAATAGGTAGTGGGTCATCAAGAACATTCCCTAACCTAGATAAGTTGTCTGCAACGGGGTTCTCAGCTCCCTTTCTATCAATAATATGCAAATCAAATTCTTGTAGCAAGAGAACCCATCTAATAAGTCTAGGTTTAGCATCTTTCTTTTCCATAAGATATTTAATAGCAGCATGATCAATGTGAACAGTTACTTTAGAATCAACAATATAAGGTATGAACTTATCACAAGCAAATACAACTGCTAAAAATTCTTTTTTAGTAGTAGCATAATTTCTCTGGGCACTATCTAGAGTTTTACTAGCATATTGGATAACATTCAATTTCTTATCAACTCTTTGTCCTAGAACAGCGCCTACAGCATAATTACTAGCATCACACATAATTTCAAAGGGTAAATTCCAATCAGGTGGCTGGACAATAGGTGCCGAAATCAAGGCTTTCTTAAGTATTTCAAGTGCTTCTACACAATCATCATCAAAGACAAAAGGAACATCTTTTTGTAAGATATTAGTCAGAGGCCTAGAAATTTTTGAGAAGTCTTTAATGAACCTACTATAAAAACCGGCATGACCAAGGAAACTTCTGATACCTTTGATGTCCTTGGGACACGGTATCTTTTCAATAGCATCAACTTTAGATTTATCAACTTCAATACCTATTTCAGAAATTTTATGCCCCGAGACAATACCTTCATTAACCATAAAGTGGCACTTCTCCCAATTCAAGACAAGATTAGTTTCTTCACATCTCTGCAAAACTCGATCAAGGTTGCTCAAGCAATCATCAAAAGAAGTTCCATAAACGAAAAAATCATCCATGAAAACCTCAACACTCTTTTCACAAAAATCAGAGAATATAGACATCATACATGTTTGAAAGGTAGCAGGTGCATTACATAAACCAAAAGGCATACGTCCATAAGCAAAGGTACCGAAAGGGCAAGTAAGAGTGGTTTTTTCTTGATCCTCTTTTGACACAGGTATTTGAGAGAAACCAGAATAGCCATCTAGAAAGAAAAAATGTGTATGTTTGGATAATATTTCTAGCATTTGATTAATAAAAGGTAAAGGGTAATGATCCATTTTGGTAGCTTTATTTAATTTGCAGAAATCAATTACCATTCTATAACCTGTAACAATTCTTTGTGGGATCAATTCATCTTTATCATTAGGAACAAAAGTAATACCTCCTTTCTTAGGAACACAATGGACATGACTTACCCACTGACTATCAGCAACAGAATAAATTATACCTGCTTCTAGAAGCTTTAGTATTTCTTTTCTTACCACTTCTATCATCTTAGGATTTAACCGCCGTTGGTGATCAACAACCGATTTAGCGTCTTTCTCCAATTTTATTTTATGTTGGCAACTTGGCATTGAGTGGGACTAATTCACTTAAGATAATCAAGAGTATATCCAATAGCAGCACGATCCTTCTTCAGAGTTTTCAATAATTTCTCGTCTTCTTGCTCTGAAAGGTTAGCACTAATAATAAGAGGATATATCTTCTTTTCATCAAGATAAGCATATTTAAGAGTATCAGGTAATGGTTTAAGCTCAAACACGGGATCACCCTTGTGTGGAGGAGGATCCCCTAGAATTTCAACACGCAAGTTTTGCTTCAAAATTGGTCCTTGTTTAAAGAATACTTCATCTATTTCCCTTCTTTCATTCATAATCATATCATTTTCATGGTCTAGCAAATATTGTTCTAAAGGATCGTTAGGAGGCACGACAATAGAAGCAAGATCAATAATTTCATCCTTACTAGGAAATTCTTTATCATGGGGTTGTCTACGAAATTTAGCAAAGTTAAAATCATGAGACATATCCCCTAATCCAATAGTAACAACATCCTTTTTGCAGTCTATCTTAGCATTAACAGTATTCAAGAAGGGTCTAGCAAATATAATGGGGCAAAAGTCATCTTGTGGGGAAACAAGAACAAGAAAATTAGTAGGATATTTAATTTTCCCACACAAGACTTCAACATCTCTAACAATCCCAGCTGGTGAAATAGTATCTCTATTGGCAAGCTTAATTTTAACATCAATACCTTCTAACTCAGCAGGTGCAACATCATGCATAATTCTTCGTATAAAGAATGGGTTATTGCACTCACACTAGCACCCATATCACATAAGCCATGATAGCAATGATCTCCTATATTAAAAGAAATAACAGGCATGCCTACAATAGGTCTATGTTTATTTTTAGTATTGGGTCTAGAAATTCTAGCAGCTTCGTTACAGAAGTAAATAACATGCCCGTCAATATTATCGACCAAGAGATCCTTAACCATAGCAATACTAGGTTCAACTTTAATTTGCTCAGAGGGTGTAGGTGTTCTAGCATTACTCTTACGAACCACAGTTGAAGCTTTAGCATGATCCTTTATTCTAACAAGGAAAGGTGGTTTCTCAATATAAGCGGTTGGAACAATAGGATCAACATTATAAGTGATAGTATTTTCTTCATTTTTAATAGGTTCAACTACTTTTACTTCAATGGGAGAATGATATTTAAACCACTTCTCCTTAGGGAGATCAACACGGGTAGCAAATGTTTCACAGAAAGAAGCTACTATCTCAGAGTCAAGTCCATATTTAGTGCTAAATTCACGAAAAGCATCGGTATCCATAAAAGATTTAACACAATTAAACTTAGGTGTTATACCTGACTCCTTACTCTCGTCGAGATCCCAATCTTCAGAGTTGCATTTAATTCTTTCCAATAAATACCATTTGAATTCGATAGTCTTCATCATAAAAGAACCAGTAAAAAGTATCGAGCATGGAGTGATTATTGAGAGAAAGCCGAGCATAATTTTTTTAATAATAATTTCTCTTGAGAGCTCATGATTGGGGCATGAGTATAACATTGAATTAAGCCTCCCCCAAGCTTGAGCAATACTTTCTCCTTCGCGAGGCCAAAAATTATATATATAATTACGATCATAATGAACCAGATGCATAGGATAAAACGATCATGATGAACCATATGCACATGATGAACCAGATGCATAGATTAGGTGTAAATCGGGATGGAGTGTTTCCTCTCATGTAAAAGGATTTTCAAGCAGTTTCTCTATCATACCCGAAGGAATCTCAAAGCAAACATTTTCAGTAGGTGCAGTAGGTTGAGGAGCAAATCTTTGCTCTTCTGGTCGGGGTGAAGATACCCCGAACAAGCCCCTCGAAGGATTATTTTCCATAGTAACAAGTTACAGTAAATTTCAGCACACTATATAATTTTTTTCCTTACCAAATGCGCTTCACCCCCGGCAACGGTGCCAGAAAAGAGTCTTGATGACCCACAAGTATAGGGGATCTATCGTAGTCCAGTAAGAGTGTCGAACCCAACGAGGAGCAGAAGGAAATGATAGGTAGTTTTCAGTAAGGTATTCTCTGCAAGCACTGAAATAATCGGTAATAGATAGTTTTGTGATAAGGTAATTTGTAACGGGTAACAAGTAATAAAAGTAAATAAGGTGCAGGAAGATGGCCCAATCCTTTTTGTAGCAAAGGACAAGCCTGGAGAAACTCTTATATAAGGAAAAGCGCTCCCGGGGACACATGGGAATTACCGTCAAGCTAGTTTTCATCATGCTCATATGATTCACGTTCGTTACTTTGATAGTTTGATATGTGGGTGGACCAGTGCTTGGGTACTGCCCTTCCTTGGACAAGCAACCCACTTATGATTAACCCCTATTACAAGCATCCGCAACTACAAAAGAAGTATTAAGGTAAACCTAACCATAGCATGAAACATATGGATCCAAATCAGCCCCTTACGAAGCAACGCATAAACAAGGGTTTAAGCTTCTGTCACTCTAGCAACCCATCATCTACTTGTTACTTCCCAATGCCTTCCCCTAGGCCCAAATAATGGTGAAGTGTCATGTAGTCGACGTTCACATAACACCACTAGAGGAAAGACAACATACATCTTATCAAAATATCGAACGAATACCAAATTCACATGACTACTTATAGCAAGACTTCTCCCATGTCCTCAGGAACAAACGCAACTACTCACAAATCATGTTCATGTTCATAATCAGAGGGGTATTAATATGCATAAAGGATCTGAACATATGATCTTCCACCGAATAAACCAACTAGCATCAACTACAAAGAGTAATCAACACTACTAGCAACCCACAGGTACCAATTTGAGGTTTTGCGACAAAGATTGGATACATGAGATGAACTAGGGTTTGAGAGGAGATGGTGCTGGTGAAGATGTTGATGGAGATTGACCCCCTCCCGATGAGAGGATCGATGGTGATGACGATAGTGATGATTTCCTCCTCCCGGAGGGATGTTTCCCCGGCAGAATAGCTCCGCCGGAGCCCTAGATTGGTTCCGCCAAGGTTCCGCCTCGAGACTGCAGCGCTTCGTCCCGAACTCCTTCTGATTTTTTCCAGGGCAGAAGACACCTTATACCAGAAGATGGGCATCGGCCATCGGGGGGCTGCCAGGTGGCCCACGAGGCAGGGGCGCGCCCAAAGGGGTAGGGCGCGCCACCCACCCTCGTGGACGGTGGGTGGCCTCCCTCTGGTGGTTTCTTCGCCCAATATTTTTAATATATTTCAAAACTGACTTTCGTGGAGTTTCGGGGCTTTTGGAGTTGTGCAGAATAGGTCTATAATATTTGCTCATTTTCCAGCCCAGAATTCCAGCTGCCGGCATTCTCCCTCTTCATATAAACCTTGTAAAATAAGAGAGAAAAGACATAATGATTGTGACATAATTTGTAGTAACAGCCCATAATGCAATAAATATCAATATAAGAGCATGACGCAAAATAGACGTATCACGGGGCCGATCGATTTTCCACGGAGCTAGCTATTTCCCACGAAATGCTGCACGCATGAATCCAATCTAAAATAGTCTATATCTACTACTCCCTCCGTCCGGAAATACTTGTCTTCAAAATGGATAAAAGGGGATGTATCTAGATGTATTTTAGTTCTACATACATCTCCTTTTGTCCATTTTGATGACAAGTATTTTCGGACGGAGGGAGTATAAAGTAAGGTGTGATTTGCCCTTTTTCCATCAGTTCACCGTCGGAAAAAGAATCTATCCAAGGTGGTTCAAATTCTTACACGTACGTTTCCTAGAAAAAAGGCTTTTCCAGAATTTCGTATGTGGGCCTCGCGTTGTGGCCCAGCGAAGCCAACCCACTTATTTTTTCTGCCCACGCAGTTGGAAAAGTTCAATTTTCCGCACAGGGTGACAATAGTTGGAGGTTCGCAGAGGACAACCAATAATGGGCTGGCCTAATTTTCATTGTTTCTGTGTTTTATTTCTATTTTTATTCTCCTTTCCCTATCTCTTTTTTCCCTTCCAACTTTACTTTTCTTATAGAATTTATTTCATAAATTCAAAGTTCTCAAAAAACATATTCAAATTTAAAAAAACACATCTTTTGTAAAATGTTCAAAATTCCAAAAATTTGTTGCTATTTTGTAAAATATTCGGAACTTGAGAAAAACATTCATTTTTAAAAAATGTTCCAGATTTCTAAAAAGAAAATGGCATTTTATAAAATGCTCCAAATTTGAAAAATATTCTTGGTTTAGTGATTTTTTCACAATTTAAAATAATCTTCGCATATAACAGGTACACAATTGCGAAAAATGTTATGAATTTTCAACACATGTTCCCGTGTTAATAAATGGTCATAAATTCAAATAATGTCCATGTTTTTATTTTAAAAAATGGTGTTTTCAGGAAGTGCTTGTGAATTTTAAAAGATGTTCCTGTTTCAATTTTCTTTCCCGTTTTTCTGAAAGTGCGCATAATTTCCAAGAACATGTTCAGGATTTTAAAAATGGTTCATGTTTACTGCAATATTCAGATACTTCATACCTTTAAATCTCCTCCGTTGAAAGGAAAAGTAGATTGTGGAATGCTTAAATGCCCGATCAATGAATGAAAAAATAACGGATTGATTACTTCACACCCGAGAAAACCAAGAAGCAAAATGTTCCATTTTCACATGCACAAAGAGTTTTGCTTGCACATATAATTTTCATTAACTTTAAATACATTTTTTTTTCTCCCACTGCAATGCACGGAAGGTCACGCACGTTTGCATCATCAGACCCATCGCCTCGTGGCCGCCGTCGCCCCAGCAGCAAAACACAATACGATACCGGCGTGGCGCAGTTCTTATCTATGTTCGGAGTCGCTCTCAGCGGAGTCTACACTACTGATGACATGTTTTAAATGTAAATGTGACAGTGAACAGTACGAATGAACGGGACTTAATTGATGATGACCACCACCATTGTCGGCTGTTACTGTCGGATGATCAGGCGAGGTGAGCCAGCGCAACAACAGCTCTGTGAAGCTCCACCACACGGCCGGGGTCAGGCTGAGAAGAGCAGGCCATCCGCCAGTCGCCGCGCCTCGTCGCGGCCCAGCATTCTCTCGACGACGGCCACCGCGTACTCCATGGCGGTGCCGGGGCTCCTGCTCGTGATCACGTTCCCGTCAACCACCACCCTGCTCTCGCACTCGCTGTCGTCCGCGAGCAGCCCGGCCATGGACGCGCACGTCGTCGCCTTCTTGCCCTGCAGCACCCGAAGCGATTTCGCATTCCGTTCAGCGTCGATCGGCGCGCGGTGAGCGGGTTGGGGCACGGGGTAGCTCAGCACGTACCTCGAGCAGGCCATGGGGCTCGAGGACATGGGCGGCGGCGGCGCCGATCGCGCCGTACGGCCTGCCTGCTTCCGCCTGCTTCTTCAGCAGAGCGACGAGGTGCTCACAGCCGCCCAGCGTCTTCGCGCCCGGCATGCCGCCCTGCTTGAACCAGAGAAACGGAGGCCAATCAATCAATCAGTGGCTAGCCAGCGTAGTACGTGCACAGGCACGATCTCGAATTCCTGCGCACTACTTGCCGGCACGATGATAAGGTCGAACGGCGCCCGATCGGCGGCCTCGTCCAGCGTCACGTCGGCTACGATCCTCGTCCCGTGTCGCGCGGTGACCTCGACGCCGCTCTCGACGGACGCGACGACGACGTCCGCGTTGGCTCTGCGCAGCGCGTCCACGATCGTTATCGCCTCCATCTCCTCGCTTCCGGTGGCTAGTGGAAGAAGAACCTGAAGATCCAAGAATCGGAGGCAATGGGTTTCAGAGAACCTGGGGATCCAGGAGTGGAACTTCAGAATACCAGTACCGCGCGCTTGGCAATGCACCTCACCTTGGGTGTGCCACTGCAGCGCCACTGGACCGAGTTGAGTTCTTTCATGCTGTACCCACCTTCGTATCTCACTAGCTAAAAACAACAAAAAGACATAGCAGCTATTAATAAAAAAAAAGACCAACTCCCTTCGATCCATATTATTTGTACGTACTAAATCAACGAAAAATTAATATAGATCGAAGGGAGTAGTACAATATGGTACTGCAGTTGATGAGAAAAATGCTGCCACTGGGACAATCTCTTTTTAGGCAAATTAGAGGGACAATCGAGTGGATGAGAAAACTCACCATTTGTTTAGCGATCTGCTCGACCTTCTCCTTCCCATAGAGTTGTTCCACCAAAGCCAGCGCAAACTCCATCGACGTCGCCGGCCCAGTGCCGGTCACGGCGGTGCCATCCACCACCACATTCGCGTCCACGGCGGTCACCTCAGGAGGGAACTTCTCCACGAACCATGGATGGCCCGTCGCCTAAGTACACAAGCATTTCACCCTTTGTTAAAACGATTTTGCTAAATAACATCTAAATGTAATTTAGTTATGTCACATCTAAGTCAATCACCATATGATCAAATTTGCTCGAAGATTAGTTTTTTTTTCTTTGAGAAATACTAGCTCCAACTGCAGCCATCTCGTGTAGGGATGAAAATGAAATGGAAACTTTTCGCTTTTTCGGAGGAAAAATGGAAACGGAGAGGAAATATGAAAACGAAAACGGAAATTTGCAAAACGAAAGTGGAAATGGAATATTTTTTTTGCGGAAACGGAAACAAAAACGGAACAGTGTTTTTCCGTGGAACAAACGTGAAAATGGAACTTCCCGTTTTCGTGAATATGGAATTTTCGTTTTTACTATAGACTTATGGCTGGTTTGTAGTCCAACCGCCAAACAACACACAATGACATAATGAGTAGAATGGATCATTTGAGGCCCAACTTCTACTACCACACATGTACTCAGCTTGATCTTATAGCCATGTTAAGAATTCATAAAATGTTTGTTTTTGTGTGTTTTTCTCTATGATTCAAGGGGTTTTTATGTTCCGGCCAACGCACAGTTTTGTTTTCGTGTTCGCTTTGTATTCGCTCCGTGTCCATTTCCCGCGGTATCTGTTTCCGTATTTTTTTCCGCGTTTTTCGTATTCGTTTTCGCTTCTGCAAAAATATATGAAAACAAATAAGGTAGCACTCAGTTCTGTCCGTTTCCGCTCCGTTTTCGTCCATAATCGCGTGGCATCTACAGCCGGACTGAACAAATTGGCCCCTTAAATGCCCGCGGACGCGCCCGATCAGCGTCCGGGCGTGTCCGCTTTGACTTCTTATTTTTCCGTTCACACAATCATGTACCTCATTTTTTTTCTTATATGTTCGGTCACATGGATGTGATTGGTGGAGAAAAAGAGAGAAAGAAAATAAATAATAAAGAAAGAAAACGATGCTTTATGAGGTGCCCAATCCTATGTGGCTGACGCATGACCACTGACGTGGTACGTCTGGGCACTCCTCATATTCATCTTATATATGAGATGAATATGAGGGTTGCTGGACATCCCGAGCATTTAAGGAGGCTTTAAGGGCTTCGGTTGGGTCAACTATTTGCTATTTTTTCCTTCTCTCTCCCGTCCGACCAGTGATCCCTGCGTCCATCCAGTCAACTTGTGGAATCCGGTTGTAGATGCTCTCATACGTCCGGGGCAGCTAAGCTTTTTTTTTTTGTACTTATTTGAGAAATCCGCGCAGGTAAGTTGTTTTCTTGTTTGTGCACTTTATATGGGCCGGAGTTGTTCCGTATATTTGTGGGCTGAGGAAAAAAAACAAAGAAATGCACGGTTGGAAATGAGAAGAATAATGCAGTGCATTTTTTCTGTTGTCTGTGTAATTTACATTTTTCCTGATTTTTCTTTGTTTTACATTCATGAACTTTAAATTCTTGATTTTTTTTATCTTTTTAATTGTTTTATTTTTTCCTTTTCCATTTTATCTTTCTTTTTCATTCCTTTTCTTTTTCTTTTTCTAAATCCATGATTTTTAAACGGATTTGCTAATTCTCATCAAGAAGAGATTTAGTATTTTCTCATCTAAGTTCTTGACCGTTCGATTTGTTCCCTTTAGATCTCATGCAAATCTTGATCGCGGGTTGTTTTGTCGCGCATGTCTCATGCCACGTTGTGCGTTCAGTGTCCACTTTTGTCTCTCATTTGGCCTTCCTTTTCTCTCTCATATCATGTACTTGAGTGTTGTCTAGAGTTCACTGGCCTGTCATCCCTCCTCCTTCAGAGGTGTCGACTGTTGGAGTGGGGATGGGAGAGGGGGTGGATCATTGTTATAGATAATAGGCTTAAGTCTAGGTTATGTTTTACCCACTTGGCGTATGGCTTCATGTTGCGTTGGAGCTGTTCTTTAATGCTCGCGAACGACATCGATAGGCGGTTGGTCCTTCTTCCGATCAACGTCCATGGTAGATGGGGGCGGGGAGGTGGATATTATAGTAACTCCTTAAATAAGCTTGGTAAACCATCAAATCAATCAAACATGATTCCACCCCTCCCCCCTTTCTTCATCGTCGAATGTACAAAAGGAGAGAGGGTGAATCCAGGCTAAGACCTCTCAGATCTAGTGCTTTGTTGGGATTGCAAGTTTTCTTGGTGATTCACCTTCCTCCTTTGATCATGATTTAGATCTCGGCCATCAATACTGAAGATCATCCTAACAGGAACATCTGGTGTTAGTGCGAGGACTCTTATTTGTGCTCATTGTCGACATGGATTTGATCAGAGACAATGAGATGTGTGTCCCTAACGAGATCGTTGTTTGCACAAGCACTACATTGCATTATTGGTTGTATCTTTGAGGTCTTGTTTGCAAAGAGGAAGAGCTTAATTGTAATTTATATTTTTCTTTTTGTGATTTTTATGCAGTGTTGTAATAATTCTGCAATCAATATGCCAAGGTCCCTCCTAGTTGTTTAAGAAAAATACTATTTAGGACACATAATATATTTTTCTTTCTAATTTCTAATCATGGAGCGGCAAATCAAACTGAGCACATGTAGGAGTGGAAGGTCTGTCTGATTCATATACTAAGCTTGCCAACTTGTGCCACAATTCTTTGTCATACACGACTAAGGTTAGGGTAGCAAACTTAGCATCACACTTTGTCACACTTGAGATAATCTGGTTAAACAATCACGGGTCAATGACACCCATAACTTTGATTGAGGGGAAATAAAATCATGCCACAAGTATGGCGGGAGTCAACCAGGAGACTGGCCCACTCAAACTATCTAACTAATGCTGAGGCAAAGTATGACAGTCGTAGCACAAAAAATATATCTAAATATGCATAGCAACACTCAACAACATACTCAAACAACAAAGTACAAATAAATGTAGCCATATAAATACCAAGATCACTCCACCTTACCGGTAAAAGATTCAAACAAAATGCATATACCCCAAGCGTTACCTTGTGTCCGTCAAGTAGGCCCCAGGATGCCAATACCAGCGGCGGTGCAGCGCATATGGCAGCGTATAGTCCCCCTTTCTTCGCGTGCTTCCTCACTATGCCCTCCAACACCGCACAACCACCCAGATTCGCAGCGCCAGGAACACCACCCTGCATCATTTACAAAACAATTGAGACCCGTGCACGCCCATACAGCCCACCCACCGTAAGGTAGTCTCTTCTAGTTGTTTGCATATTAGCTTTGTTTTTAGTTAAACTTTACAAGTTTGACTAATTTTATAGAAAAACAATGTAAACATTTACTCCCTCCGTTCCTAAATATAAGTCGTTGGAGGACTATAAACTAAACTTTCCCAATGACTCGGAACAGAGGTAATACATTACAACAAATATATATTATGTGAAATTATATTTGTAGGGTAGGATTGGATATTAGGAAACAGATGAGCCCACCCCTGTGAAATTGGGGGTGGGTGGGATTATTAGTTGAAATTTCCCGTAAAACTTTGTAACCTGCCCGTAGGTGTAGGACTACTGCAAAGTTAATATGCAGATTTTAAATAAAAATGGAGGGAGTATATGCATATGCATGCGTACGGGGAGGACGATCAGGTCGTAGGAAGCGGCGGCGCAGTCAGCCAGGAGCTCGTCGGCCAATATTTTGACGCCGTACATGATCTCGACGAGAAGGGCGCCGCCAGCGGAAGCGACGGTGACGTTGGCGCCGGCGCGGCGGAGGATGTCGATGGGGATGGACGCCTCGATCGGCTCCGTGCCGGCGACGATCGGCAGCAGCACCTGCTTTGTCGCGCAACGTAGCTAGTGAGGTCAGTCAGGCTGCGCGGGGCCGGGCAGCGGATCTCCTCCATGCCTTGCATTCTGTGCCATGGATGCGGTGCCCATATGGACTGGTGGGAGAGTACAGTACCTTCTTAGGGGAAGGAGACGTCGCCATGGTGAGCTGCCGTGGAGTTGAGATGGTGTACTGGTAAGCTGGCTGCAGTGCTTCTCTGGTGCGGGGGTAACCAGGTGAGGTGAGGAGGAAGCTCGCCAAGCCAAGATATATCTCCCCACAAATATCTCAGAACGGTGCATGATAGGCTAGGCTGGCGGCGAAAATATGCAGATGCAATAATGCAATCGATAATAGTCGTGGCGCGGGATCTTGACAGAAATTTCAGTGCATGCACCCGGACGGACGGATAACAGGGACGTATGGTGTGTCCTTACTGCCGTGTTGTTGAGAAGTCAAGGAATGGCCACGGGCTCGTAGCCTCACACCCCCGTATGATGACACCACTTACTACACGTACATGTGCCGGAGTGGAGCCCATGCTTGCCGGACTGCCGGACCAAATGCAAACGTAGCGTAGCCACGAGAGCGAGAGCGGCTTCGCGCGTCCACAACATCTCCGTCCAAGTGTTGGAGTCAGTCGTGAGTGCGGATATGCCTCTCATTCCCGCGTCGGATATGGTTCGTCGTCTGTGTCGCTACGGGCGGTGCATGGTGTGTCAGTCGTGTCCTTCCCCTAGGCATGATTTGCTGCCACGCGCGAGGACAGCAGGGCTAGTGCCGGCACTTCGGTGGTGTCTTCTAAGAGTATCTCCGGCCATGCCTCCAACATGTCCTTTCCAGATGTTTTTTTCACGCCGACGTCTAAAAATCGGCTCAGCCGCACTCTCAAAATCCTATTTTTCGTCGGCTCGGGTCGAAATGACAACCGGCGATCCCGAGCCGAACTCAAGCGCCCGAGGGTTGCTTGGGGGTGCCGGCAAAAGCGAAAAGGGGCGTGAGGCCGCTCTGTCAACGAGTGGAGGCTCTTTTTCCCGCCATTTCCTCCCGCTTTCCGCCTCGGCTTTCCTCCCATTCTTCATTCCTCCTGCCAATCTCCTCCTCTCCCCCTCCCAGCCTGCCGCCATGCCGCCGAAGAAGTACGCACCCCCCCCCCCGCCACGGCGGATGCCGCCGCCGCCCAGCCGAAGCAGAGAAAACAAAGAGCGCCGTCGTCCAAGCCGTCGGGCATGACTAACGCCGACTGGGAGGCGGAAGTTCAACGCCGGGACGTTGTCACCACCGACCGGCGGAACAGGCCGAACGCCAAGAGGGCGCGTGATGCGGCGGCGACGGCGGCCTCGACGACGGTCGAGCATGCCGACCAAACCGAGGTGTCTCGCGCGGGCATGATGAATCCGCCCGTCGCATACGCGTCCTGTAGCCAGCAAAGCATTGGGTCCTGTCGTGGAGTTGTCACGGCAGATGTTTTAAGAAAAGGACTTAATTGCGGAGCCATAGCGACGTGGTTAGCTTAAAGGGGTTAAAATGGGACAAGAGACACGGGAAGTTTATACTGGTTCGGCCCCTTGCGGTGAGGGTAAACCTAATCCAGTTTGAGATGGAATTGCTGGGGTGTCGATTGCTAGGGAGCAAATACGCTTGCCTGGCTCTCGATCTGTTGTTCCTTGCACTAAGCCGCTGCCGGGTCGTCCCGTTATATACACGGGTTGACGCCCTGCGGCCTACGGAGTCCCGATCGGCTCATACAATCGTGTCCGGCCCGGTGACTCTTATTACATGCCTTACAATACAAGTTAACATATATGGTGGTTTATACTTACAGGCCTTAAGCCGCTCCGAGCCTTGGGCCCTTTATGAATTACTCTCATAATCTCATTAAACCGCCATCTTCAACATGCTTCTGGGCTTGGCCCATGAACCGCCATTGAGTAACCCGGCCCCTCCTGGGCGGGTCATATCAAATACTTATATCCCCAACATTAGGTCCCAGGTTGATTTGAACATGTTCATGTCAATCTTTCTTCATCTTCTCACGAGAAATTATAACCCGCCATGACGCTAGCCCTTGAAATGATGGTAACCCGCCATGACGTCACTTGTTACTTACTTTTGAATTGTCCAGATCTTGAAAAATCTTCGCATTTATTGGGATCCCGATAATCGAGGCGCCTGCACTGTTACCTACCTGTTTTTTTGTCTCCTCGATTCTCGCGCGTATTCTTTATCCATTCAGCTTATAAATAGGGCCAGGAGTTCCTTTCCATTCTCTCCTTTTGCCTCTTCCCCTTCATCTCCTTCCTCGCGACGCTCCTGCATCCGAGCTCCGTCGGCGCCGTCGTCCTCTGCCTCGTTCTCGACAGCAGCCGCCACATCAACCTGATGCGATCAGACTTCTTCCGCGCGTCGCCGCCGTTCACTCGCCCAGGTGCGTTCTTCTCTTTCTTCCCCCCTTAGATCCATTAGGGTTCCCGCAAAACTCGCCGGAGTTCGTCTCCTTCTTCTTTTGCAACTATTGTTTTCTTCTTGAACTTGATATTCCTCCGCATGATAGTGTTGATAGTATCTCTATAGTAAATATTGTAATGCCTCATCTATGCAGAAAGACTGATTCATCTCCACGAACTGCATCATACTGATCTTAGGTCTGCGTGTTTGTCGTTTTTAGCTTTATTTTCTGAACTGACGTAGATCCAAAGTTACAGCTTCAATTTGTGAAAACTGTTTGTCCCCACACTTAGTAAAATCTGCTTTCCTAAGTATCCGCACTTGTCATGGCGGCTTAACTCTCCGGCTTATAACCACTCTTATGCCATTAGGCCCCATTTAAGCCGCCCTGCCGAACTTAATCTGAATTTCTGGTTTAATGAATTTGAACCGACGATAAATTTTCTTTCCACAGGCTTCTTTGTTCACAATGCCATCGAAGACAGTCACCACATTCAACTGGGTCCCTTCTGTTGTCACTGAAGCTACTCTTGCCGACTTTGTCAAAGTTGGGTACTTGCCGAAAAAATCAGTTATGCATTACCGCGCCCCTAAGCCCGGCGAAGAGAAACCTCATCCAAAGGACAATGAAGTTACTGTTTTTTTTATCACATGAACCGGGGTTTTTCACCACCCGGCTCTAAGTTCTTCCGGGATGTTCCGCACTTTTTCTAGCTCCATCCACAAGACATCGCACCCAATTCCATGTCAAATATCTACAACTTCCAGGTCTTCTGTGAAGTGTATCTTCAAGAGGAACCCAGCCTCTTACTCTTTAGAGAGTTTTTTTATTTAAACCGCCAGAATGAGTACACCAACGGACCCAGTTTGGAACTTGGAGCCGTCTCAATTCAAAGAAGAAGAGATTATATTTTCCCTTATGCCTGTCTACCGAGTCACCCAAATACTGGAATCAAACCTGGTTTTCCTGTAAAGACACCTCCCCGGTTGATGAGCATCCATTGCCGGGTTATCGTATCCAACATTTAGACACTAAGCATCCTCTTGCTGAGAAACTTACTGCCGCAGAATGCAAGAGAATTGCTCCCACTCTTGCAAAGGTGAAAGGCCTACTGGGGAACGGGCTGATCGGAATTGATTTGGTCTGGTGCTCGCTCGCCTGGCGAATCATTCCCTTGAGCCGTAGGGCCGGTTTAATGTGCAATTATACCTGTGAAACCTTAGATCCATTACGTCACAGCCCTGAGGATTTGGAGGAGGATGTAATCACAGATATGACCAAGATCCTTTTAAACGAGAGCCTGGGAGACTGCAACAAAGTGGGTCTGAGCCATTTCTGCAAACTTAACCCGGCACCAGAACTGAGTCTTAACTTTAACTGTCCTTTCTTTATCGTTCTGACTCTCATGTCAACTCAAAATTGCTGCTCCTCATAGGCTAAGTCGGCTTTCTGGAAGAAAGCATACGACCACGAGGCTGCTAAAAAGGCCAGAGCTGTAAAGAAAGCCACCAAAAAGGCTGTAAAAAGACAAAGAAGGAAACTGACCCTTCTGAACTATTTGAATTGAACTACAGTTCTGAGTCAGAGGTAACCCTTGACTCTCTTGACTCCTTTTTCAATTATCTTATTGACACTGATTACTATCAGGATGACACGGAGGCCAGCCAGGCCGTTGATGAAGAGGTAATTACTATTTCCTCCGGCTCAGAATCCTTGCCAAGACAAAAAGTTCGACGGGTAATTCGGTAAGTAATATTTTCACACCCTTCAGCTCATTTAGATCCTCACTTTCTTTTGAAGCAACATCAACACGAGAGCCGGCGTCAGACTCGGAACAACGGGGAAGAAGAATTGTCTTCCGGTTTACCGAATACTCCGACTCGACAGAAGCGTCGAAATGAGGTCTCTCCACACTTAAACTCTCTTTACCCACTGACGAGTCTTATTCGTCAACCACTGAATTCTTCCGATTCAAACTATCAGGAGACCTCCCGCTCTTCATCTGGTGATTCATCTCAAAGTCAGCTACCGGCTTTCAAGACTGCCCATGGGTAACAATTTCTTGCATGTTCATCTTTTCCTTGAATCTTTATATAACTTTGTACTGACTCACTTTAACCTGTGCAGTGGCCAAGCCAAGCCCATTAAGAGAGCCAAGGCAAGCAAATCGGCGGCGAATCCAAAAGTCACTGAGCCGGAGCAACGCGTTTTAGCAACAGATGTTCAGAGGTCAACAGAAGAAGCTACTCATGATGCTCCTCATGAAATTCCTGACGCCTCTCTTGATCCTGCCAACGTCATCCCTGCAACTGCTGAACCGTCGGCCCTATCTGAACCGACCGATAAACAAACTGAAGATGTCACAATTACTGGCACTGTTTTTAGAGAGCCGGGCAATCCAGCTGTTTTGGCCAAACACACTGCCAAGCAAGAACTTGTTGAGAAATGGAGGGTAAGGTTCGACATAGCTCAATATGCACAGCTGAGCAGCAGTGAAGTACTTTTTGGCTATCTCGGTCAAGTCCACAGCAGCCATGACCTTGAGATTGGCATGGTGAAGCAGATGCATAAGAAGTTTGAGGTATGAACCTTAACCAAATTATATACATCCTTCCAGCCCCCAAGTCTATTGGATATGCTAGAATTGAATATGCTATAGACTTATAATATCATGTATAAGAGTTGAATCCTTAATAGGAGATCCGACTTTGATGAACATTGCATGTGTAGCCCCCAGGGCCGGCTTAATCACCATGAATGAGTCGGTCCTATTCTTCATTGTATAAAACTTGCTTGTTTACCCCTCCTAAGCCGACAGTTAATGATTTAGAATGCCACCGGGTTAATGCAAACGAATGATAAGAATGAAGTACCATGCATTACCCCCCAAGTGCCAAGTACTCTCGCTTGCAAAGTGCTTGGGACTTTTTTTATATGAACTGTTATGTAAATAATACTTCTGCATCCATTAGCCCCCAAGGGCCAAGTACTCTTGCTTGCAAAGTGCATGGGACTTTATTGATATGAACCAGCACTGAAAGAACACTTCAGCATCCATTAGCCCCAAGTGCCAAGTGTTGTTGCTTGCAAAAGGCTTGGGACTTCAACTTTTGTAACCCGGAAAATAATTTGCTTCATAATC
Source organism: Secale cereale (assembly GCA_902687465.1). Taxonomy (NCBI): domain Eukaryota; kingdom Viridiplantae; phylum Streptophyta; class Magnoliopsida; order Poales; family Poaceae; genus Secale; species Secale cereale. Next base: position 173,223,030 of record LR738711.1, read on the forward strand.
CCTTTGTTGATATAGGATACCACTGCTGAATTGCAAGCGCAATTAGATGACACAAAAAGCCAGCTTAAGTTTCAAGAATCTGAGACCCAGAAGGCTGAATCGAAGTTTCAATTTAGCCTGACTGAAAAGGAGAAACTAATAGCTGACTTTGAAGCGGAGAAGTCTGCCTGGGCTAAAGAAAGAACCACCTTGATGCAGAGAGCCGAAAAAGAAGAAGCAACCCTTGAAAAGGTGATAGCTGAACTCACCAGATTAAAGCATCGTGTCTCTGAAATGACTTCAGCTATCTTCGGTAGGCCGCCATGTTGCAAATTGAAATTTTCCTTAAGTAACATAAACCGCCACTGACCAATTGATGACTCGTGTAGGTAGCAGCTGCAGTAATCTTGGCAGAGAGCTGCTTGTAAAACTTAAAGCTATCTACACCCTTGTAGAACAGTCATACACTGGAGCCCAGCGTGCATTAGCTAATGTTTCTCCGTCCAACCAGGCACCAAGGTTTTTTTGTGGATATTTTAAGGAGACTTTCTGTTCTACCAGCCAGGATTGACGAAATGAAGCGGTCGTTTGCGAGAGTCGGTGCCATGACAGCTTTGAGCCGGGATAAGGCGTGGCTTCCAGAGTTAGACCCAACCTTAGCCACCGGTTATCCAAGCTTAAAAGAAGACGACACCACTTTTGATCATAAGGACTTTGCTGCTTGTGTCAAGAATATCCGCCCTTTGGCCAGCTTAATTGTTAATGAAACAGACATGTCTAAATATCAGTCGGCTTACAGTATTGAAAATCAGAAGATGCCCACTCCGTCTTACAAAGTGATGGAGCTAATCCCTCCAATCAGTAAGCATACTTTCGCCCCTGAAATTGATCCATCTGAACTTATTGATGAAGAGGCTGAATTTGAACCTTTGACTGGCGTCAATTGGTTGGCACAGAACATTCAGACAGAGGAGGACGAAGAACCAGAGAAGGGTAATCCGGAGACTTCAGCGCAGCAAGGTCAAGAAGAGTGAATCGTCTTGGCGGTTTACAGACTTGGTCCCATAGAGAAACACTTATTTTGATTGGCTCATGGAGTCTTGTAATAGGCTAGTTTGAACTTGAATCTGGCGTGCCATCGTGCATAGCTCCGCTTTTGCCAAAATATTATTGATCCGCCAAGTGCCAAAATACCACTTTATGCTTGTGGTAGTACTGACTTGTGTAGATCAATATAAACCTTATCATGCACATCAACAGAGAAAAATTGCCCTGGAAGATACGATTTAGACTGCCGGCTTTACCAGTCTTCATTCAGTTATAACCGTGTAGAGTTATCGTTCGAGAGGTAAGATTGTTACTTTCTGGCGGCTTAGAGCCGTTCATTTGGTTGGGTTTGCAGAGACCCGGAGAGGCTTCAAATATGAGCCTTAAGTAGAGGCATCTTGGCCGAACTTGCAAAGAACGCAGCTCAAACGAAAAACTCACAAAAAGCAAAAGAACCAGAGAAAAGAGAGCAAAAAACATCCGAGGCTTTTGCAGGCCGCCAAGCCAAAGGTTCTTCTTCAATGAAACTAGCCTTGGTGGCCACTGGAAGGTACGTGCGTGCTGTGATCCGGCTCTCACGGTACCCAATCGACATTTGAACCTGGACAAGTACAGGTCTTTGTTTTAAAGATAGACTTGTCTAGAGTACGCGGGGTCAGAGTTGCATCTTGCATCACATGCCGAATTATCCAAGTTTCAAGGAAGGCGGCATTTTGAGCCTGGATCTATCCTGACTATCTGTAAGCCGTGCTCTCGCATGACAGCCGGCGTTTGAACCTCAGCAAGCTCGGGTCTTGGTCGAATACGCCATATAAGACTGATTGCCAAGAGTTCGCCCGGTTAATCAGGATGACCTGATGGAGTTGAAGCAGCTGGATATAGTTAGGATGACCCACAGGTTATGCCCTCTTTGGTCGAATATGCCTATGTTTGAACATAACCCGGTCAAATGGGTAGTAATATTGTGTTCTCTTTGGTCGAATACGCCTATGTTTGAACAGGAAGCCCCCAAGTGACATACTTACGAATTATTCTTATCAAAGGCCTATGCTTGACCTGTGCTATGCATTCGACTCTCTTTTGGTCCCTGCAATTTGGGCATCAAGCCTCTTGAGTAAAACATGTAGGAGGATGACAAGGACTCAGCTTTGAAGAAGTGAAAAACGACAGAGGCCTCGAATTATTAGGGATGCCGGCTTTATTATATTGTTCTAATATTTACATCATCGAACTATATACATCATGAGACCCGTAGGCTTAAGTATAGTAAGGCCGGAGATGAGCAATATTCCACGGCCGATTAGTCTCCTCTTCTGATGTGCGTGAATCCTTGTGCTCTCGGACATCAATCAGATAGTATGACCCGTTGTGCAGATTCTTGTTGACGACAAAAGGTCCCTCCCAAGGTGGTGAAAGCTTATGCATTTCCATTTGATCTTGGATGAGCCGGAGCACTAAGTCGCCTTCTTGAAAGGTTCTGGTCTTGACCCGCCGGCTATGATATAGTCGTAAATCATGTTGATAGACTGCTGAACGAGCCGCCACGAGATCACGCTCTTCATCCAACAAATCCAATGCATCCTGTCATGCCTTCTCATTATCTTTTTCAACATAAGCCGCCACTCGAGGCGAGTCATGATGGATATCATTGGGAAGAACCGCCTCTGCTCCATAGACTATGAAGAAGGGTGTGTAACCTATAGATCTGTTGGGTGTTGTATTGATGCTCCATAACACAGAAGGTAAATCTTCCACCCAACAACTCGGCGTTCTCTTCAAAGGACACATAAGCCGGGGCTTGATCCCTCGCGGAATCTCTTGATTAGCTCGTTCTGCTTGACCATTAGACTGGGGGTGAGCCACAGAAGAAACATCAAGTCAAATATGCTCACGTTGACAAAATTCCCTCATAGCACCCTTAGACAGATTAGTGCCATTATCTGTTATGATACTGTGGGGAAAACCAAAACGGAAAATCACCGTCTGGATGAATTGAACCGCTGTTTCAGCATCACACTTGCTAACTGGCTCTGCCTCAATCCACTTGGTAAACTTGTCCACTGCCAACAAAAGGTGGGCTTTCTTATCCTTGGACCTCTTGAAAGGCCCAACCATATCGAGCCCCCAAGTCGCAAACGGCCAAGTTATTGGGATCATCCTCAACTCTTGAGCCGGAACATGAGCGCGCCGTGAAAATTTCTGACAACCATCACATCTACTGACCAAGTATTCAACATCAGCATGAGCCGTCAACCAATAGAAGCCGTGACGAAAAGATTTGGCCACAAGAGATTTAGAGCCGGCGTGATGACCACAATCTCCTTCATGGATCTCTCGCAGGATCTCACGGCCTTCCTCGGGAGAGACGCAACGTTGAAATGCCCTAGTAACACTGCGATGGTGCAATTCTCCGTTGACAATCGTCATTGACTTAGACCGTCGGGTTATTTGTCTGGCCAAGATTTCATCCTCAGGTAACTCACCCCGGGTCATATAAGCCAAATATGGAACCGTCGAGTCAGGTATAACATGAAGAGCCGCCACCAACTATGCCTCTGGGTCAGGAATAGTAAGGTCTTCCTCTGTGGGTAACTTGATAGACGGGTTAAGCAAAACATCCAAAAAGGTGTTGGGCGGCACCGGCTTACGCTGAGATCCTAACCGGCTTAAGGCATCAGCCGCCTCGTTCTTCCTTCGATCAATGTGCTCAACTTGGTAACCCTTGAAGTGACCTGCAATAGCATCAACCTCTCGATGATAGGCCGCCATAAGTGGATCCTTGGAATCCCAGGTGCCAGAAACCTGCTGAGCTACCAGATCTGAATCGCCAAAGCATCTTACCCGGCTTAAGTTAATCTCCTTGGCCATCGGAAGACCGTGGAGCAAGGCCTCATACTTAGCTGCATTATTAGTACATGGGAACATTAACCGGAGAACATAAGAAAATTTATCACCTCGCGTGGAGGTTAAGACAACTCTAGCCCCCGAGCCTTCTAACTGTCTGGATCCATCAAAATTAATAGTCCAATATGTGATATCCGGCTTTTCCTCAGGCGTCTGCAGTTCTGTCCAGTCATTGATACAATCCACGAACGCTTGCGATTTGATGGCCGTCCGAGGCACATATTTTAAACCATGAGGCCCAAGCTCAATGGCCCACATGGCCACTCGCCCTGTGGCTTCTCTATTTTGGATGATGTCCCCTAAGGGAGCAGAACTCGCCACCGTAATAGGGTGACCCATGAAATATTGCTTGAGCTTCCGGCTTACCATGAAGACCCCATATACCAGCTTCTGCTAATGTGGATGCCTCTGTTTGGACTCAATGAGCAACTCGCTGATATAATAAACCGGCCTTTGAACCGGATACTCCTTGCCAACCTCTTTCCTTTCCACCACAATGAACATGCTGACTGCCCTGCTATTTGCAGCAACGTATAATAACAAAGGCTCCTTGTCAATGGGGGCCGCAAGAACCGACGGCTCCACCAATTGCTTTTTGAGTGCCTCGAACGCCTCGTCAGCAGCTTCACTCCAAACAAAGTCATATGTCTTCTTCATCATCTGATACAGAGGGATAACCTTTTCACCTAAGCGACTTATGAACCGGCTCAAAGCTGCTATCCGTCCTGCCAAGCGTTGGACACCATTGACACACTTCGGCCTTGCCAAGGAGGTGATAGCCTTAAGTTTTTCCGGGTTAGCCTCGATGCCTCGCTCAGAGACCAAAAAACCCAAAAGCTTGCCTGCTGGAACACCAAAAACACACTTGGTCGTGTACAGCATCATCTTGTACACCCGAAGATTGTCAAACGTTTCCTTCAAATCTTCAATCAGGGTCTCCTTCTTTCTGGATTTAACCACGATATCATCCACATAAGCATGAACATTACGTCCGATCTGGCCGTGCAGGAAATTCTGTACACACCGCTGGTAAGTCTCCTGGGCACTCTTGAGCCCGAAAGGCATAGACACATAGCAGAAGGCTCCGAACAGAGTGATGAAAGCCGTCTTCTCCTGGTCCTTAACTGCCATCTTGATCTGATGATACCCAGAATATGCATCCAAAAAGCTCAAACGCTCACAACCCGCCGTAGCATCAATGATCTGATCAATACGAGGGAGGGCGAACGGGTCAGCTGGGCAAGCCTTGTTTAAATCCATGTAATCCACACACATTCATCAAGTGTTGTTCTTTTTAAGCACCAAAACCTGCTTAGCTAACCACTCAGGATGAAAAACTTCAACGATGAACCCGATCGCTAAGAGCCAGGCCACCTCTTCACCAATGGCCTTCCGTCTCTCCTTGTTAAAATGGTGAAGAAACTGTCTGACCGGCTTATACTTCGGATCAATATTGAGGGTGTGTTCAGCGAGTTCTCTCGGTACACCCGACATGTCTGAAGGCTTCCATGCAAAGATGTCCCAATTCTCACGGATGAACTCGATGAGCGCGCTTTCCTATTTCGGATCCAGATTAGTACTGATGCTGAATTGCTTAGATGAGTCGTCAGGAACAAAGTCAACTAGCTTGGTGTCGTCCGCCTATTTAAACTTCAGCAACGGGTCATGCTCTGTGGTTGGCTTCTTTAAAGACGTCATATCTGGCGGGTCAACATTATCTTTGTAGAATTTAAGCTCCTTTGTGGCACAAACTGACGCTGCGTAAGCCGCATCGCCTTCTTCACACTCCAAGGCTATCGTGCGACTCCCATGCACTGTAATGGTCCCCTTGTGACCCGGCATCTTAAGCTACAAATAAACATAACACGGCCTCGCCATGAACTTGGCATAAGCCGACCTCCCAAACAGAGCATGGTACGGACTCTGGATCCTAACAACCTCAAAAGTTAAAGTCTCCGTCCTGGCATCATATTCATCCCCAAAAGCTACATGTAAATCAATTTTACCCACCGGGTATGCCGACTTACCAGGCACAACTCCATGAAAGACAGTGTTGGACGGTCTAAGTTTCATGTTAGTTAATCCCATACGACGGAAAGTATTGTAGTAAAGGATATTAATGATGCTGCCTCCATCCATGAGTACCTTGGTGAACTTGTATCCTCTGACCTGGGGTGCCACCACCAAAGCCAGCTGATCCGGATTATCAACTCGGGGCGGGTGATCTTCACGGCTCCACACAATGGGCTGCTCAGACCATCACAAGAAACGAGGAACTGCCGGCTCAACAACATTCATCGCCCTTTTATGAAGCTTCTGGTCCCGCTTGCACAAACTTGTGGTAAAGATGTGGTACTGCCCACTGCTCAACTACTTCGGGTTACTCTGATAACCGGACTGCTGCTGATTCCCTTGACTGTTCTGCTGGTTGTTGCCGCCTTGATTTCCTTTCCCCTGAAATCCAGAGTTTGAGCCGCCGCCTCCATGACCCGGACCATGAAAACCGGAACCTGAACCGTCGTTTGGTCCATAGTTGTTCTGGATAGACTCTGTGTAATACCTCATGATGCTGCAATCTTTCCACATGTGGGTATCCGGCTTTTCGTCCGTTCCATGCTTTGGACATGGCTGATTCATCACCTCATCAATGTTATATCTTGGAGGCGGCTTCCCCTTGTGACGCTGGTTAAAATTCCATGGCCATGTATTAGCTACAAAAGTGTCAGCCTTGCGCTTATTGCCACTACTCTGATTGGCTGGGTTAAACTGTTGTCCTCCCGGGTCATTACTCTTCTTTCCCTTTCCCGATCTTTCAGCCTCAGATTCGGGGTCCTTGGTACTATCAGAGTCGGCATATTCGATGAGAGCCGCCATGAGCTCCCCCATATCGTCACAATGACGCTTAAGCCGCCCCAACTTTAGCTTGAGCGGAAGGAACCGACAATTTTTCTCCAACATTAATATCGCGGATTCGGCATTGATCTTATCTGAAGAATGCATAATGGTTGAGACCCAATGCACCCAACTGGTCGTCGATTCACCCTCGTTCTTAACACAAGAATCTAGATCCACAATTGACATTGGCTGCTTGCATGTATCCTTGAAATGCTTGATAAACTTGGCCTTCAGCTTTGCCCACGGCCCAATGGAATTGACGGGCAATCCCTTCAACCAGTTACGAGACATGCCTTCCAGCATCATGGTGAAATACTTAGCACATGCGGCTTCACTAACGTCCAGCATCTCCATAGTCATCTCGTAACTCTCTATCCAAGCCTCAGGGGGCTGATCTGCTGTTTAGTTGGGCACCTTACGAGGGCCCTTGAAATCCTTGGGCAACCGCTCGTAATGTATAGCCGCCGTTAAGCATGGTACTCCCCAAGCTCTAGAAGTTCTCCCTATCTCTATTGAAGTTGCCGGGTAATATGGCGCCGGATGATGATCGACCGCCTGAGCCGCCAGCTCGGCCTCTCGGGGCATCCTGCCCTGATCCACTAAGTCCTGCGCATTGGCGTCATGTCGCACCGGGTTATGCCCACGAGGCGGGTTACGGTGCCGCTCTATGCTTGAAACCTCTGGCGAGTCAACATGCCTACTATAGCTAGCACTTGGACGGGAGTTGAGTGGATCCGGGCTCGACTATAAGAATAAGCCTGTTGCTGCTGCCGTGTTGTCTGAAGTAGTTCCTGGGCCCTCCGGGTCTCCATTGTCACTGGAGTTTCGCCCTCAACTGGCAAAGCCGCCAATCTCGTCGCCACTGCTATCATGTTATCCAGAGGGTTGGAATAATGACCCGCCGGCGTCGCCGGGTAATGAGGTGTTGGGCGGTTTTGATTTGCATACAGAGAGTCTATCATACACGGTTGAACCGGCCCTCCGGCCCTAGGTGCTTCAGCCATCCGGTTTTCCCCCCGCTCCAGCTGTGTTGAAAAGATTCCTCGCCTCATAAATGAAAGGCATATAACTCTGTTGCTTCCTCCTCATGACCTCATTAGCAGCGTTCTGATCCACTGAGAGTCGGTAAGAATCCGCTTGAATTCGCTGAGCCTGGGCATCCAATACAGCCCGATCTGGAGTCATCCTGGCGTTCTCCGCTGCCAGGTCTACTTTTGCTTGCGCTATCTCCTGTCGCAGCTTATCCACATTTGCCTTGTGTTGGTCCTGGTTCTCTGGGGTTACCTCCATCCCCATCAGAGTCGCCAGATCCTCCAACAGATCTGTCAAGACTTGAGTCGGCGGGCACGTCGATCCGCCCACGCCTGCCACGGTCGCCGTCGCCCCGGGTGTTATAGCCCCGGTGGCTGTCGAGCCGAGAGCCGGCTGGGTGCTAGTCATGAAAATCGCCGCCCTGCTCGGCGGCTCACAGGGGTCTGGAATACTGCTACCATCGGACCAGCCACCAAGCCATCCGCTCTGCATCTGATACATTGAGTTAGCCTCACCTGTGGACGACTCGCCATCGGAGAGAACGGCCGTCTCACCGCGAGATCCAGAACATCCAGCGCCCTGGATATATCCAACAAAGGCACGCCTCACGGCGGGCTGAACCCGGGTGGCTCGCGCACGCTGAGCCATCTCGATATGTCGATGCAGGTTTCTGGCTTAGGGCCCGGTTCGCCGATCTTGCCGATGAAGATGTGAATTCTGCCGAAGGGGACCCGGTACCCGTACTCAATTGAGCCGGCCTCGGGGCCCCAGCCTGCATCGTCGATGTAGAGCTTGCCGCGACGACTCTTGGTCATCCGGCCCATGGCGTATCCCTTGAGCCCTTAGAAGTTGCCCTTCAAGAACTCGAAACCACCATGCGCAGGCCCCACGGTGGGCACCAACTGTCGTGGAGTTTTCACGGTAGATGTCCTCAGAAAAGGACTTAATTGCGGAGCCATAGCGACGTGGTTAGCTTAAAGGGGTTAAAACGGGACAAGAGACATGGGAAGTTTATACTGGTTCGGCCCCTTGCGGTGAGGGTAAACCTAATCCAGTTTGAGGTGGAATTGTTGGGGTGTCGATTTCTAGGGAGCGAATACGCTTGCCTGGTTCTTGATCTGTTGTTCCTTGCCCTAAGCCGCTATCGGGTCGTCCCCTTATATACACGGGTTGACGCCCTGCGGCCTACGGAGTCCCGGCTGATGGGCCTCGAACCCCTCGTTGGTTACCCCAAGTGGAAGGTGTAAGATGCAGTATGTAGAAGTGTTTTCCCTTAGCAAAGATGCCAAGGAGCGAATCCCCAGAGACTCCTAGGCACAACAAGTAGGTGTCAACTGCTAACGGCGCGTATTAGCAGTCAACGTGGACCTGCACACAAATACAAATAACTTTGCTCCCAACGAGTACAGAGAGGTTGTCAATCCCTCCGGCCTTGTAGTTCACAAAGGGTTAAAAGCAAATGTTAGTAGTGATAGATAATGTTTTGCAATAGTAAATAAAAGCGAAAAGTAAATAGCGGATGTGATCAATGATGGTAATATGGACCGGAGTCTCATGATGTTCACTAGTGACGTCTCTCTCCCAAAAGACGATAAAACAGCTATGTGAGGTAAACAAATTACAGCTGGGCAATTGACAGGACCACGAACGCAAACCAATGCTGATTACATTGCAGAAAGGTTGAGGTTCAAAGCATGGGCGGTACGCCAAAATAAGTAGACCGAAATCCATCAATATCTACTACTAATCATCCACCTTGAGATATCTATCCAGAACATCTCGCTGGTATTAAGTTGCGAGTCCCACCCATAGTGTAAACTCAATGCAACAGACAACTGCATTAAAAGAACTTTGCGTAAAGTAAACAATCCTTGCACCCGCGGGCACAAGCACCGTTGTTTTCCCCCTTGTGGCAACAACACATCCCCTAGACTCATGTTTCTGTCACTCAAGCTAGTCATCGAGGGGCATGAACCCACAATCGAGCATAACGTTCCCTCTTGGAGTCACTACGTATTACTTGGCCAAAGCAATAAATAACAACGAAGAACATGCAAGAATTACTTATGAACATAAATATAAAAGAGGTAGATCAAATATATTACTCAAGATCAATCTGAACATAATCCCATAATCCATCGGATCCCAGCAAACTCAACATAGCAACAGCATAAGGATTACATATGTGCCTCGATCATGTAGGGCAGCTCACGAGGACTAATTAGTGAAGCACAAGAACGGGAGGAGAACATCACATAGCTACTGGTCATGGACTCATGGTCCAAGGGAGACTACTCACGAGTCATCCGGGAGGCGTCCATGGTGGTGGAGAAGCTCCCGGCGGTGATCCTCCCCTCCGGCAGGGTGCCGGGAAGAGTTCTCCTGGTGCTCCCGATCTTGGAAGCGGCGGCGGCGGCGGAACAGAGATGGGATCGCGAAAAGAGTTCCTGTTCTGAGGGTTTCGGAGGACGCTTTAAATATATGCCAAAGGGGAGCATCGGGGAAGCTTCGCGGGGCCCAGGCGCCCCCCCCCGGCGCGGCCCAGGGGGGGCGCGCCGCCAGGGCTTCTGGAGCCCTGGTGGCCCCCCCCCCGGCTGCCCTTCGGACGCACGGTAGTTTCCGGAACGCTGATTTTTTATATAATTTTTCTGGATTTTTCCTGGCAGTTCTCGTATCGTGAAAACCTGAAATACAAAAACAGCCGAAAACAGAAACTGGCACTGGGGTGCACTGGATTAGTAAGTTAGTCCAAATATGATCAAAAGTGTATGGAAGTGTATGAATATCATAGCAATATCACCCAAAAGTGGCATGGAGCAAGCAGAAATTATAGATACGTTTTGGACGTATCAACATCCCCAAGCTTAATTCCTGCTCGTCCTCGAGTAGGTAAATGATAACAAGAATAATTTCTGTGGTGACATGCTATTAACCATATAGGACTTATTCATAGTCATATGAGAAAAGCTTACTGAGACAATGATTCTATAGTAATTAAGTTGCCTCATGAGAAAATCACAAATGACTGAAAGTTTTACAACATGACATTGAAGCATCAAAAAGATTTGCAATGAACATGATGTGCAAATATGATAAAGTGATATCTAGCTTGCCCCCTTTAGTGAAGCAAAACATAAATGCAGGGGCAACTTCAAGGTTTAAGTGATGACTAGATACAATGATTTCAAAATAAACGATATCATAATCATGCAAAAGACAATGCTACTTTGGGACAATGCACATTACACTCAGAATGACAATCATGCTCTCAGTAGTTGGTGCTTTTAAAAGAAAGTGGAGACTCATAAAAGTAAAAGAATGGTTAAGTGCTAGAGCTTTTTATTTTGAAAACATGGAAGCAATTTTGTCAACGGTAGTAGTACTTCATATGTGTCATGTATAAAAAGTTGCAAGCCTCATGCATCGAATACTAATAGTGCTCGCACCTTGTCCTAATTAGCTCGGATTTCCATGGGTTATCATTGCATTACATATGTTTTAACCAAGTGTCACAAAGGGGTACCTCTATGCCACCTGTACAAAGGTCCAAGGAGATAAATCGCATTTGATTTCTCGTTTTTGATAGATCTCAACTTGAGGACATCCATACCGGGACAACATAGAAAATAGATGATGGACTCCTCTTTAATGCATAAGCATATTCTCATAAGAGATCGAGGATTAATGTCCAAGCTAAAACTTCCACCATGATACATGGCTTTGGTTTGCGGCCCAATGTTCTTCTCTAACAATATGCATATTCATTCAACCCATGGCAAATCACCCTTACTTCAGACAAGATGAACATGCATAGCAACTCACATGATATTCTACAAAAGTGTGACAGTTGATGGCGTCCCCAGAAACATGGTTACCGCTCAGCAAGCAACTTATAAGAAATAAGATACATAAGCAACATATTCTTTACCACAATAGTTTTTAAGCTACTTTCCCATGACCTATGTATTGCAAGGTTAGTCTGCTTAGTACAGGTGGAGGTTAGCAAAAGACTGGGAGCGACCAACTAAGAGAGCAATGACGGTCATAATCATGCAGAGCGACAAAGCAATATTGAATCAGGCATGGTAGTTATATCGCTACTCAGAAATAAAAGATCATCAAGGCTTGACAGACTTTCTTTACAGTCTTAAATATGCGTGAGCATACGCCAAGTCAATCAAAATAAATTCTCGAAGGAAGATATTACTAAACCATACCACATCATCGGCAAACAAATCAAGTTGGTATTCCAATAACACATTGGGAATCCCCCAGCCATTTGAGACTAACCATAAGAAAACCTGAACTACTAAGCACCATTATGCACGTAGCATCTTTATCATAGACATATTAACCAATGCAACGGAAGCAAACTCTCTTAATAAGGTGAGTATGATAATTAAAGAGAGTTCAAGCAACCAATTAAACGAAAGCTCTTTGAAAAGATAAGCATGAATACTAAGAGCAGAGCATGATAGTAGCTATTAAAAGACAAAGAACACACACAACAAAGATAGATATGAAAAATTCTATGTTATGTTCTAGGTAGAAGTGGAGCGTGTTTCTCTCCCACATAAAGAATGCTGAGTTCCGACTCGTTATGAAAAACTAAAAAGAAAACTAAAGGCAAGACGCTCCAAGCATAGCACATAACACATGAAGTGATAAAAATATAGCGAAACGAAAGACGAACTGATAAAGCTGATGGAGAAGGGGATGCACGGGGGCATCCCCAAGCTTAGACGCTTGAGTCTCCTTGAATATTTCTTGGGGGTGCACGGGGGCATCCCCAAGCTTGAGCGCTTGACACTCCTGAATCTTTTTATCATCTTCCCTCGCACACTTGAAAACTCCCTTCATACATAACTCATCATAATCTGATTAGCGAGGTTAGTACCCTTAATAAAATAATTATACCTTGCTGGAAATAAAGATATTCTTGAAGTTCTACTGTTTCTCAAGATTGTCAAAAGGTTTTTGCAAAGAAAAAGCAAGCTCTTGATTTGCAAAATGAAGGAAAGGCAAAACAGGACAGAATCTGTGAAAAACAGAACAGCAGGTAGTAATTGATCTGTTCGGGATACTTCTGCAACTCAAATCAAAAAACTCAGAACAGACGCACGAAATACAATTATATAGAGAATGCTGTCAAAAAAATTCAGACCAAAAAGATGATCTGGTGATTTTATACGAATTTTTTCTATCCAAGGACATAATCTGTTTTCTGGACAGCACCTCACAACTTTTGAACTTTCTAGCAATCAGAGGCTATACTTGGCACAAATATGAAAAGCAAAGATACAATGATGATGCTACAGCAGTAAACAACATCAAGACACAACAAAAGCAAAAAAAATTATTCATGTGGGCTGCCTCCCAAAAGCGCTTTCTTTTATGCCTTTAAGCTAGGCATAATGCATATAGATCAAGTTGTATCAATTGAACCATCATCAAGATCATCAAAAAGCTCTTCAATAATACAACTAGTCTTAAGAGGACTCTCAAATAAAGGCCTCATAGAGATACTCCTAGGTAGAAGACCAAAAGGATAAAAGTCAAGGAAAGATTCATTTATAAATTCATCACAGAGAGGTGTTTCTTCCAAAGTCTTTATAGTTTCAACCCCTTTGGCAATAGATGGATTACTTTTAGAACGGGGAGCCTTTGGAACGTGAACGAACTTAGGCTCCCTCTTTGCCGGAGTTTCTACCTTTTTGGTTTTGATTGAGGAGAAGGTGGTTCCTAGAGTATCAAAGATATCCTCAATCTTGTCTATCCTAGAAGAGTCCAAGTCATGGAATTTGACGGTCTCCAAAATTTTAAAAAAATTATGCATGGAGCTATCAAGTCTATTCAAATTCCCTTGGATCTTACGATCCAACTCATTTATCTTATTAATGCTTGGCATCTCTAGCTCTATCTTTTCAAGTTTTTCCATAATGTGAGCTAGGGTGATGTCCTCTCGAATGCTAACAACAGGGAGACTCCCAACAAGATTTTCAATAATACTAAGAGACTCCCAAACTGGGGCCTCTAGGAAATTCCCATTGATAGCAGTATCTAGAATAAACCTATTCCAAGAAGTAATTCCAACATAAAAATTTCTAAGCAAGATAGTAGTAGGTTGCTTCTTGGTGGCTCTTTTTTGTGAATCATTAATTCTATACCAAGCATCTTTCAAACTTTCCCCACCTCTTTGTTTAAAGGTGAGAACTTCTGCCTCGTCAAAGACAAAAGGACCCGACATAATGACAACTAAAGAATGAGATAACTGTTTTTGTGATTTTCAATAAAAGGTACTAAAGCAAAAACTGAAAGGTAAACTAACAAGACTAAAAGCAAAGGTAAAAGATAGCGTGCAACTCCCCTATCCTGAAGAGTGGAGTCCCCGGCAACGGCGCCAGAAAATACTCCTTGATGGGCCTCGAACCCCTCGTTGGTTACCCCAAGTGGAAGGTGTAAGATGCAGTATGTAGAAGTGTTTTCCCTTAGCAAAGATGCCAAGGATCGAATCCCCAGAGACTCCTAGGTTCAACAAGTAGGTGTCAACTGCTAACGGCGCGTATTAGCAATCAACGTGGACCTGCACACAGATACAAATAACTTTGCTCCCAACGAGTACAGAGAGGTTGTCAATCCCTCCGGCCTTGTAGTTCACAAAGGGTTAAAAGCAAATGATAGTAGTGATAGATAATGTTTTGCAATAGTAAATAAAAGCGAAAAGTAAATAGCGGATGTGATCAATGATGGTAATATGGACCGGAGTCTCATGATGTTCACTAGTGATGTCTCTCTCCCAAAAGACGATAAAACAGCTCTGTGAGGTAAACAAATTACAGCTGGGCAATTGACAGGACCACGAACGCAAACCAATGCTGATTACATTGCAGAAAGGTTGAGGTTCAAAGCATGGGCGGTACTACAAAATAAGTAGACCGAAATCCATCAATATCTACTACTAATCATCCACCTTGAGATATCTATCCAGAACATCTCGCTGGTATTAAGTTGCGAGTCCCACCCATAGTGTAAACTCAATGCAACAGACAACTACATTAAAAGAACTTTGCGTAAAGTAAACAATCCTTGCACCCACGGGCACAAGCACCGTTGTTTTCCCCCTTGTGGCAACAGCACATCCCCTAGACTCATGTTTCTGTCACTCAAGCTAGTCATCGAGGGGCATGAACCCACAATCGAGCATAACGTTCCCTCTTGGAGTCACTACCTACTACTTGGCCAAAGCAATAAATAACAACGGAGAACATGCCAGAATTACTTTTGAACATAAATATAAAAGAGGTAGATCAAATATATTACTCAAGATCAATCTGAACATAATCCCATAATCCATCGGATCCCAGCAAACTCAACATAGCAACAGCATAAGGATTACATATGTGCCTCGATCATGTAGGGCAGCTCACGAGGACTAATTAGTGAAGCACAAGAATGGGAGGAGAACATCACATAGCTACTGGTCATGGACTCATGGTCCAAGGGAGACTACTCACAAGTCATACGGGAGGCGTCCATGGTGGTGGAGAAGCTCCTGGTGGTGATCCTCCCCGCCGGCAGGGTGCCGGGAAGAGTTCTCCTGGTGCTCCCGATCTTGGAAGCGGCGGCGGCTGCGGAATAGAGATGGGATCGCGAAAAGAGTTCCTGTTCTGAGGGTTTCGGAGGACGCTTTAAATATATGCCAAAGGGGAGCATCGGGGAAGCTTCGGGGGGCCCAAGCGCCCCCCCCGGCGCGGCCCAGGGGGGGCGCGCGCCGCCAGGGTGCCTGGAGCCCTGGTGCCCCCCCCCCCGGCTGCCCTTCGGACGCACGGTAGTTTCCGGAACGCTGATTTTTTATATAATTTTTCTGGATTTTTCCTAGCAGTTTTCGTATCGTGAAAACCTGAAATACAAAAACAGCCGAAAACAGAAACTGGCACTGGGGTCACTGGATTAGTAAGTTAGTCCAAATATGATCAAAAGTGTATGGAAGTGTATGAATATCATAGCAATATCACCCAAAAGTGGCATGGAGCAAGCAGAAATTATAGATACGTTTTGGACGTATCACCGGCTGGCTCATACAATCGTGTCCGGCCCGGTGACTCTTGTTACATCCCTTACAATACAAGTTAACATATATGGCGGTTTATACTTACAAGCCTTCAGCCGCTCTGAGCCTTGGGCCCTTTATGAATTACTCTAATTAAACCGCCATCTTCAACATGCTTCTGGGCTTGGCCCATGAACCGCCATTGGGTAACCCGGCCCCTCCTGGGCGGGTCATATCAAATACTTATATCCCCAACAGGTCCCGGCCAGATTCTCGCCGTCGCCCCAACCCTGGGGTTGCACTCCATCACCGGGCTACGCCGACGGCGACATTCATGGTGGCTTCAACCCCAACGCCACCTTCCCCCATGGTCGCTCCGCCCAGGGCACGCCCTCACTCTCCATCGCCGTCGTGCAGTACCCACCGTACAGCTACTCGCGGCCGGCCTACGCTGCCTCTCCGACGTGGGGCGGTGCTCTTCTCACAAGCATCATCGTCGTACCTTGGTGACACGGACGCGATGGAGGCCGACATGGACGACATCATCACGACCGGCTCGGCCGCCGCCGCCTCCCCCGGGTTCGCCACCCAAGATGACGCAATCGATCTCAACGGCGGCATGGACGGCTAGCTCGACTATGGTGAGGAGGAATCGAAGGAGGAGGAGGAGGAAGAGTAGGAGGAACCGACGCCTACTCAAGCGAGTAAATGGAAGAAGAAGAAGAGGGCGGCCAGGACCGGTGAGCCGCGCATCAAGTGCGCGTCCAAGGAAGACGAATGCCTCGTCGAGGCGTGGAAAGTCGTCTTCCTCGACCCGATCACTGGCACCAACCAGAGCGTCGACACATATTGGGAGAGGATCAAGATTGAGTTCGATGAGCGCAAACTAGTCGACCCCTACTTCAAAGGTGTCAACATGCAGCGCGGGTCGAAGGCAATGGCGAACCATTGGGGGCTCATACAAATGGTGTGCAACAAATGGCATGGGATCGTTGAGGAGATCGCGGCTCGCACGGAGAGTGGCACCAGCATCGAGGAACAGGTAAGGGGCACGTTGGTCTCTCCCTTGTTCCCCTTTTCAGAGAGTTCGCTCGCCGACTGTTGTTCCTCGATGCAGTTGGTGCGGATGTTTGCCATGGTTCGCCAGGATAACGGCGACCAAGATTTCAAGTACCTCCACGCCTTCTGGCGGATCGAGAAGTGCGAGAAGTGGGCGGATGTCTGGCGCACTCTAGCCAAGGCCAAGGAGACGTACATGCCGGATGCGCCGACGCCGGGCGCGTGAAGGAAATATGCCCTAGAGGCAATAATAAAGTTGTTATTTGTATTTCCTTATATCATGATAAATGTTTATTATTGATGCTAGAATTGTATTAACCGGAAACTTAGTACATGTGTGAATACATAGACAAAACAGAGTGTCCCTAGTATGCCTCTACTAGACTAGCTCATTGATCAAAGATGGTTATGTTTCCTAGCCATAGACATGAGTTGTCATTTGATCAACGGGATCACATCATTAGGAGAATGATGTGATGGACAAGACCCATCTGTTAGCTAGCAACTTGATCGTTTAGTTTTACTGCTATTGCTTTCTTCATGACTTATACATGTTCCTATGACTATGAGATTATGAAACTCCCGAATATCGGAGGAACACCTTGTGCGCTATCAAACATCACAACATATCTGGGTGATTATAAAGATGCTCTACAGGTGTCTCCGAAGGTATTTGTGGTGTTGGCATAGATCAAGAAAATGATTTGTCAGTCCGAGTGTCGGAGAGGTATCTCTGGGCCCTCTCGGTAATACACATCGTAATAAGCCTTGCAAGCAAACGACTAATGAGTTAGTCATGAGATGGTGTATTATGGAACGAGTAAAGAGACTTTCCGGTAATGAGATTGAACTAGGTATGATGATACCGACAATCGAATCTTGGGCAACTAAACATACTGGTAACAAAGGTAATGATATGTCTCCAACGTATCTATAATTTTTTATTGTTCCATGCTATTATTTATGAAGTCTTGGATGTTTAATGGGCTTTATCATTCACTTTTATATCATTTTTGGGACTAACCTACTAACCCAAAGTCCCAGTCCAGATTGCAGTTTTTTGCCTGTTTCAGGGTTTTGCAGAAAAAGAATATCAAACAGAGTCCAAACGGAATGAAACCTTCGCGAGAGATATTTTTGGAGAAAATCACGCACGCGGAGCTTGAGAACCACGTCAGTTGATCAAACGGTGGCCCACGAGGGTGGGGGGCGTGCCCCCTTCCCAGGGCGCGCCCCCTGCCTCGTGAAGCCCTCGAGCATCCCCTGGCGCCCTACTTCTTCTATATAAGTCTACGTACCCCAGAAACTCCGTGAACAGAGAGAAAACCCTAATTCCGCCGCCGTACCTTCTGTCCCCGTGGGGATCCCATCTTGGAGCCTATTCTGGAGCTCCGCCGGAGGGGGATCCATCACAGAGTCCTTCATCATCATCATCATCGCCCTCACCATGAGTTGTGAGTAGTTTACCACAGACCTTTGGGTCCATAGCTAGTATCTAGATGGCTTCTTCTCTCTCTCTGGATCTCAATACAAAGTTCTCCTCGGTCTTCGAGGAGATCTATTCGATGTAATCTCTTTTGGCGGTGTGCTTGTCGAGATCCGATGAATTGTTAGTTTATTTGGTTCTTCTCTGAACTTTTTATGTGTGCTCATAATATCCTTGCAAGTCTCTTCGAATTATTGGTTTGGTTTGGCCTACTAGATCTATAGTTCTTGCAATGGGAGAAGTGCTTGGCTTTGGGTTCAATCTTGCGGTGTCCTTTCCCAGTGACAGTAGGGGCAGCAAGGCACATATTGTATTGTTGCCATCGAGGATAAAAAGATGGGGTTTATATCATATTGCTTGAGTTTATCCCTCTACATCATGTCATCTTGCTTAAGGCGTTACTCTGTTCTTATGAACTCAATACACTAGATGCATGCTGGATAGCGGTCGATGTGTGGAGTAATAGTAGTAGATGCAGAATCGTTTCGGTCTACTTGTCTCGGATGTGCTGCCTATATACAATGATCATGCCTAGATAGTCTCATAATTATTAGCTTTTCTATCAATTGCTCGACAGTAATTTGTTTACCCGCCGCAGAATATCTCTATCATGAGAGAAGCTACTAGAGAACACTATGTCCCCCGGGTCTATTCTCAACATATCAATCTACATCTACTTTACTTTTATCGCTTTTATTTGTTGTTCTTATAAACTAAAAATACCAAAAAATATAAACTATCATCTCTATCAGATCTCACTTTTGTAAGTGAATGTAAAGGGATTGACAACCCCTTATCACGTTGGCTGTGAAGTTCTTATTTGTTTGTGCAGGTGTGAGGGACTCGCGTGTGGTCTCCTACTGGATTGATACCTTGGTTCTAAAAAACTGAGGGAAATACTTACGCTACTGTGCTGCATCTCCCTTTCCTCTTCGAGGGAATACAACACAAGCTCAAGAGGTAGCAAGAAGAATTTCTGGCGCCGTTGCCGGGGAGGCTTACGCAAAAGTCATATACCAAGTACCTATCACAAACCCTTATCCTTCGCATTACATTTATTTGCCTCTCGTTTTCCTCTCCCCCACTTCACCCTTGCCGTTTTATTTGCCCTTCTTCCGCCGTGTGTTTATTGTTCGCTTGCTTCTTGTTTGCTTGTGTGTGTTGGCTTGCTTGTCACTATGGCTCTCCCTATTAGTGTTGACCCTCACCTCAAGAGGCTGGAGGAGATTGAAAACAATGTTAGACATTTTATGACTATACAATTTGAGCATAATGACGTTTTCAGAAGTGAGCTTAAAGAACAGAAAAAGTTTATGGAGTATATGAATAAAGACCTTGACGATATGTCTAAGGAATTTTATGGCTTGAAATCTCAGTTTGCTCATCTTGAGAACTTAATTACCCAAATTTCGGATAAACAGTCCACCTTGATTAATAAGATGGCTACTAAACCAGAAGAGCATGAAAATACAGATGAAGATCTGAAAGTTATTGATGTGTCCCCTATTAGATCATTGTTTTCTAGTATTAATCTTGATGAAGATAGGATTGGAGATGATTCTGCTTTAAGGTGTCCCAATGATTCGGAGTTTTTAGATCTTAATGCTAAATTTGCTAAAAGTGGGAGTGAAGAGATTAAAACTTTGCATAGTGATGAACCCACTACTTTGGATTTCAAGGAATTCAATTATGATAATTTCTCTTTGATTGATTGTATTTCCTTGTTGCAATCTGTGCTAAATTCTCCGCATGCTTATAGTCAAAATAAAGCTTTCACTAAACACATAGTTGATGCTTTGATGCAATCTTATGAAGAAAAAAACTTGAGTTGGAAGTTTCTATCCCTAGAAAGCTTTATGATGAATGGGAACCTACTATCAAAATAAAAATAGAAGATCATGAATGCTATGCTTTGTGTGATTTGGGTGCAAGTGTCTCCACTATCCCAAAAACTTTGTGCGATTTGCTAGGGTTCCATGAGCTTGATGATTGTTCTTTAAATTTGCATCTTGCGGATTCCACTATTAAGAAACCTATGTGAAGAATTAGTGATGTTGTTATTGTTGCCAATAGGAATTATGTGCCCGTAGATTTCATTGTTCTTGATATAGATTGCAATCCTTCATGTCCTATTATTCTTGGTAGACCTTTCCTTAGAACGATTGGTGCAATTATTGATATGAAGGAAGGAAATATTAGATTCCAATTTCCGTTAAGGAAAGGCATGGAACACTTTCCTAGAAAGAAAATCAAATTACCATATGAATCTATCATGAGAGCCACTTATGGATTGCCTTCCAAAGATGGCAATACCTAGATCTATCTTGTATCGTGCCTAACTAGGGGCGTAAAACGATAGCGCTTGTTGGGAGGCAACCCAATTTTATGTTTTTTGTGTTTGTTGCTGTTAGGGAATAAATATTGCATCTAGCCTCTTATTAGATGTGGTTTCATGTTTTGTTTAGTGTTTGTGCCAAGTAGAACCTTTGGGAAGACTTGTGTGAAGTTTATGTGATCTTGCTGTGTAAAACAGAATCGTTAGCACTCGCTAAAGCAGTCTTCAAAATTTACTGGAGCGTGCTTTTTAGTTGATTCTTTTTGCAGATCATTTGTAGACAAATTCTGCAAATTTACCAATTTAGTTTGATTTTTTTGGAGTTCCATAAGTAGGTGAAACCTGCAGATTACTACAGACTGTTATGTTTTTGACAGATTCTGTTTTTCGTGTGTTGTTTGCTTATTCCGATGCATCTATGAGTAGTATTGGAGGATATGAACCATAGAGAAGTTGGAATACAGTAGGTTTAACATAAATATAAACAAACAATGAATTCATTGCTGCACCTTTGAGTAGTGGTTTGCTTTCTTATACTAACGGAGCTCACGAGAATTTTTGTCTAAGTTTTGTGTTGTGAAGTTTTCAAGTTTTGAGTATTGCTTTGATGGACTATGGAACAAGGAGTAGCAAAGGCCTAAGCTTGGGGATGCTCATGGCACCCCAAGTAAATTCAAGATAATCAAAAGCCTAAGCTTGGGGATGCCCCGGGAAGGCATCCCCTCTTTCGTCTTCATCCATCGGTAACTATACTTGGAGCTATATTTTTATTCGCAACATGTTATGTGTTTTGCTTGGAGCGTCTTGTATAATTTGAGTCTTTGCTTGTTAGTTTGCCACAATCATCCTTTCTGGACACACCTATTTGAGAGAGTTAAATATGGCCTAGAAATTGTTAGAACACTCTATGTGCTTCACTTATATCTTTTGAGTTGAATAGTTTTTGCTCTAATGCTTCACTTATATCTTTTAGAGCACGGTGGTGGTAATATTTTGTAGAAATTGTTGAACTCTCATGCTTCACTTATATCCTTTTGAGAGTCTTTTAAAACATCATGGTAATGCGTTTAGGCTAAAGAAACTAGTCTTCACATGATAAACATCCAATGTCAATGTAGAAAAAATTTCACACTAAGTGCATTGAATAGAATGAGATGTTGGATGCTTGATAATTGTTTTGAGATATGAGGATAGTGATATTAGAGTCATGCTAGTGGCGTTATTATGAAATTGAGAAATACTTGTGTTAAGGTTAGTGATTCCCATATCATGCACGTATGGTGAACCGCTATGTGACGAAGTTAGAGCATGAGGTATTTGTAGAGTGCCAACCTTTGTGTGGAGGTCGGGGGCGCGCGATGGTTAACTCCTACCAACCTCCCCCCTAGGAGCATGCGTTGATTGCTTTGTTTTGATGACTCATAGATTTTTGCAACAAGTATATGAGTTCTTATGACTAATGTTGAGTCCATGGATTATACGCACTCTCACCCTTCCACCATTGCTAGCCTCTTTTGTACCACGCAACTTTCGCCAGTGCCATAAACCCACTATATATCCTTCCTCAAAACAGCCATCATATTGTTCCTCAGAACAGCCACCATACCTACCTATCATGGCATTTCCATAGCCATTCCGAGATATATTTCCATGCAACTTTCCACCGTTCCATTTATATGACACGCATCATATTGTCATATTGCCATTGCATGATCATGTAGTTGACATCGTAGTTGTGGCAAAGCCACCATGCATAATTTTTCATATATGTCACTCTTGATTCATTGCATATCCCGGTACACCGCTGGAGGCATTCATGTAGAGTCATACTTGTTGTAGTATCGAGTTGTAATTTCGAGTTGTAATAAAAAGTGTGATGATCATCATTATTAGAGCATTGTCCCATGTGAGGAAAGGCCAATAAAAAAAGGAGATGGCCCAACAAAAAATTAGGGAGGGGCTAATATAATAAAAAGGAGAGAAAGCCCCTCCAAAAAATGAGAGAAAAGAGAGAAGGGACAATTGCTACTATCTGTTTTTCCACACTTGTGCTTCAAAGTAGCACCGTGTTCTTCATTGTAGAGAGTCTCATGCTTAGTCATTTTCATATACTAGTGGGAATTTTTCATTACATAACTTGGCTTGTATATTCCAACGATGGGCTTCCTCAAATTCCCTAGGTCTTCGTGAGCAAGCAAGTTGGATGCACACCCACTAGTTTCTTTTGTTGAGCTTTCATTCATACTTAGCTCTAGTGCATCCGTTGCATGGCAATCCCTACTCACTCACATTGATATCTGTTGATGGGCATCTCCATAGCCTGTTGATACGCCTAGTCGATGTGAGACTATCTCCCTCCTTTTTGTCTTCTCCACAACCACCTCTATTCCACCCATAGTGCTATATCCATGGCTCACGCTCATGTATTGCATGAAAGTTGAAAGGTTTGAAAAGATAGAGTATGCAAACAAAAGCTTGGCTGAAATTGGGGTTGTGCATGATATGAATATTTTGTGTGATGAAGAGGGAGCATAGCCAGACTATATGATTTCGTAGGGATAACTTTCTTTAGCCATAGTATTTTGAGAAGACATGATTGCTTTGTTAGTATGCTTAAAGTATTGTTATTTCTTATGTCAATATAGACTTTTATCTTGAATCTTTCAGATCTGAACATTCATGCCACAATTAAGAGAATTACATTGAAAAACTATATTGGTTAGCATTCCACATCAAAAATTCTTTCTTTATCATTTACCTACTCGAGGACGAGTAGGAATTAAACTTGGGGATGCTTGATACGTCTCCAACGTATCTATAATTTTTGATTGTTCCATGCTATTATTTATGAAGTCTTGGATGTTTAATGGGCTTTATCATTCACTTTTATATCATTTTTGGGACAAACCTACTAACCCAAAGGCCCAGTCCAGATTGCTGTTTTTTGCCTGTTTTGTGGTTTTGCATAAAAAGAATATCAAACGGAGTCCAAACGGAATGAAACCTTCGCAAGAAATATTTTTGGAGAAAATCACGCACGCGGAGCTTAAGAGCCACGTCAGGGGATCAAACGGTGGCCCACGAGGGTGGGGGACATGCCCCCCTTCCTAGGGTGCGCCCCTGCCTCGTGAAGCCCCCGAGTGTCCCCTGGTGCCCTACTTCTCCCTATATAAGTCTGCGTACCCTAGAAACTCCGTGAACAGAGAGAAAACCCTAATTCCACTGCCGGACCTTCTGTTCCCATGGGGATCCCATCTTGGAGCCTGTTCCGGAGCTCCACCCGAGGGGGATCCATCACGGAGACCTTCATCATCATCATCATCGCCTTCACAATGAGTTGTGAGTAGTTTACCATAGGCCTTCGGGTCCATAGCTAGTATCTAGATGGCTTGTTCTCTCTCTCTGGATCACAATACAAAGTTCTCCTCGGTCTTCGAGGAGATCTATTTGACGTAATCTCTTTTTGCGGTGTGTTTGTTGAGATCCGATGAATTGTGAGTTTATGATCAAGGTTATCTATGAAAGATATTTGGTTCTTCTCTGAACTTTTTATGTGTGCTCATAATATCCTTGCAAGTCTCTTCGAATTATTGGTTTGGTTTGGCCTATTAGATCTATAGTTCTTGCAATGGGAGAAGTGCTTGGCTTTGGGTTCAATCTTGCGGTGTCCTTTCCCAGTGACAGTATGGCAGCAAGGCACGTATTCTATTGTTGCCATCGAGGATAAAAAGATGGGGTTTATATCATATTGCTTGAGTTTATCCCTCTACATCATGTCATCTTGCTTAAGGCGTTACTCTGTTCTTATGAAGTCAATACACTAGATGCATGCTGGATAGCGGTCGATGTGTGGAGTAATAGTAGTAGATGCAGAATCGTTTTGGTCTAATTGTCTCGGACGTGATGCCTATATACAAATATCATGCCAAGATAGTCTCATAGTTATTCGCTTTTCTATCAATTGCTCGACAGTTATTTGTTTACCCGCCGTAGAATATCGCTATCATGAGAGAAGCCACTAGAGAACACTATGGCCCCCGGGTCTATTCTCAACATATCAATCTACATCTACTTTATTTTTATCGCTTTTATTTGCTGTTCTTATAAACTAAAAATACCAAAAATATAAACTATCATATCTATCAAATCTCACTTTCGTAAGTGACCGTAAAGGGATTGACAACCCCTTATCGCATTGGGTTCGAAGTTCTTATTTGTTTGTGCAGGTGTGAGGGACTCACGCGTGGTCTCCTACTGGATTGATACCTTGGTTCTCAAAAACTGAGGGAAATACTTACTCTACTGTGCTGCATCTCCCTTTCCTCTTCGAGGGAATACAACGCAAGCTCAAGAGGTAGCAGGGAACAACGTATGTTGTTATGCGGTTTGGCCGATAAAGATCTCCATAGAATATGTAGGAACCAATATGAGCATCCAGGTTCCGCTATTGGTTATTGACCGGAGATGAGTCTCGGTCATGTCTACATAGTTCTCAAACCCGTAGGGTCCGCACGCTTAACGTTCGATGCCGATCAGTATTATGAATTTATGAGTTTTGATGTACCGAAGGTTGTTCGGAGTCCCAGATGAGATCATGGACGTGATGAGGAGTCTCGGAATGTCCAAGACATAAAGATTGATATATTGGACGGCTATATTCGGACACCTGAAGTGTTCCGGGTGTTATCGAAGAAATCCGGAGTGCCGGATGAGAGGCAGCCCATAGGGGCTGGCCGCGCCCCCTCCCTAGGGATCCTAGTTAGACTAGGAGTGGGGGGAGGCTCCCCTCTCCTTCCTTCTTCTCTTCTTCCTTCCTTTCCTACTCCTCGTAGGAGTGGGAAAGGGGAGTCCTACTCCTACTAGGAGTAGGAAACCTCCCTCTATGGTGTGGCCCTAGGGTCGGCCGGCCCTCCCCCTTGCTCCTTTATATAGGGGGGCAGGGGGCACCCTAGAACACACAAGCAACATTGTTTTAGCCGTGTGCGGTGCCCCCCTCCACAGAAACACACCTCGGTCATATCATTGCAGTGCTTACGCGAAGCCCTGCGCCGGTAGCTTCATCATCTCCATCACCACGCCGTCGTGCTGACGAAACTCTCCCTTGAAGCTCAACTGGATCAAGAGCTCGTGGGACCTCACTGAGCTGAACGTGTGCTGAACGCGGAGGTGCGGTATGTTCGGTGCTTGGATCAGTTGGATCGCGAAGACATTCGACTACATCAACCGTGTCACTAGACGCTTCCGCTTTCGGTCCACGAGGGTACGTAGACACACTCTCCCCAGTCGTTGCTATGCTTCTCCAAGATAAATCTTGCGTGATCGTATGATTTTTTTTGAAATACTACATTCCCCAACAGCGGCATCATGAGCCAGGTCTATGCGTAGATGATATGCATGAGTAGAACACAGTGAGTTGTGGGCGATAATAGTCATACTGCTTACCAGCATGTCATACTTTGATTTGGCGGTATTGTGAGAAGAAGCGGCCCAGACCAACATTATGCGTACGCTTACGCGAGACTAGTTTCATCGTTACGAGCACTTGTTGCTTAAAGGTGACAGGCAGGTGTCTGTCTCTCTCATTTTAGTTGAATCAAGTGTGGCTACGCCCGGTCCTTGTGAAGGTTAAAACATCACATACTTGACGAAAAATCGTTGTGGTTTTTTGTGTGCATAGGTAAGAACGGTTCTTGCTAAGCCCGTAGCAGCCAGGTAAAACTTGCAACAACAAAGTAGAGGACGTCTAACTTGTTTTTGCAGGGCATGTTGTGATGTGATATGGTCAAGACATGATGAGTTATACGTTATTGTATGAGATGATCATGTTTTGTATAGTTATCGGCAACCGACAGGAGCCTTATGGTTGTCTCTTTATTGTATGAATTGCGAAGGCCATGTAATTGCTTTGCTTTATCACTATGAGTTAGAGATAGTAGTAGTAGCAATAGTTGGCGAGACGACCACAACGCTACGATGAAGACCATGGTGCCAAGTCGGCGACGATGGAGATCATGACGATGCTTTGGAGATGGAGATGAAAAGCACAAGATGACAATGGCCATATCATGTCACATATTTTGATTGCATGTGATGTTTATCTTATTATGCTTCTTATTTTGCATAGTACGGCGGTAGCATTATAAGATGATCTCTTACAAAATTTCAAGGTACAAGTGTTCTCCCTGAGTATGCACCGTTGCGAAAGTTTGTCGTGCCGAGACACCACGTGATGATCGGGTGTGATAAGCTCTACGTTCAAATACAATGGGTGCAAGACAGTTTTGCACATGCGGAATACTCGGGTTAAACTTGACGAGCCTAGCATGTACAGACATGGCCTCGAAACACTAGAGACCGAAAGGTCAAGCGTGAATCATATAGTAGATATGAAAAACATAAGATGTTCACCATTGAAAACTACTCCATCTCACATGATGATCGGACATGGTTTAGTTGATTTGGATCACGTGATCATTAGATGACTAGAGGGGTGTCTTCCTAAGTAGGAGTTCTTTAGTAATCTGATTAATTGAACTTTAATTTATCATGAACTTAGTCCTGGTAGTTTTTGCATATCTATGCTATTGTAGATCAATGGCCCGTGCTACCATTCCCTTGAATTTTAATGCGTTCCTAGAGAAAGCTAAATTGAAAGATGATGGTAGGAACTACACGGACTGGGTCCGTAACTTGAGGATTATCCTCATTGCTGCACAGAAGAATTATGTCCTGGAAGCACCGCTAGGTGACAGGCCTGCTGCAGGAGCAACTCCGGACGTTATGAACGTCTGGCAAGCTCGTTCTGATGACTACTCGATAGTTTAGTGTGCCATGCTTTACGGCTTAGAATCGGAACTTCAAAGACATTTTGAACGTCATGGAGCATATGAGATGTTCCAAGAGTTGAAGTTAATATTTCAAGCAAATGCCCGAATTGAGAGATATGAAGTCTCCAATAAGTTCTATTGCTGCAAGATGGAGGAGAACAGTTCTATCAGTGAACACTTGCTCAGAATGTGTGGGTACTACAATCATATGACTCAACTTGGTTGCAAAGTTGATGAAGATAGTGTTATTGATAGAGTTCTTCAATCACTACCACCAAGCTATAAAGGCTTCGTGATGAACTATAATATGCAAGGGATGCAGAAGACAATTCCCGAGCTCTTCGCTATGCTCAAAGCTGCGGAGGTAGAAATCAAAAAGGAGCATCAAGTGTTGATGGTTAACAAGACCACTAGTTTCAAGAAAAAGGGTAAGGGAAAGAAGGGGAACTTCAAGAAGAATAGCAAGACAGTTGCTACTCCCGTGAAGAAACCCAAGTCTGGAGCCAGGCCTGAAACTGAGTGCTTCTACTGCAAAGGAACTGGACACTGGAAGCAGAACTGCCCCAAGTATTTGGCGGATAAGAAGGATGGCAAAGTGAACAAAGGTATATTTGATATACATGTTATTGATGTGTACCTTACTAATGCTCATAGTAGCACCTGGGTATTTGATACTGGTTCGGTTGCTAATATTTGTAACTCAAAATAGGGGCTACGGATTAAATGAAGATTAGCTAAGGACGAGGTGACGATGCGCGTGGGAAATGGCTCCAAAATTGATGTGATCGATGTTGGCGCGCTACCTCTACGTCTACCATCGGGATTATTTTTAGACCTAAATAATTGTTATTTAGTGCCAGCGTTGAGCATGAACATTATATCTGGATCTTGTTTGTTGCAAGACGGTTATTCATTTAAATCAGAGAATAATTGTTGTTCTATTTATATGAGTAATATCTTTTATGGTCATGCACCCTTGAAGAGTGGTCTATTCTTGTTAGATCTCGATTGTAGTGATACACATATTCGTAATATTGAAACCAAAAGATGCAAGGTTGATAATGATAGTGCAACTTATTTGTGGCACTGCTGTTTAGGTCATATTGGTGTAAAGCGCATGAAGAAACTCCATACTGATAGACTTTTGGAATCACTTGATTGTGAATCACTTGGTGCTTTCAAACCATGCATCATGGACAAGATGACTAAAACTCCGTTCTCTGCAACAATGGAGCGAGCAAGTTATTTGTTGGAAATCATACATACTGATGTATGTGGACCAATGGGTGTTGAGGCTCGCAGCGGGTACCGTTATTTTCTGACCTTCACTGATGATTTGAGCAGATATGGGTATATCTACTTAATGAAACACAAGTCTGAAACATTTTAAAAGTTCAAAGAATTTCCGAGTGAAGTAGAGAATCATCGTAACAAGAAAATAAAGTTTCTATGATCTGATCATGGAGGCGAATATTTGAGTTACGAGTTTGGTCTTCATTTGAAACAATGTGGAATAGTTTCACAACTCACGCCACACGGAATACCAAAACGTAATGGTGTGTCCGAATGTCGTAACTGTACTTTATTAGATATGTGCGATCTATGATGTCTCCTACCGATTTACCACTATTGTTTTGGGGTTATTCTTTAGAGACACCTGCATTCATGTTAAATAGGGCACCATCTAAATCCGCTGAGACGACGCCTTATGAACCGTGGTTTGGCAAGAAACCAATGTTGTCGTTTCTTAAAGTTTGGGGCTGCGATGCTTATGTGAAAAAGCTTCAACCTGATAAGCTCGAACCCAAATCGGAGAAATGTGTCTTCATAAGATACCCAAAGGAAACTGTTGGGTACACCTCCTATCAAAGATCCGAAGGCAAGATATTAGTTGCTAAGAATGGATCCTTTCTAGAGAAGGAGTTTCTCTTGAAAGAAGTGAGTGGGAGGAAAGTAGAACTTGATGAGGTAATTGTTTCTTCTCCCGAATTGGAAAGTAGCACATCGTAGAAACTAGTTCCAGTGATTCCTACACCCATTTGCGAGGAAGCTAATGATAATGATCATGAAACTTCGAATCAATTTACTATTGAACCTCATAGGTCAACCAGAGTACGTTCTGCACCAGAGTGGTACGGCAACCTAGTTTTGGAAGTCATGTTACTAGACCATGATGAACCTACGAACTATGAGGAGGCGATGATGAGCCCAGATTCTGCAAAATGGCTTGAGGCCATGAAATCTGAGATGGGATCCATGTATGAGAACAATGTGTGGACTTTGGTTGACTTGCCCGATGATCGACAGGCCATTGAAAATAAATGGATCTTCATGAGGAAGATAGACGTCGACGGTAATGTTATTGTCTACAAAGCTCGACTTGCTATGAAAGGTTTTCGACAAGTTCAGGGAGTTGACTATGATGAGACTTTCTCACCTGTAGCGATGCTTAAGTCTGTCCGAATCATGTTAGCAATTGCCGCATTTTATGATTATGAAATCTGGCAAATGGATGTCAAAACTGCATTCCTAAATGGATACCTCAAAGAAGAGTTGTATATGATGCAACGAGAAGGTTTTGTGGATCCTAAAGGTGCCAACAATGAATGCAAGCTCCAGCGATCCATCTCTGGACTTGTGCAACCATCTCGGAGGTGGAATATACGCTTTGATGAGGTGATGAAAGCATATGGTTTTATACAGACTTTTGGAGAAGCATGTATTTACAAGAAAGTGAGTGGGAGCTCTGTAGCATTTCTGATATTATAAGTAGATGACATATTGTTGATTGGAAATGATATAGAATTTCTGATGGCATAAAAGGATACTTGAATAAGAATTTTTCAATGAAAGACCTCGGTGAACCTGCTTATATATTAGGCATCAAGATCTATAGAGATAGATCAAGACACTTAATTGGACTTTCACAAAGCACATACCTTGATAAAGTTTTGAAGAAGTTCAAAATGGATCAGTCGAAGAAAGGGTTCTTGCCTGTGTTACAAGGTGTGAAGTTGAGTAAGACTCAATGCCCGACCACTGCAGAAGATAGAGAGAAAATGAAAGTCATTCCATATGCCTCAGCCATAGGATCTATCATGTATGCAATGATGTGTACCAGACCTGATGTGTGCCTTGCTATAAGTTTAGCAGGGAGGTATGATACGTCTCCAACGTATCTACATTTCCAAACCATTTTACCCTTGTTTTGGACTCTAACTTGCATGATTTGGATGGAACTAACCCGTACTGACGCTATTTTCACTAGAACTGTCATGGTGTTGTTTTTGTGCAGAAATAAAAAGTTCTCGGAATCGCCTGAAAATAAACGGAGAATTATTTCAGAAAATATAAAAAATACCTGCAAGAAGATCCACACCGGGGGCCCACGGCCTGTCCTCGAGGGTGGGGGCGCGCCCCTCTTCCCAGGGCGCGCCCCCCTGCCTCGAGGGCCCCCCGATGCTCCACCAACGTATCCCCAGGTCTTATATATTCCGTTTCGGGGAGAAAAAAATCAAGGAGAAGGAATTATCGCGTTTGTCGGTGTATTTGGATTGACACCTATGGGATCACAAGAATCCCTACTATGGTTGCGGGGCGCGGGGTTGAGAGAAGAGCGGATCTAACAGTCAGGACACGGTTCCTTTACCCAGGTTCGGGCCGCAAAGATGCGTAAAACCCTACTCCTGCTTTGGTGGATTATATGCTTGTGTTCTTCAGCTAGTGAGGAGCTCCAAAAGAGTCGTGAGGAGTTCTAAAAAGCCGAATCCTCCTCCTGGTCGCCTCGGGCCTCCTTTTATAGGAAAAAGGGGTTGCCACAGTGGCACACAGGAGGTGGAAAGGGTACAGTGATGCAAGGTTATCCCTCGCATTACAGGACAAGGCGCATTTAATGCGCTTAGCTTAGGTGTCCTTGATTTATCGGGGACGAGGGGGAGACGTCCGTCTTGTCCGTCGCCGCTCCTCCTCGTGTTGACACGCGCCTTGGCCAGCGGTGCCTGAGGTGCCATGTAGGCAGGCAGGCAGCTGAGGTGGCGCAACGGCGGGTCTCCACGAAGATCTGCGAGTTGCCACGCAGGAGCCTGTCCAGCTGGTTGGGTCGGCAGCTGCGTGGGGCGGTGGAAACTCAGTTGGTGCGGGTCTGATGGTGGCCCTGCGGGTGTCCTTGGCAAGGGCCTTGCCGGGGCCCCGGCAAGGGCCTTGCCAGGGCCCCGGCAAGGGCCCTTGCCGGGGCGCCTGCTGTCATCCCCGGCAAGGTGCTTGCCGGAGGTCTTGTGGTCCTCCTTGGCTGGGATCCCGCCAAGGGTCGTCGTCTTCTTAGCTTGTATCTGATCTTGGATGTCTTCACAAAGATCTGCATGCCACCACGGGGATATCTCCCGAATCCTCGCCCCATGGGGGCGGTGGACTCAAGGGTGATCCGCTCCGTAGGCGCGGGGCGAGTTGCCGCGGCAAGGGTCTTGCCGGGGCTGCCAGAGCCGGCCCCGGCAAGGGTCTTGCCAGGGCTGCTGAAACTGGCTCCCGGCAAGGATCTTGCCGGGGAAAGCCGCTTCGTCCCCTTGCTCTTTGTGGTCTTGTTCTTGGTGTTGTTCCAGTCTACATCAAGCTTCGGTCTTACCTTGGCTTATCTCCCCGGCCATGCTTGGTGAGGTGGTGCCCATGGCTCGGACTGCCCGTGCACAGTCATAGGGGTACAAAAAGTGTACCCCTCTTTTTGTACACCGACAGGAGCCCCCGGCCTGGGCCACACATAAGCGCGACACGTTGTTGGGCCAGGCCCAGAACGGTGCGCGGCAGGCGGGGCGGTTTTCACCGTGGTAAGATTTTCCGCGTGTTGCGCCTCCTACGACCCGCGCGCGCGGCGCAGGGTGGAGGGGCGTGCGTGACATGGGCGGCATGCGTGGGGCGGTTTCCGCAGGCATGCGTCACGTCGCAGTAAATGCGAAAGGGGGCGACCTCGCGCCTTCCCCGTAAACGGGGGGAGGCGTGGAGGCGCGGCCCATTTACTGAATGGGGCCGAGGCGCGGTCGTCTAGGCGTCCACTCCCCACGATCACGGGGTGGGGAGAGGTCGCCTCACCCATCCCCTCGGCTCTG
This sequence comes from Secale cereale, assembly GCA_902687465.1. Classification (NCBI taxonomy): domain Eukaryota; kingdom Viridiplantae; phylum Streptophyta; class Magnoliopsida; order Poales; family Poaceae; genus Secale; species Secale cereale. The sequence goes on from LR738711.1 coordinate 173,255,740, forward strand.
CACGTTCGCGACGTGCCTTCCATGTGCTTGAGGTGGCGAGCGGTGGAGGCAGGAAACCGAGCCGTCGCTGGTTGGGGCGGCGGGTCGGTCCCGGCTCTCTCGCCTTCTGCGTCTTGATTGGCTGAGCGGGGCGGTCGAGTCCCAGCCCCGCCCCTTTATAAAGAGCGGGAGCGAAGGGACGATGCCCCGCACTCCTCCATCTTCTTTCTCCTTCTGCTTCTGCTCCTCTCTTCTGTTCGCCATGAAGAGAGGAAATCCCGGCTCTTCAACGGTGGCGGCGAGGGTCGCTGCTCGACAACGCGTCCGCCGGCCTCGCCCCCGCTAGCAGCTCCTCCTCCAATGGAAGGTCATATTGGGGATGACCCTTGTGAGTTCTTCGTTAGGATGCGGGGGGAGTCGCGCTGTCGTCTTCGTTTCCCGACTCCATTTGCGCGGGAGATGGAGGTGGATCCGCCGGAGTCGCTGCGGCTACACATGAGGGGTTGTGGGATCAGTGGCATGCGGGTCCGCGTCGACTTCCCTGCCCCTCATGTGATGTATCTTCGTCAAGGATGGAAGACATTCGCTCGCATCCACAGCCTGACGGATGGGCTCACCCTCCACTTCAAGTTGATGGAGGATGGCCATCTCTCCGTCAAGGTCTTCGGGCACCTCGGGACTCGTGCGAGGTGTTGCGTGGAGAGCTCCTCCGATGACGAAGACTCCTCCTCGAACAAGGGTGACGAGGAGGACAACGGCAGCGACGATGAGGGCGGCGGACGGCAGGATGACGGGTCCGACTAGGTGTCGGGCGCCGCTCCTGGTGGCACTGGTGACCCCATCATCCGCGTCGTCGGCTCCTTGAACTTCTCGGGGCCATCTCTTTGGCGGCTGGCGTAGGGAGGCTGCGGAAGAGGAAGAGGAAGAAGGTGGGCGGCAAGGTCATCATGTCGGAGTACGCGGGCACCGACGCCTTCGACGTGTACTGACGTCCTGCCGCCTCGTCTTCGAGCTCTGCCCCCGGCGCCGTCATCACCGTCCAGCCTTTGGGAGGCCACCGAGATGTCTTCTTGGTGTCTTCTGCCACCCGTAGCTCGCCTAGGCGCCCCTTTTGCCCTTCTCACCTCCTTGATCTACCTCCTGAGGAGAGGGACAAGAAAGGCATTATGGGCATCTTATCTCTTTTTAGTCTGTAAGCCTTCGGGCATTTGTTAAGTTTAAAACTTGTAATCTCCTTGTTCATGTTTTTCATTCCCTATGGACTATATCTGAACGGAATGTTTTCAATGAAAAAGGAATGTTTGGCGGGTCATTTGTTCGCAGGTAAAACCCACGATAGGGAATAAATCCCTGATATCTCCAAGATAAAATATTTCTCGCCCGGCAACAGGCCCTGCCGTTTCCCTACTTTGCTCGACCTTTCTCACGCCTTTGGCGGAGGCAGGGATGAAGTGGGCTCAGGCTCTTCGTTCCATCCTTTTTCCACCGCGACTACGACCAAACTTAGTCCCAGGAACGAGCCCTAGGGGCTAGAGTTATGGGAGCACGGTAGCTTAAGGAAAAGAACGAGGTTTCGCATACCTCAGTCCATGATGGAATGCATGATAAGGGATAAAGAACTTATCTGAAGCCGCAGCCCCCGGCAACCCTGGTCTGCCGTGGGCGAATCTTCGCCTTTGTAGACCCCGGCAACACTGGCTCGCCGGGGCCTAGGTGCTGGTATGTTCTTCTTTCCTTCCCCCAAGTGGCTTCGGCAAGGATGTATGCGCGTCCTGTGAACCAAAGAAGACAGAGGAAAGACAAAAACTCGACCTCTAAGCTAGGGGTTAGCCGCCGCTAAGCACCATCAACCCTAACCAAGGACGAGATTCGACTCAGCATGCATGCTATAACTTAGGGCGCCAGTGCTTCATTTATTTATGCTCAGGGTCTGCGCCTGGCTTTGTACAAAGGGTTACATGCCTTGCCGGCAAGGATTGCACAAAAGGGTGGCTTGCCGGGGGGGCCGGCAAGCCGCGCCTTATGGGTAAAATTTGCGAAGGTGCTCAATGTTCCAGGAATTTCTCACCGGAACGGCATCCTCGGTCTCCAAGCAGACTGCGCCAGGCCTGGTGACTCGTATTACCCGATAAGGGCCTTCCCACTTCGGCGTCAACTTGTTCGTATTCCTAGCCGATTGAATGCGCCGGAGAACAAGGTCGCCTTCCTCAAAGCTTCGAGCACGGACCTTGCGGATATGGTAGCGACACAAGGCTTGCTGGTAGCGTGCTGCTCTCACAGCCTCCCGAAGACGATCTTCCTCAAGGAGCATTGCGTCCTCTTGCCGCATTTGCTCTTGCTCAAGCTCATCATAAGCGAGCACTCGAGGTGACCCGTATATGAGTTCAGTGGGGAGAACTACTTCTGCCCCGTATATCAGGGCAAAGGGCGTCTGGCCGGTGGCTCGATTTGGCATCGTTCTGATCGACCAAAGAATCACCGACAATTCATCAATCGAGCGCCTCCCGCTCTTGTGCAGCCTGTCAAAGGTCTTTGTCCTTAATCCTCGCAGCACTTCAGCATTTGCCCTCTCAGCTTGACCATTGCTTCGGGGGTGAGCAACGGAAGCGAAACAGACTTGGCTGCCGAGGTCCTGGGTATATTGCATGAAGGTGCGGCTTGTAAACTGCGTGCCGTTATCGGTGATGATTCTGTTGGGTACACCAAAACGGCACACTAGTCCCTTGAAGAACTTGACGGCTGACTGAGCTGTGACCTTCCTGACCTGCCTCCACCTCTGGCCACTTTGTGAACTTGTCGATTGCAACGTACAAGTACTCAAAGCCCCTGACAATACGGGGGAAAGGGCCTAGTATGTCGAGCCCCCAGACCGAGAAGGGCCAGGAGAGAGGAATGGTTTGAAGGGCTTGAGCTGGTTGATGAAGTTTCTTTGAATGGAACTAGCATGCTTCACACCTGGTGACCAGTGCCGTCGCATCCTGGAGGGCAGTGGGCCAGAAGAAACCTTGCCGGAATGCCTTGTCGGCAAGGGCTCTTGACCCTATGTGGGATCCACATATGCCTCCATGTATCTCTGCCAACAGCTCCAGTCCTTCCTCTCGAGGGATGCACTTCAATTTCACACCGTTTGGTCTCCTTCTGTAGAGGACGTCATCGACGAACTGGTACATAGCAGACCGATGGGCTACTTTCTCCGCTTCTTCCTATTCCTCATGAAGTTCCCCAGTCTGGAGGAATCGGACGGTATGCTGCGCCCATGCTAGAGCCTGGGGCTCGACGACGAGGACCAAAGGCATTTCCTCCGCCAAGGGAGTGTTCGTCTCGACGGCAAAAGCTTGACGCTTCGCCGGAGTTAGCCCTCCTGTGGCGGGCTCAGTGTCTCCGGCAACATCCTTGCCGGCGGCTCCGGGGAGCTCGGCGGGAAAGTACTTGCCAGGCGCTGATTTCCTCCTCTTGTTCTGCTCTGTTGATGGATCAATGGATGGCTGAGAAAGCTGAAGCACAAAGGTACCTGGTTCCACAGGTAGCTTGAGGGCAGCGCGCTTTGACAGGTAATCGGCGATGTCGTTCTCCGCTCGGGGAACGTACTCCGCCTGTATACCATCAAAGCGCTCTTCCAACTTTCTCACTTCATCGACGTAGGCCTTCATCAACGGGCTCTGGTAATCCTTGTTGACTTGTTTGACGACAAGCTGTGAGTCGCCCCTGACAATGAGCTTCTTGATTCCGAGGTCTGCCGCGATCCCAAGACCAGCAAGCAGCCCCTCGTACTCAGCAGTGTTGTTCGTTGATACCTCCCTGGGGAATTGCATCTGGACCACATACTTGAGGTGCTCTCCAGTGGGCACGACCAGCAGTACGCCAGCCCCGGCGCCCTGCAAGGAGAAAGCTCCATCAAAGTACATGATCTAGTTGCAACTCGCCTCTTTGCCGGGGAGAGCAGTTTCCTGGACTTCTTCATCAGGCGTTGCGGTCCATTCTGCGACGATCTCTGCCAGGACTCAGCTCTGAATCATCGAGGTACTTTCAAACTTGAGGCCAAAGCTGGACAGCTCCAGTGCCCACTCTACAATCCTTCCCGTTGCATCTGGATTGTGCAATATCCGTTGTAGAGGGAGGCGAGTGACGACAGTGATCTCGTGCGCCTGGAAGTAGTGACGCAGCTTCCTCGAGGCCATGAGAAGGCTGAAGAGCAATTTCTGCACACCGGAGTACATTGATCTAGCCCCCTGCAAGAGGGAGCTAACAAAGTAGACCGGGTGCTGCATCATTTTCTTCTTTGGCTGCACTCCAACCAGCCGTGTCGTCTCTGTGCCAGTGGCATCAGGCTCTATTGCTGCTATCACCTCATCATCAATTTCTCTCTGCGCCACTAGCGCGACGCTGACCACCTGGTTTGTTGCCGCTAAGTATAGCATCAACGGTTCTTGTGGTCTAGGCGCGACTAGTATTGGCGTGGAGGAAAGATACCTCTTCAGATCTTGTAATGCTGCTTCAGCTTCCGGCGTCCACTCCATTGGGCCTGCATTTTTCAAAATCTTGAAAAAGGGAAGGGCGCGCTCGGCAGACTTGGAAATGATTCTGCTCATGGCGGCAACGCAGCCAGCAAGCCGACGCACGTCCTTGACCCGTTTGGGTGCTTTAATCTGTTCTATAGCTTTGATCTTGTCCGGATTGGCTTCTATCCCACGCTGCGACACAAAGAACCCGAGAAGCTTGCCAGACGGGACGCCGAAGACGCACTTCTCAGGGTTCAGCTTGAGGTTGATCTTGCATAGGTTTATAAATGTTTCTTGTAAATCCGGTACGAGGGTTGCCCTGTTCTTGGTTTTGACCACTATATCATCCATATAAGCCTCCATATTTCTATGGAGCTGGGGTTCAAAACCAATCTGGACTGCCCTTGCACCCGAAAGGCATTCGTACGAAACAGTACGTACCACATGCGGTGATGAATGTTGTCTTCTCTTCGTCTTCTCTTGCCATGGAGATCTGGTGGTAACCGGAGTAGGCATCGAGGAATGACAGCAGGTCACACCCTGCCGTGTAGTCGACAATCTGGTCTATGCGCGGCAACGGGAAGGGGTCCTTGGGACAAGCTTTATTGTTATCTGTGTAATCAATACACAGCCTCCACTTCCCATTCGCCTTGCGCACTACCACTGGATTGGCCAACCACGTTGGATGGAGCACTCCTCTTACCAAACCCGCAGCTTCCAATTTCCGGATCTCCTCTGTGATGAACTCTTGCCGTTCCAAAGCTTGCTTCCTGACCTTCTGCTTGACGGGCCGCGCATGAGGACATACAGCAAGGTGGTGCTCAATCACCTCCTTGGGAACGCTGGGGATGTCGGATGCTTGCCAGGCAAACACGTCGACATTCGCCCGCAGGAAGGTGATGAGCGCGTCTTCCTATTTGTTTTCAAGGGCGGAGCTTATGGTAAAAGCCCCTCCCGTGTCGTCCTCCTTGACAGAAACCTTCTTGGTTCCTGGCGGTGTGGCCCTGGATCTCTTGTTCCTGCCGGTGGAGCTCTCTGGCACGTCCTCGACGGGGGCGCGACACTCCGAAGAGGTGCGCTTGCCGGAGTGGGTGTCCGAGGTCTCACCGGCCTTCTTCTTTCCGGTGGGGCTCTCTGGCACGTCCTCGACGGGAGCACAACACTTCGAAGAGGTGCGCTTGCCAGAGTGGGTGTCCGAGGTCTCACCGGTCTTCTTCTTCTTCTTCTTCCCTCCCGGGGCTCCAGTGGCAGGAGCAAGTGTCCTCGTAGCGGCAGCTGCTGCGACCGCTTACTGGTACAATTGGTCAGCGCAAATCAGTGCATCCTTCTTGTCGGAGGGGATGGTGATGATCGTCACAGGCCCTGGCTTCTTCAGGGTGTTGTATGCGTAGTGTGACGCTGCCATGAACTTGGCCAGCGCTGGGCGGCCAAGGATCCCGTTGTAGGGCAAGGGGATCTTGGCAACATCGAACATGATCCTCTCCGTCCTATAGTTCAGATCACTTCCAAAAGTCACGGGTAACGTGACCTTCCCCTTTGGCTGGCTTCTCCCTGGGTTGACCCCCTGAAACGTGCCCGTCTCTTTGAGGTCTCCATCAGGAACTTGCAGCTTCTCGATCACGGTGGGCGAGAGTAGGTTCAGACCGGCCCCGCCATCAACCAGCATCTTTGTTACCTTGAGGTGGCGTATTGTTGGTGAAACCAACAACGGCAAGCACCCGACCGCAGTAGTGAGATCAGGGTGATCCTCGGTGTCAAAGATGATAGGTGTGCTGGACCATTTCAGCGGCTTTTGGGCACCGGATGATGGCTCCGCCGCAATAATCTCACGCGCCCACTGTTTAATTTGGCGGTGAGAAATATGCAGCGAGGCGCCACCATCGACGCACATGGCGTCCGTAGCCTTCTGAAACTCTTGGCCGCCGGACTCGTTGTCCTCTTCGTGATCGTCATCTTCAGGCCTTCTGTCGCGGCCCCGGACGGGCCTTTCCTGCTGTTTCTCCTTGCCGCGACGGCCTGCTTGGCCGTCACGCTTCCTGCCGGACCCCTCAGCACCGTCCTGGCCCTTCTCCTTGTCCTGCCTCTCATATTCGGCCATTTGCTTCTCAGCAAGGAGTTCAACCTGGTGGCAGTCCTGGAGATCGTGACCTTTGGTGCGATGGATCTTACAGTATCGCTTGCCGGAGTTTCATGGCTTCTCGGCAGCCGCCAAGCCCCGGCAGGCGACGCACCCGGCAATCTCCTTGCCGGGGTCACCCGCCCTGGTTTTCTTGGCGGAGCCGGCGTCATCAGGCCCCTCGACGGCAAGTACGGCTTTACCCTTGCGCTTCTTGTTGCGGTACCAGCCCTTCTTCGCCGGGGTGGTAGTATCCTTGTCTGAGGAGTCAGTTTCCGCACTGGCGCCTTCGCCGGGGTACTTCCTTCCCTCTTCAGCCCGGGCACATCTGTCGGCAAGAACATAGAGTTCCGCCACATCCTTCACATTGGTCATCGCCAGTTCTTCGCGCATCTTGTGGTTGCGCACGTTCTGGTGGAACACGCTGATGATGGCGGTAGGGTGAACATCGGGATATTGTACTGTACCCGGCTGAATCTCTGTATGTACTTGCGCAGACTCTCGCCTTCCTTCTAGGGTATGACATGCAGGTCACTTGCTTGGCCATGGGCTTGGTGGCCTCCGGTAAAGGCGCCAACAAACTCATGGCACAAGTCGGACCAGGAGCAAATAGAGTCTACTGGCAAGTGCATCAACCACAACATGGCGTTAGGTTTAAGAGCCAACGGAAAGTAATTCGCAAGCACCTTATCGTCGCGGGCCCCGGCAGCTTGCATCGCGATGGTGTAGATGCTGAGGAACTCCGACGGGTGGGTCTTGCCGTTGTACTTCTCGCCAACGTCAGGCTTGAAGGTGCGGTGAGAGGGCCACTGGAACTGCCACAGCTCACGGGTGAAAGCTGGACAGCCTACCTCGTAAGGTAGACCTCCAGGGCTCTCCGGCGTTGAGCGGTCTGCAGCAGGCCCTGCTCGCCTGTCCGATTGGTGGCGCGCTCCGCGCCGGCGCTCGATGCTGGTTCGAGCGTCTTCATGAGCTCGCTCCCGAAGAACTCGACGCTGGTCGCCGTGGGTCCGCGGGTCGGACGACGCGATGGAGATGGCGTCGCCCGCGACGTCCCGACGAGTCGACACATGCGGTATCGGGCGAGGAGGAGGCGAATGCACCGTAGCCACGGCGCTGCCGGTCCTCCCACCGCCGGTGCGTGGGACTCCATCGGAGCGTCGACCTGGGAGCTCCGCTGGATTTGGTTCATCCTTGTTGGCGACTACAACAAGGCTTCGGATGGTGGCTCTCCATTCGTCGAGTTTCCTCGTAACAGGAGGAAAGTCGAGGAGCAACTGCGCGCGCGCCAGGGCTTCGGCTGGGGCCATCGGTAGCGAAACCTGCACGGATCGCGACGCGCTTCGACCCCTGAGCGTGTCAGGAGGAGCTCCATCACGATCCCGCGATCGCATACCGTCTCCACCAGTGCTTTGGCGGGCGGGCAGGTCTTCTATGTCCCGGGGGTGGTGCTCGGGGCTCTTCCCATGGCGACGTCCGGGATCTTCGGGGTGACGAAACCGTTCGTCGCGCGCTGCTTGAGAAGAGCGCGCTGTTGGCGCCGGCGTGGGAGTTCTGGAGGGCCTTGCGTCGCCTTCGGGTGGTGCGGCCGCGACCTTGGAAGGCCCCGCGCCACCTACGTAGGGCCGGGCTCCATCTTTGGAACTGGCGGTGTGTGGCCCGTTACCAGGCGCACAAACATCGCCACCTCCCAAACTCCGGCTGTCGGGATGGCGTTGGTGTTCGCGAGCATTACCCCGGGTCCTTTCCGCGACCGGTCCGCTGCTCGCCCACGTCGGGACGGGCTGTCCGGCTTCCGACTGGCCAACCGCCACCGTCGTCTTCTTCTTGGGCGCCATGACGATGAAGAAGCGTCGAACTGACTGCTAAAGCCAATTCTCACAACTGCGCCCCCTACCTGGCGCGTCAAAGATGTCGGTGTATTTGGATCGACACCTGTGGGATCACAAGAATCCCTACTATGGATGCGGGGCGCGGGGTTGAGAGAAGAGCGGATCTAACAGTCAGGACACGGTTCCTTTACCCAGGTTCGGGTCGCAAAGATGCGTAAAACCCTACTTCTGCTTTGGTGGATTATATGTTTGTGTTCTTCAGCTAGTGAGGAGCTCCAAAAGAGTCGTGAGGAGTTCTAAAAAGCCGAATCCTCCTCCTGGTCGCCTCGGGCCTCCTTTTATAGGAAAAAGGGGTTGCCACAGTGGCACACAGGAGGTGGAAAGGGTACAGTGATGCGAGGTTATCCCTCGCATTACAGGACAAGGCGCATCTAATGCGCTTAGCTTAGGTGTCCTTGCTTTATCGGGGATGAGGGGGAGATGTCCGTCTTGTCCGTCGCCGCTCCTCCTCGTGTTGACACGCGCCTTGGCCAGCGGTGCCTGAGGTGCCATGTAGGCAGGCAGGCAGCTGAGGTGGCGCAACGGCGGGTCTCCACGAAGATCTGCGAGTTGCCACGCAGGAGCCTGTCCAGCTGGTTGGGTCGTCAGCTGCGTGGGGCGGTGGAAACTCAGTTGGTGCGGGTCTGATGGTGGCCCTGTGGGTGTCCTTGGCAAGGGCCTTGCCGGGGCGCCTGCTGTCATCCCCGGCAAGGTGCTTGTCGGAGGTCTTATGGTCCTCCTTGGCTGGGATCCCGCCAAGGGTCGTCGTCTTCTTAGCTTGTAACTGATCTTGGATGTCTTCACAAAGATCTGCATGCCACCACGGGGTTATCTCCCGAATCCTCGCCCCATGGGGGCAGTGGACTCAAGGGTGATCCGCTCCGTAGGCGCGGGGCGAGTTGCCGCGGCAAGGGTCTTGCCGGGGCTGCCAGAGCCGGCCCCGGCAAGGGTCTTGCCAGGGCTGCTGAAACTGGCTCCCGGCAAGGATCTTGCCGGGGAAAGCCGCTTCGTCCCCTTGCTCTTTGTGGTCTTGTTCTTGGCGTTGTTCCAGTCTCCATCAAGCTTCGGTCTTACCTTGGCTCATCTCCCCGGCCATGCTTGGTGAGGTGGTGCCCGTGGCTCGGACTGCCCGTGCACAGTCATAGGGGTACAAAAAGTGTACCCCTCTTTTTGTACACCAACAGCGTTTCACGAGAAGGAGCCGCCGCCAAGCCCTAATCTCTCTCGGGAGGGCTGATCTGGAGTCCGTTCGGGGCTCCGGAGAGTGGAGATCATCGCCATCGTCATCATCAACCTTCCTCCATCACCAATTCCATGATGCTCACCGCCGTGTGTGAGTAATTCCATCGTAGGCTTGTTGGATGGTGATGGGTTGGATGGGATCTATCATGTAATCAAGTTAGTTTTGTTAGGGTTTGATCCCTAGTATCCACTATGTTCTGAGATTGATGTTGCTATGACTTTGCTATGCTTAATGCTTGACACTAGGGCCCGAGTACCATGATTTCAGATCCGAACCTATTATGTTTCCATGAATATATCTGTGTTCTTGATCCTATCTTGCAAGTCTATAGTCACCTACTATGTGTTATGATCCGGCAACCCCGAAGTGACAATAATCGGGACCACTCCCGGTGATGACCATAGTTTGAGGAGTTCATGTATTCACTATGTGTTAATGCTTTGGTCCGGTACTCTATTAAAAGGAGGCCTTAATATCCCTTAGTTTCCAATAGGACCCCGCTGCCATGGGAGGGTTAGACAAAAGATGTCAAGCAAGTTCTTTTCCATAAGCATGTATGACTACATTCGGAATACATGCCTACATTGCATTGATGAACTGGAGCTAGTTCTGTGTCACCCTAGGTTATAAATTCTACATGATGAATTGCATCCGACGTAATTTCCCATCACCGATCCAATGCCTATGAGCTTTACCTATATTGCTAGTCGCTTATTAACTTTTCCGTTGCTACTATCACAAAAACTACAAAAACACTATCTTTACTTTTATTGCTGCTACCGCCACTATCATATTACTTTGCTACTAAACTGCCTTGCTGCAGATACTAAGTTTCCAGGTGTGGTTGAATTGACAACTCAGCCGCTAATAATTAAGAGTATTCTTTGGCTCCCGTTGTGTCGAATCAATAAATTTGGGTTTAATACTTTACCCTCAAAAACTGTTGCGATCCCCTACACTTGTGGGTTATCAAGACTATTTTCTGGCGCCGTTGCCGGGGAGCATAGCTCTATTCAATAAGTCACTTGGGATTTATATCTGCTTATCACTATGAAGAATCTGAAGGACTCAAAACCCAAGATCTTACCCTCAACTACGAGGGGAGGTAAGGAACTGCCATCTAGCTCTGCACTTGATTCTCCTTCTGTTATGAGTAAACTTGCGACACCTACTCCTGCTATTGAATCTGATATGTCGTATGTTCTTGATGATGCTACTTCTGCTATGTATGATGAAACTACCTCTATGCCTGATACTGTGCCACTAGGTGAATTTCTAGATGAACAAATTGCTAAGGTTAGGGAGAGTGAAAATGTTGATGATATTTATGAAAGTGATGATGAAACTACTCCCAATAGATATGAATTGCCTGTTGTGCCTGAGAGTTATGTTATGCATGAAGAAACTGCTAGAGACTTTCTTGCTTGCAATGATAGATATGATCTTAAGAAATTATTAGCTAAGCTGAAAGAAAAGTCCTCGAATGCTAGAATGAAACACGATCCTGATTTTGCTACTTCACCTATCTGTGTCACTGATAAGGACTATGAATTCTCTGTTGATTCTGAGTTAATTACTTTGGTTGAATCTGATCCTTTCCATGGCTATCAGTCTGAAACTGTTGTGGCACATCTTACCAAGTTAAATGATATAGCCACCCTGTTTACCAATGATGAAAAGATTCGTTACTATTATATCCTTAAGTTATTTCCGTTCTCGTTAAAGGGTGATGCTAAGACTTGGTTTAATTCTCTTGATCCTAGCTGTGTGTGTAGCTCCCAGGATATAATGTATTACTTTTCTGCTAAATATTTTCCCGCTCATAAGAAACAAGTTGCCTTACGGGAAATTTATAACTTTGCTCAAACTGAAGAAGAGAGTCTCCCACAAGCTTGGGGGAGGCTTCTCCAGTTACTTAATGCTTTGCCTGATCATCCTCTTGAGATGCATGATACACTTGATGTCTTTTATAATGGACTAACCGATGCTTCCAGAGACCACCTGGATAGTTGTGTTGGTTCTGTTTTCAGGGAAAGAACAGTGGAACAAGCTGAATTACTATTGAATAATATGCTAGCAAATGAAAATAATTGGACACTTCCTGAACCAGCCCCTAAGCCAACTCCGAAGAAAAGAGGTGTTCTATTTCTCAGTCCTGAAGATATGCAAGAGGCAAAGAAATTTATGAAAGAAAAAGGTATTAAAGCTGAAGATGTTAAGAATTTACCGCCTATTGAAGAAATACATGGTCGTGATAACCCGACACAGGTAGTAAAGGTAAATTCTCTTTATAGATTTGATGAAGGTGATATTCCTCGTTATAAGTCTGCTAGCCAATGCTTAGATGAGTTTGACAATTTTATTGTGAAACAAGAAAACTTCAATGCTTATGTTGGTAGACAACTACAACACAATGCCTATATGATTGAACGCTTGAATGATTATTTGTCTAATGCTAAGGGTGAACTGAAACTTATTAGTATACATGCTTCCATGGTCACCACTCAAGTAGAACAAGTACTTAAGGCTCGGAATGATTTGCTCAATGAATTAAATAGTAAGAATAATGACTATGCTGTTAGAGTTGCAACTAGAGGTGGTAAAATGACTCAGGAACCTATGTATCCTGAAGGCCACCCTAAGAGAATTGAGCAAGATTCTCAGAGAGCTAATTTAGATGCACCTAGTTCTTCTAAGAAAAAGAAAAAGAAAATGATAGAACTTTGCATGCTTCTAGTGAACCTGTAGCTCACCCACCTGAGAATCCCAATGATATATTTGTTTCTGATGCTGAGACACAATCTGATAATGAACATGAACCTAGTGACAATATTAATAATGATGTTCATGATGATGCTCAACCTAGCAATGATAATGATGTAGAGATTGAACGTGATGTTGATCTTGATAACCCACAATCAAACAATCAACGTTATGATAAGAGAGACTTTGTTGCTAGGGAGCACGGTAGGGAAAGAGAACCATGGGTCCAGAAACCCATGCATTTTCCTCCGAAACCATCCAAGAAAAAGGATGATGAAGATTTTGAGCGCTTCGCTGAAATGATTAGACCTATATTTTTGCGTATATGTTTGACTGATGTGCTTAAAACAATTCCTTATGCCAAGTACATGAAAGATATTATTACCAACAAAAAAAAGATACCTGAAGTAGAAATATCCACCATGCTTGCCAATTACACTTTTGAGGGTGGAATGCCTAAGAAATTAGGAGATCCAGGAGTACCCACTATACCTTGCTCCATTAAGAGAAACTATGTTAAAACTGCTTTGTGTGATCTTGGAGCCGGTGTTAGTGTTATGCCGCTCTCTTTATATCGTAGACTTGACTTGAGTAAGTTGACACCTACTGAAATATCTTTGCAAATGGCCGATAAATCAACTGCTATACCTATCGGTATTTGTGAGGATGTGCCTGTTGTAGTTGCAAATGTTACTATTCTAACGGACTTTGTTATCCTTGATATTCCCGAGGACGATAGTATGTCTATTATTCTTGGAAGACCTTTTTTGAATACTGCAGGGGCTGTTATTGATTGCAACAAAGGCAATGTCACTTTTCATGTCAATGGTAATGAGCATACGGTACACTACCCGCGGAAACAACCTCAGGTCCACAGTATCAATTATATTGGAAAAACTTCAACTATTACTATTGGAGGTTTTGAGTTTCTTATTCCTACTATCAAGAAGGCATATGACATACTTATTGTTGGGGACATACATATCCCCATTGAGGTAACATAGTGTTATTCGAAAATTCTCCGGTTTCATGTTACTCAGAAAGAGTTTATTAACAAGACCTGGTCAACCTTGTTAATGGATTCCTTTTGATGAACATGGGATAGGTGAATCTAGATAGCACGAACCTACTGTACCCTGCTTTTACTTTCTGTTAATTAGGTTAAATAAAAGAAAAATAGCATTATCTGTCTGTTTCCAGACTTATCCGTGCAATAAAAAAATATCCTGAAAATAAAAGTTCTCCAAATGCCATGAAAATGAAATATGATTTTTTCTAGAATATTTAAGAAAATATGGCACTGAACACACAGCGAGGGGAGCCAGCACGTGGCCTCGAGGGCACAGGGCGCGCCCCCCTTCACAGGGCGCTCCCCCTGCCTCGTGGGCCCCACGTGGCCCCCCTCCACTTATCCTTTCACCCATGCTCTTCTTCTTCTTCCCAAAAAAATCCCCAACCAGCTCAAACCCGAGTTCTAGCTCAGTTGGCTGCCATTTTCGATCTCCTTGCTCAAGGCACCATTCACCAAACTGTTTGGGGAGATTGTTCCTTGGTTTGTGACTCCTCCATTGGTCCAATTAGTTTTTATTCTAGTGCTTTATTTGTTGCAAATTTATGCTGCTGTGGTGACCTTGTTCTTGAGCTTGCATGTCAATTTTTTTTGTCCCAAGTAGTTATAATGCATGATATAGCTTCTAGGCACTAGTAGGAGTTGGTGCTATCAATCTTGTTGAGTTTGGTTAACTTTTATTTTGAGTTACTATTTTTTTTAGAAAATTTCAGAAAAATGTCTAGGAGAAACTTCCAAGGTGGTCCTTCAAGGAAGCAAGAACCGAGGCTCGTGCTCCGTGAGCCGGACGATGAACCACCGAGGGACGCTGATGTGCGGACTTGTGAATGGCCATCAGATGAATTTATGGGTCAAGCGGGCATCAAAGATGAATTCTACGCATATGTGCGCAACGCTGACCTCGAGGACTTCATGCAAGATAAGTGTCTCCAATACTGTGGCTTAACTGATAGCTTTGTGAGAAGGTTTAAATTTTCATCTTCACGTAATTCTCACACTGTCCTATTTGACCTTTATGATAAATCTTATACCATGGACTTAGAGGATTTTAATGTTGCCTGCAAGCTCCCACAGTGGGGCAGTATGAGTGGTCCTCGTAAATCTGAATTTAGAGAATTCCTTGCTAGTATTACAGTGGGAGAATCCACGGACATCACACAAGCCACCACGAGGAGCATACATTTTCCTGCTATTCATTACTTTGCTCTCTTTATCGGTAGATGCATAAATGATAAAGATGAGGCTTGTCACATGTGTGTCCCTGATCTTAGCATTCTCAGGAGTGCTGTACTAGGTGATAGGCAATATAACTTTAGAGCAATTGTTGCACGTAGACTACACCATAATGGTTTGTATGGAGATTTATTTGGTGGGATCTATGCTACTCGCATAGCCCGCTATCTTGGTGTGTCTGTGCACCCGTATGATGAACCTTTACCTCCTGCTTATTTAGATTGTAATGCCATGGCTAGTCATCGGTTTATAGAGTGGGATAATCAAACTCTCAAATATCGACTAATCTTTAACCGGCAGCATGCCATCCCTATTGTTCTTCCTGCCCCTACTTTGTTTAATTTTCAGGAAAAAGGAAGATACACTATAACTATGGAGGAGGCAAATGCCTATTACAACATGACGGAGGCAACCCGCCTTCGAGCTGCAGCTCAGCAGGCAGCATCTGCTGCATCTCAGTACGACCCCAACTACAACTTTGGATATCCGTCCGGCCAGTACTGGCCATAGACCAACTTAGGCCAAAAGCCTAAGCTTGGGGGATTACGTGTTTCTCATTGACTTTACATTCATGTTCACACACTTATTCTAGTTGTCGGTGCTCACACTCTTTCAATGTACCATCCATGCTTAGCTTAAATTTCTTTTTCTTAGTCTTTTTCTTGTGTGCTAGAAAAACCCAGAAAAACAAAACATATTAGTTGTAGCTTCTAGCTAGTTTACTTTCTTTGCTTGTAGTAGTAACTAAAAAAATGAAAACCCAAAAAGATTTCCCGCTCTTCTTTTGCTTGTTGGGAGCTTTCCCGTGTAAATAGTTTCTTTTCTTTTCTTTAGGGGTTAAGAGTAGAAGACCATGATTAAAATGCTTAGTGGCTCTCATATGCTTTGTTGATGATTTAATCTTGAGCCATATTACCTTGTCTTCTCTCTTGTATTAAATGCGTGCAGATTCCTGCTTAGTCCAATGCACGTGCACTATTATTATTATCCACACCGTTCGGTCGTGCGAGTGAAAGGCAATAAGGATGATATATGATGAACTAATTGAGAAGAGAAAAGCTGGTATGAACTCGACCTCTTTTGTTTTCGTAAATATGATTGCTCGTCGTTCTTGATTCAGCTTGTTATGAATGAAACATGTTTGCAATGACAATTAGAGATCATAGCTGCTTATGCCATGCTTAATTAGCTGAGAGTTTATAATGGTCTATCTTGCGTGCCAACATGATATTAAAATGGTTGTGATGTGGTATGATGGGTGCTATCCTCCTCTGAACGATTTAAGTGACTTGACTTGGCACATGTTCACGCATGTAGTTGAAACAAATCAACATAGCCTTCACGATATTTATGTTCATGGTCATATATATCCTACTCATGCTTGCATTCATTGTTGATTAATTTTAATGCATGTTCATGACCGTTGTTGCTCTCTAGCTGGTCGCTTCCCAGTCTCTTTCTAGCCTTCACCTGTACTAAGCGGGAATACTGCTTCTGCATCCACTTCCATAAACCCCAAAGTTATTCCACATGAGTCCACCATACCTTCCTATATGCGGTGTTTACCTGCCGTTCCAAGTAAATTTCTATGTGCCAAACTCTAAACCTTCAAATGAAATCCTGTTTTTTATACTCGAACAGCACATGTATCAACTAGGGTTGTCTATATCTTCCATGCTAGGTGGGTTATTCTCACGATGAGTGGACTCCGCTCATCATTTATGAGAAAATGGCTGGTAACCGGGATGCCCAGTCCCATGCTCAAAATCATAATAATTAAACAAAACTCCCCTAGGACTGTTGCTTGTTTGGACTGTAACCCGTGGATTCGGCTGGCCGTGGAGTGTGCTTGTTGGTGGTTGGGGAGTATGAACTTTACCATTCTGTTTTGGGAACCGCCTATAATGTGCGTAGCATGGGAGATATCGAGATTCTTGGTTGTTATGTTGACAATGAAAGTATACCGCTCAAAATGTTATTCAATCTCTATTTAAAAATCGAGCTCTGGCACCTCTACAAATCCCTGCTTCCCTCTGCGAAGGGCCTATCTATTTACTTTTATGCAGAGTCATCATCCTCTTATCAAAGAGCACCAATAGGAGAGCACCTCTGTCGTTGCATGTATTACTATTAATTTGCATTGAGTATGATCATGACTGGATCTCTTTTACCATGAATTACAATGTGTAGTCAGTCCTTGATCTTTAAAGGTGCTCTGCATTTATGTTTTGCGGTCTCAAAAAGGGCTAGCGAGATACCATCCTGTTATATCATATCATGATTGTTTTGAGAAGTGTTGTCATCCGAGGTTTATTATTATTGCTCGCTAGTTGATTATGCTATTGATGTGAGTACCCTTGAGACCTGAAAGTTATTGTGAATGTGGTTAGTTCATGATCTTGTTGAAAACCTGAATGCTAGCTTACATATTTACAACAACAAGAGCAAACAGAGTTTGTCAAACTTTTTCTTTATCACTTTCAGTTTATCAACTGAATTGCTTGAGGACAAGCAAAGGTTTAAGCTTTGGGGAGTTGATACGTCTCCAACGTATCTACTTTTCCAAACCCTTTTGCCCTTGTTTTAGACTCTAACTTGCATGATTTGAATGGAACTAACCCGGACTAACGTTGTTTTCAGCAGAACTGCCATGGTGTTATTTTTGTGCGGAAATAAAAAGTTCTCGGAATCGCCTGAAAATCAACGGAGAATTATTTCAGAAAATATAAAAAATACCTGCAAGAATATCCACACCAGGGGGCCCATGGCCTGTCCTCGAGGGTGGGGGCGCGCCCCCTGCCTCGAGGGCCCCCCGATGCTCCATCGACATATCCCCAGGTCCTATATATTCTGTTTCGGGGAGAAAGAATTATCGCGTTTCAGGAGACGGAGCCATCGCCAAGCCCTAATCTCTCTTGGGAGGGCTGATCTCGAGTCCGTTCGGGGCTCCGAAGAGTGCAGATCGTCGCCATCGTCATCATCAACCTTCCTCCATCACCAATTCCATGATGCTCACCGCCGTGTATGAGTAATTCCATCGGATGCTTCCTGGACGGTGATGGGTTGGATGGGATCTATCATGTAATCGAGTTAGTTTTTTTAGGGTTTGATCCCTGGTATCCATTATGTTCTGAGATTGATGTTGCTATGACTTTGCTATGCTTAATGCCTGACACTAGGGCCCGAGTGCCATGATTTCAGATCTGATCCTATTATGTTTCCATGAATATATGTGTGTTCTTGATCCTATCTTGCAAGTCTATAGTCACCTACTATGTGTTATGATCCGGCAACCCCGAAGTGACAATAATTGGGACCACTCCCGGTGATGACCATAGTTTGTGGAGTTCATGTATTCACTATGTGTTAATGCTTTGGTCCGGTACTCTATTAAAAGGAGGCCTTAATATCCCTTAGTTGCCAATAGGACCCCGCTGCCACGGGAGGGTAGGACAAAAGATGTCATGCAAGTTCTTTTCCATAAGCATGTATGACTACATTCGGAATACATGCCTACATTGCATTGATGAACTGGAGCTAGTTCTGTGTCACCCTAGGTTATAACTTCTACATGATGAATTGCATCCGACGTAATTTCCCATCACCGATCCAATGCCTACGAGCTTTACCTATATTGCTAGTTGCTTTTTACTTTTCCGTTGCTACTATCACAAAAACTACAAAAACACTATCGTTACTTTTATTGCTGCTACTGCCACTATCATATTACTTTGCTACTAAACTATCTTGCTGCAGATACTAAGTTTCCAGGTGTGGTTGAATTGAAAACTCAGCTGCTAATACTTAATAGTATTCTTTGGCTCCCCTTGTGTCGAATCAACAAATTTGGGTTTAATACTTTACCCTCGAAAATTGTTGCGATCCCCTACACTTGTAGGTTATCAAGACTATTTTCTCGCGTCGTTGCCAGGGAGCATAGCTCTATTCTTTAAGTCACTTGGGATTTATATCTGTTTATCACTATGAAGAATTTGAAGGACTCAAAAAACAAGATCTTACCCTCAACTACGAGGGGGGGTAAGGAATTGCCATCTAGCTCTGCACTAGATTCTCCTTCTGTTATGAGTAAACTTGCGACACCTACTCCTGCTAATTAATCTGATATGTCGTATGTTCTTGATGATGCTACTTCTGCTATGTATGATGAAACTACCTCTATGCCTGATACTGTGCCACTAGGTGAATTTCTAGATGAACAAATTGCTAAGGTTAGGGAGAGTGCAAATGTTGATGATATTTATGGAAGTGATGATGAAACTACTCCCAATAGATATGAATTGCCTGTTGTTCCTGAGGGTTATGTTATGGATGAAGAAACTGCTAGAGACTTTCTTGCTTGCAATGATAGATATGATCTTAAGAAGTTATTAGCTAAGTTGAAAGAAAAGTCCTTGAATGCTAGAATGAAACATGACCCTGCTTTTGCTACTTCACTTATTTGTGTCACTGATAAGGATTATGAATTCTCTATTGATCCTAAGTTAATTACCTTGGTTGAATCTGATCCTTTCCATGGCTATGAGTCTGAAACTATTGTGGCACATCTTACCAAGTTGAATGATATAGCCACCCTGTTTACCAATGATGAAAAGATTCGCTATTACTATATCCTTAAGTTATTTCCGTTCTCGTTAAAGGGTGATGCTAAGACTTGGTTTAATTCTCTTGATGCTGGTTGTGTGCGTAGTCCCCAGGATATGATGTATTACTTCTCTGCTAAATATTTTTCCGCTCATAAGAAACAAGCTGCCTTACGGGAAATATATAATTTTGTGCAAATTGAAGAAGAGAGTCTCCAACAAGCTTGGGGGAGGCTTCTCTAGTTACTTAATGCTTTGCCTGATCATCCTCTTGAGATGCATGATATACTTGATGTCTTTTATAATGGACTAACCGATGCTTCCAGAGACCACCTGGATAGTTGTGCTGGTTGTGTTTTCAGGGAAAGAACGGTGGAACAAGCTGAATTACTATTGAATAACATGCTGGCCAATGAAAATAATTGGACGCTTCCTGAACCAGCCCCTAAGCCAACTCCGAAGAAAAGAGGTGTTCTATTTCTCAGTCCTGAAGATATGCAAGAGGCAAAGAAATCTATGAAAGAAAAAGGTATTAAAGCTGAAGACATTATTGAAGAAATACATGGTCTTGATAACCCGACACAGGTAGTAAAGGTAAATTCTCTTTATAGATTTGATGAAGGTGATATTCCTCGTTATAAGTCTGCTAGCCAATGCTTAGATGAGTTTGACAATTTCATTGTGAAACAAGAAAACTTCAATGCTTATGTTGGTAGACAATTACAACACAATGCTCATATGATTGAACACTTGAGTGATTATCTGTCTAGTGCTAAAGGTGAACTGAAACTTATCAGTATACATGCTTCTATGGTCACCACTCAAGTAGAACAAGTACTTAAGGCTCAGAATGATTTGCTCAATGAATTAAATAGTAAGAATAATGACTATGCTGTTAGAGTTGCTACTAGAGGTGGTAAGATGACTCAGGAACCTATGTATCCTGAAGGCCACCCTAAGAGCATTAAGAAAGATTCTCAGAGAGCTAATTTAGATGCACCTAGTTCTTCTAAGAAGAAGAAAAAGAAAAATGATAGGACTTTGCATGCTTCTAGTGAACCTGTAGCTCCCACACCTGAGAATCCTAATGATATATCTGTTTCCGATGCTGAGACACAATCTGGTAATGAACATGAACCTAGTGATAATATTAATAATGATGTTCATGATGATGCTCAACCTAGCAATGATAATGATGTAGAGATTGAATCTGTAGTTGATCTTGATAAACCACAATAAAAAAATCAACGTTATGATAAGAGAGACTTTGTTGCTAAGAAGCACGGTAGGGAAAGAGAACCATGCATTTAGAAACCCATGCCTTTTCCTCCGAAACCATCCAAGAAAAAGGATGATGAGGATTTTGAGCGCTTTGCTGAAATGATTAGACCTATCTTTTTGCGTATGCGTTTGACTGATGTGCTTAAAACAAATCCTTATGCCAAGTATATGAAAGACATTATTACCAAGAAAAGAAAGATACCTGAAGTAGAAATCTCCACCATGCTTGCCAATTACACTTTTGAGGGTGGAATGCCTAAGAAATTAGGAGATCCAGGAGTACCTACTATACCTTGCTCCATTAAGAGAAACTATGTTAAATCTGCTTTGTGTGATCTTGGAGCCTGTGTTAGTGTTATGCTCTTTATATCACAGACTTGACTTGAGTAAGTTGACACCTACTGAAATATCCTTGCAAATGGCTGATAAATCAACCGCTATACCCGTCGGTATTTGTGAGGATGTGCCTGTTGTAGTTGCAAATGTTACTATTTTAACGGACTTTGTTATCCTTGATATTCCCGAGGACGATAGTATGTCTATTATTCTTGGAAGACCTTTTTTTGAATACTGCAGGGGCTGTTATTGATTGCAACAAAGGCAATGTCAATTTTCATGTCAATGGTAATGATCATACGGTACGCTACCCGCGCAAACAACCTCAGGTCCACAGTATCAATTATATTGGAAAAACTTCAACTATTACTATTGGAGGTTTTGAGTTTCCCATTCCTACTATCAAGAAGGCATATGACATACTTATTGTTGGGGACATACATATCCCCATTGAGGTAACCTAGTGTTATTCGAAAATTCTCCGGTTTCATGTTACTTGGAAAGAGTTTATTAACAAGACCTGATCAACCTTGTTAATGGATTCCTTTTGATGAACATGGGATAGGTGAATCTAGATAGCACAAACCTTGTGTACCCTCTTCTTACTTTTTGTTAATTAGGTTAAATAAAACAAAAATACCATTGTCTGTCTATTTCCAGACTTATCCATGCAATAAAATAATAATCCCAGAAATAAAAGTTCTCCAAATGCCATGAAAATGAAATATGATTTTTTCTACATTATTTAAGAAAATATGGCACTGAACACACAGCGAGGGGAGCCAGCACGTGGCCTCGAGGGCACAGGGCGTGCCCCCCTGCCCAGGGCGCACCCCCCTGCCTTGAGGGCCCCACGTGGCCCCCCCTCCACTTATCCTTTCACCCATGCTCTTCTTCTTCCTCCCAAAAAAATCCCCAACCAGCTCAAACCCGAGTTCTAGCTCATTTTGCTGCCATTTTCAATCTCCTTGCTGAAAGCACCATTCACCAAACTGTTTGGGGAGATTGTTCCTTGGTATGTGACTCCTCCATTGGTCCAATTAGTTTTTGTCCTGGTGCTTTATTTGTTGCAAATTTATGCTGCTGTGGTGACCTTGTTCTTGAGCTTGCATGTCAAATTTTCTTGGTCCCAAGTAGTTCTAATGCATGATATATCCTCTAGGCACTTATTGGAGTTGTTGCTATCAATCTTCTTGAGTTTGGTTAACTTTTATTTTGAAGTTACTAAAAATTTCAGAATTTTTCAGAAAAGGAAAATGTTAAAAAGATTATTGAGGGGCTCCTCCATCAAGAGCTCAGAGGAGAAGACGAAAGAAGAAAATAAAAAGCCCAAGTATAATCTTCCTCGAATGGCGGAAGTTCGACCGTGCGAATGGCCTTGTAATAATTTCATGATGTCCGCCGGTATTTACGAAGACTTTTATTGGTTGGCAAATAATGGAGGCCTCGCCGACTTCCTCAACGAACAGAAAGAACAGTATCTCTTACTCACCAATATTTTCACGCAAAGCTTTCATTTTCATTCTAGGAAAACACCACCTACAGTGGAGTTTCGCTTATATGATGTGGTTAAGGAGATATCACTTTTAGATTTTTGTGAAATTTGCAAAGTACCCTTTGGAGGTAGGCTTGATGAACCACGTCATGAAGACGTCAAAGGGTTTATTGATATGATAGCCGTAGGTGAAACTAGACAAGTTTCAGGGGCAAGAATCACTAGTATACACTTCCCTGCTCTACGCAACTTTGCTTTATTTGCTAGTAGGTGTTTAATTGGTCGCGGGAATAGTGGGAATCTCAGTGCCCCCGATATTATCATATTACGCCATGCTTTGTTTCAAGACACAACTTTTAGCTTGGGCGCCGTCGTTGCCAAACGATTGAGTCTGAACCGCTCAAAGGGGCCCGTCTTTGGAGGCATCTTTGCTTCTCGCCTTGCTGAATATTTTAAAATACCTATTAGGCATCATGAGAAGGAAGAAAAATTGCTTGCCCCTGTTTATCTAGACTACAAGAGAATGGTAGCTCATGACTTTATTGTTAAAGACAAGAATATGCAGCTCAATTATAAATTGAGGTTTGATGAAATATAATGTGAAATTGTTACCTTGCCTGCACCTTCTTTGTTTGATCTATCTACAGGCGTATTCCTCATCACCTCAGATGCCTTCTACAAGTACCAAGGCCAGGCACAAGCTTCGGAGCCTGAGCCAGAACCACCACTTGATCCTTCCCGTCAATCTGTTTTTGGGTGGGAGCTGGACGAGCTCGCCAACCAGTGGCGCCGAGAGGACACATCTCAGTACACTAGAGGGAGTGGCCCGTGGCCATAGACCAACTTAGGCCAAAAGCATAAGCTTGGGGGAGTATGTGTTTCTCACCGACTTACATTCATGTTCACGCACTTATTCTAGTTGTCGGTGCTCACACTCTTTCACTGTACCATCCATGCTTAGTTTAAATTTCTTTTTCTTAGTCTTTTTCTTGTGTGCTAGAAAAATCAAGAAAAACAAAAAATTATTAGTTGTAGCTTCTAGCTAGTTTACTTCTTTTGCGCGTAGTAGTAACTAAAAATGAAAACCCAAAAATATTTCCTGTTCTTCTTTTGCTTGTTGGGAGCTTTCCAGTGTAAATAGTTTCTTTTCTTTTCTTTGAGGGCTAAGAGTAGAAGACCATGATTGAAAATGCTTAGTGGCTCTCATATGCTCTATTGTTGATTTAACCTTGAGACATATTACCTTGTCTTCTCTCTTGTATTAAATGCATGCAGATTCCAGCTTAGTCCAATGCACGTGCACTATTATTATTATCCACACCGTTCGGTCGTGCGAGTGAAAGGCAATAAGGATGATATATGATGAACTAATTGAGATGAGAAAAGCTGGTATGAACTCGACCTCTTTTGTTTTTGTAAATATGATTGCTCGTCGTTCTTGATTCAGCTTGTTATGAATGAAACATGTTTGCAATGACAATTAGAGATCATAGCTGCTTATGCCATGCTTAATTAGCTAAGAGTTTATAATGGTCTATCTTGCATGCCAACAAGATATTAAAATGGTTGTGATGTGGTATGATGGGTGGTATCCTCCTTTGAATGATTTAAGTGACTTGACTTGGCACATGTTCACGCATGTAGTTGAAACAAATCAACATAGCCTTCATGATATTTATGTTCATGGTGATTTATATCCTACTCATGCTTGCATTCATTGTTTATTAATTTTAATGCATGTTCATGACCGTTGTTGCTCTTTAGCTGGTCGCTTCCCAGTCTCTTTCTAGCCTTCACCTGTACTAAGCGGGAATACTGCTTGTGCATCCACTTCCATAAACCCCAAAGTTATTCCATATGAGTCCACCATACCTTCCTATATGCGGTATTTACCTGCCGTTCCAAGTAAATTTGTATGTGCCAAACTCTAAACCTTAAAATGAAATTCTGTTTTGTATGCTCGAACAACTCATGTATCAACTAGGGCTGTCTATATCTTCCATGCTAGGTGGGTTATTCTCATGATGAGTGGACTCCGCTCATCATTCATGAGAAAATGGCTGGTAACCGGGATGCCCAGTCCCATGCTCAAAATCATTATAACTAAACAAAACTTCCCCAGGGCTGTTGCTGGTTTGAAAGGTACCCGTTGTTTTGGGCTAGCCGTGGAGTGTGCTTGTTGGTGGTTGGGGGAGTATAAACTTTACCATTCTGTTTGGGAACCGCCTATAATGTGCGTAGCATGAGAGATATCAAGATTCTTGGTTGTTATGTTGACAATGAAAGTATACCGCTCAAAATGTTATTCATCTCTATTTAAAATCGAGCTCTGGCACCTCTACATATCCCTGCTTCCCTATGCGAAGGGCCTATCTATTTACTTTTATGCAGAGTCATCATCCTCTTATCAAAAAGCACCAGTAGGAGAGCACCTCTGTCGTTGCATGTATTACTATTAATTTGCATTGAATATGATCATGACTGGATCTCTTTTACCATGAATTACAATGTCTAGTCAGTCCTTGATCCTTAAAGGTGCTCTGCATTTATGTTTTGCGGTCTCAGAAAGGGCTAGTGAGATACCATCCTATTATATCATATCAGGATTGTTTTGAAAAAGTGTTGTCATCCGAGGTCTATTATTATTGCTCGCTAGTTGATTATGCCATTGATGTGAGTAGTCTTGAGACCTGAAAGTTATTGTGAATATGGTTAGTTCATGATCTTGTTGAAAACCTGAATGCTAACTTACATATTTACAACAACAAGAGCAAACAGAGTTTGTCAAAGTTTTCTTTATCACTTTGAGTTTATCAACTGAATTGCTTGAAGACAAGCAAAGGTTTAAGCTTGGGGGAGTTGATACGTCTCCAACGTATCTACTCTCCCAAACCCTTTTGCCCTTGTTTTGGACTCTAACTTGCATGATTTGAATGGAACTAACCCGGACAGACGCTATTTTCAGCAGAACTGCCATGGTATTGTTTTTGTGCAGAATAAAAAGTTCTTGGAATCGTTTGAAAATCAACGGAGAATTATTTTCAGAAAATATAAAAAATATCTGCAAGAAGATCCTCACCGGGGGGCCCACACCCTGTCCTCGAGGGTGGGGGGCGCGCCCCCCTTCCCTCGGCGCGCCCCCTGCCTCGAGGGCCCCGCGATGCTCCACCGACGTACCCCCAGATCCTATATTTTCCGTTTCGGGGAGAAAAAAATCGGAGAGAAGGAATTATCACGTTTCACGAGACGGAGCCGCCGCCAAGCCCTAATCTCTCTCGGGAGGGCTGATTTGGAGTCTGTTCGGGGCTTCGGAGAGTGGGGATCATCGCCATCGTCATCATCAACTTTCCTCCATCACCAATTCCATGATGCTCACCGCCGTGTGTGAGTAATTCCATCGTAGGCTTGCTGGATGGTGATGGGTTGGATGGGATCTATCATGTAATCGAGTTAGTTTTGTTAGGGTTTGATCCCTAGTATCCACTATGTTCTGAGATTGACGTTGATATGACTTTGCTATGCTTAATGCTTGTCACTAGGGCCCGAGTGCCATGATTTCAGATCTGAACCTATTATGTTTTCATGAATATATGTGTGTTCTTGATCCTATCTTGCAAGTCTATAGTCACTACTATGTGTTATGATCCGGCAACCCCGAAGTGACAATAATCGGGACCACTCCCGGTGATGACCATAGTTTGAGGAGTTCATGTATTCACTATGTGTTAATGCTTTGGTCCGGTACTCTATTAAAAGGAGGCCTTAATATCCCTTAGTTTCCAATAGGACCCCGTTGCCATGGGAGGGTAGGACAAAAGATGTCATGCAAATTCTTTTCCATAAGCATGTATGACTATATTCGGAATACATGCCTACATTACATTGATGAACTGGAGCTAGTTCTGTGTCACCCTAGGTTATAACTTCTACATGATGAATTGCATCCGACGTAATTTCCCATCACCGATCCAATGCCTACGAGCTTTACCTATATTGCTAGTTGCTTTTTTACTTTTCCGTTGCTACTATCACAAAAACACTATCGTTACTTTTATTGCTGCTACCGCCACTATCATATTACTTTGCTACTAAACTATCTTGCTGTAGATACTAAGTTTCCAGGTGTGGTTGAATTGACAACTCAGCTGCTAATACTTAAGAGTATTCTTTGGCTCCCCTTGTGTCGAATCAACAAATTTGGGTTTAATACTTTACCCTCGAAAACTGTTGCGATCCCCTACACTTGTGGGTTATCAAGCGACAACTCACTGCATACCCACTCTAGCGCCACCACTGCATACACATTCCTGCAGCACCACAACCACCACCAGTAGCCGAACGAGAAGAAGCATCACGCGGAGGAGGGGGAGAGGAAGATGAAGGAGCTCTGGGACCGGCTAGCGGACTATGCGTGCCACCACCAAACGCAGGGCCACTACGCGGTCCTCCTCACGCGTCGGAGCGACCAGGAGATGGCGCCCACACCGGCCGTGCCCTGGTTCCTCCCCGCCTCCTCAATGCCCGGCCGGACGCGCGCGCCTTGCTTCCTCCTAGCCGCCCGGCTAGAGCAGCGTGAGCTGCGGGATGTCATGGTGGAAGCGGACACGAAAGGACGGACGGACGCACGCGCCTTGCTTCCTCCTGGCCACTCGGCTAGAGCAGTGCGAGCTGCAGGACGTCGCGGCGGAAGCAGACGCGAAAGGCCAGCCAGCCGCGGAAGTCGTCCACGCAGAGGATGGCCGGGGACAGTGAGAAGTTCCCGGCCACGGCCGCTATGTGCAGCGCTGAGGCACCTAGGAACGTGCCCAGCTCCACGATCACGTCCGGTCGCACCTTCTCTATGAGCTCCGCGAACACCGCCCCTGCTGACCCCATCACGGTCGTGTGCGTCGGCGGGAAGTGAAGGAAATATGCCCTAGAGGCAATAATAAAGTTTTTATTTTATATTTCCTTATTTCATGATAAATTTTTATTATTCATGCTAGAATTGTATTAACCAGAAACTTGATACATGTGTGAATACATAGACAAAATACCAAGTCCCTGGTAAGCCTCTACTAGACTAGCTTGTTAGTCAAAGATGGTTAACTTTCCTGACCATAAACATGGTTGTCATTTGATTAGCAGGATCACATCATTAGGAGAATGATGTGATGGACATGACCCATCTGTTAGCTTAGCATATTAATCGTTCAGTTTTAGTGCTACTGATTTCTTCATGTCAAATACACATTCCTCTAACTATGAGATTATGCAACTCCCGGATACCGGAGGAATGCCTATGTGCTTGATACGTCTTCGTCGTATCTAGAATTTTTGATTGTTCCATGCCAATATTCTACAACTTTTACATACTTTTGGCAACTTTTTATACTATTTTTGGGACTAACATATTGATCCAGTGCCCAGTGTGAGTTCCTGTTTGTTGCATGTTTTTTGTTTCGCAGAATCTCCATATCAAACGGAGTACAAACGGGATAAAAACACACGGAGATTTTTTTTGGAATATATGTGATTTTTTGGAAGAAGAATCAACGCGAGACGATGCCCGAGGGGACCACGAGGCAGGGGGGCGCGTCCTAGGGAGGTGGACGCGCCCCTGACCCTCGTGGCCACCTGATACGTCTCCAACGTATCTATAATTTTTGATTGTTCCATGCTATTATATTATCCTTATAGGATGTTTTATGGGCTTTATTATACACTTTATATGATTTTTGGGACTAACCTATTAACCTAGAGCCCAGTGCGAGTTTTTGTTTTTCTCCTGTTTTAGGGTTTCGCAGAAAAGGAATATCAAACGGAGCCCAATTGACCTGAAAATCAACGGAGATCATTTTTGGACCAGAAGAAGCCCACGAAGTGCCGGAGGGGGACGAGAGGACCCACAGGCTGCCCACGAGGGTGGGGGCGCCCCCCCCCTTCTGGGCACACCCCCCTGCCTCGTGGACAGCCCGTATCCCCCCTTTGCTTGGCCCCGACTTCAACACCTCTTATATATACTGAAACCTCCGGAAAATAACCTAGATCGGGAGTTTCGTCGCCGAAAGCCTCTGTTGCCACCGAAAACCAATCTAGACCCGTTCCGGCACCCTACCGGAGGGGGGGAACCCTCACCGGTGGCGATCTTCATCATCCCGGCGCTCTGCATGATGAGGAGGGAGTAGTCCACCCTCGGGGCTGAGGGTATGTACGAGTAGCTATGTGTTTGATCTCTCTCTCTCTCGTGTACTTGAGATGGCACGATCTTGATGTATCGCGAGCTTTGCTATTTTAGTTGGATCTTATGATGCTTCTCCCCCTCTACTCTCTTGTAATGGATTGAGTTTTCCCTTTGAAGTTATCTTATCGGATTGAGTCTTTAAGGATTTGAGAACACTTGATGTATGTCTTGCACGTGCTTATCTATGGTGACAATGAGATATCATGTGATCCACTTGATGTATGTTTTGGTGATCAACTTGCGGGTTCCGTGACCTTGGGAATCTATGCATAGGGGTTGGCACACATTTACGTCTTGACTCTCCGGTAGAAACTTTGGGGCACTCTTTGAAGTACTTTGTGTTGGTTGAATAGATGAATCTGAGATTGTGTGATGCATATCGTATAATCATGCCCACGGATACTTGAGCTGACAATGGAGTATCTAGGTGACATTAGGGTTTTGGTTGATTTGTTTCTTAAGGTGTTATTCTAGTACGAACTCTATGATAGATTGAACATTACTACAGACTCTTGAATAGATCGATCAGAAAGAATAACTTTGAGTTGGTTTCGTACCCTACCATAATCTCTTCGTTTGTTCTCCACTATTAGTTACTTTGGAGTGACTCTTTGTTGCATGTTGAGGGCTAGTAATATGATCCAATTATGTTATCCTTGTTGAGAGAACTTCCACTAGTGAAGGTATGAACCCTAGGCCTTGTCTCCTATCATTGCAACACTGTTTATTCTCACTCTCTACTTGCAACCTATCTGTTTTTATATTTTCAGTTTACAAAAACCTATATCTACCATCCATATTGCACTTGTATCACCATCTCTTCGCCGAACTAGTGCACCTATACAATTTACCATTGCATTGGGTGTGATGGGAACACAAGAGACTCTTGGTTATTTGGTTGCAGGGTTGCTTGAGTGAGACCATCTTCATCCTACGCCTCCCACGGATTGATAAACCTTAGGTCATCCACTTGAGGGAAATTTGCTACTGTCCTACAAACCTTTGCACTTGGAGGCCCAACAACGTCTACAAGAAGAAGGTTGTGTAGTAGACATCAAGCTCTTTTCTGGCGCCGTTGCCGGGGAGGTGAGTGCTTGAAGGTATATCTTTAGATCTTGCAATCGAATCTTTTAGTTTCTTGTTTTATCACTAGTTTAGTTTATAAAAAGAAAACTACAAAAAAATGGAATTAAGGTTACCTCATATGCTTCATCTTTTTAATATCTTTCGTGAAAAATATGGGAAGTAAAATTGTGCTCAAGTACTAGAAGAAGAATTACATAGAATGCTTGGCACTAAAGACTTGAATGATGAGCATGCTTGCAATATTGTTAGTGTGAATCCTTTGAATATCCATGGTACTAATGATGATTGCACTAGTCATGATGAAAATATCTCATATAAGCATGTTGATTTTTGTGGAGTGCATAGAGTTTGCAAGTACATACCAAATAGGGAAGATAGATTTTATAAGAGGCATAAGTATTTAGAAACTAAATGGTTGCTACAGAGGCTAAATGATTGTGTTGAAAATTTAAAATTTCTTTGCCATCCTTGTGAACTTTGCAATGAACGTGATCACTTAAATCCCCAATGTGAATTGTTTCATGATCAAATCGTGTCCAAAAATTGTGATGACTTGATCTCCCTTGCACATCATAATGAACTTAGTTTGCTCGTGGCTTATGAAGAAATAAAACGTTTAACTAAGGATCTTCCAGAATTTGCCCTTGATAAAGTTCTTGATTTTGATGTGGAGGAAATTTATATGTATTGTGTTGTGAATTGCATTGAAAATCCTTACATTGCCAATTACATAAAGTCAAGAAAACAAATAGGGGATGAAGATAATACTAATGAAAGGGAAGATATTTCCCAATATCTTCCTATTCTTTCTTATGATGAATCAGGTAACGAGGAGGAGCCTTCTATTCAACCAATCTCATTAATAAGGAGCTCCAAAAAGAAGATTAAACCCATACCTAATGTAAAGAAGAAAAAGAAAAGATGGAGAAGCAAAGATAAAAAGGTATCCCTCCCAAATGATGTTGCTCCTATTACTCATTGTGATGATGATAATTGCTATACTATCGGTGCTATCCATACTATTAATGATGAGAGTGATTATGCTTATGATATCAAAAGGCCCAAGCTTGGGGATGCTATGTCTGATGAGAATGATATATTTGAGAATTTATTTGCTGCAATTAATGTTTGTCCCAAGCTTGGGGAGGCTACGTTTGATGAAGATGATATTTTTAGCCTCCCAAGTTTTGATGAGCAAAGCTATTATGATGAAAGCATGCCTCCTATTTATGATGATTATTGTGACGACACTTATGCTCTAAAAAGTAGTGATGATTATATTTATCAAACTTGTCATGATTATAATTACCCCTTTTCTGAACATTACTCTTTTAATGTGGAAACAATCTATAGTATTCAAGTCTCTTATGATACTCCCACTATTCCGAATGAGAAGAATTTTGCTTATGTGGAGAGTAATAAAATTTATATGCTTGGGAATCATGACAAGAATGCTTTATGTGCTGGTTATATTGTTGAATTCATTCATGATGCTACTGAAATTTATTATGAGAGAAGATCATATGCTTGTAGGAATTGCAATAATATCAAGTTTCCTCTCTATGTGCTTAAAGTTTTGAAGTTATGCTTGTTTTGCCTTCCTATGCTAGTTGATTCTCGTTCCCATAAGTTGTTTGCTCACAAAATCCCTATGCATAGGAAGTGGGTTAGACTTAAATGTTCTAGTCATATTCTTCATGATGCTCTCCTTATGTTTCAATTCTTTTCTTTTACGCGAGCATCATTGAAATCATCATGCCTAGCTAGGGGTGTTAAACGATAGCGCTTGTTGGGAGGCAACCCAACTTTATTTTGTTTTCTTTGCTTTTGCTTCTGTTTAGGAATAAATATTGCATCTAGCTTCTGTTTAGATGTGGCTTTGCGTTTTAATTAGTGTTTGTGCCAAGTAGAACCTTTGGGAAGACTTGTGTGAAGCTTATACTATCTTGCTGTGAAAAACAGAATCGTTAGCGCTCGCTAGAATGGTCACCAGATTTTACTGGAGTGTGCTATTTAGTTCATTCTTTTTGTAGATGATTATTAGACAAATTCCTCATGTTTACCAATTTATTTCAATTTTTTGGAGTTACATAAGTATGCGAAAGTTACAGATTACTACAGATTGTTCTGTTTTTGACAGATTCTGTTTTTCGTGTGTTGTTTGCTTATTTCAATGCATCTATGAGTAGTATTTGGAAGTATGAATCATAGAGAAGTTGAAATACAGTAGGTTTAACACCAATATAAACAAAGAATGAATTCATTGATGTACCTTTGAGTAGTGGTTTGTTTTCTTATACTGACGGAGCTCACGAGATTTTTGTCTAAGTTTTGTGTTGTGAAGTTTTCAAGTTTTGAGTATTGCTTTGATGGACTATGGAACAAAGAGTGGCAAGAGCCTAAGCTTGGGGATGCCCAAGGCACCCCAAGGTAAAATTCAAGGACAACCAAAAGCCTAAGCTTGGGGATGCCCCGGGAAGGCATCCCCTCTTTCGTCTTCATCCGTCGGTAACTATACTCGGAGCTATATTTTTATTCACCACATGATATGTGTTTTGCTTGGAGCGTCAATTTAGTTTATTTTGTTTTGCTTGTTGTTTGAATAATATCCCAAGATCTGGAATTCTTAAATGTTAGAGAGTCTTCACATAGTTACATAATTATTCAACTACTCATTGATCTTCACTTATATCTTTTGGAGTAGTTTGTCATTTGCTCTAGTGCTTCACTTATATATTTTAGAGCACGGCGGTGGTTTTATTTTGAAGAAATAGATGAACTCTCACGCTTCACTTATATCATTTTGAGAGTCTTATATAACAGCATGGTAATGTGCTTTGGCTGTAAAACTAGCCCTCACATGATAGACATCCAAGATCAATGTAGTAAAAACTTTCATACTAAGTGCATTGAATATGATGAGAAGTTGGATGATTGATAATTGTTTTGAGATATGAGGATAGTGATATTAGAGTCATGCTAGTGGAGTTATTATGAAATTGAGAAATACTTGTGTTAAGGTTAGTGATTCCCGTAGCATGCACGTATGGTGAACCGCTATGTGACGAAGTTACAGCATGAGGTATTTGTAGAGTGTCATCCTTTGTGTGGAGGTCGGGGGCGCGCGATGGTTAACTCCTACCAACCTCCCCCCTAGGAGCATGCGTTGATTGCTTTGTTTTGATGACTCGTAAATTTTTGCAATAAGTATATGAGTTCTTATGACTAATGTTGAGTCCATGGATATTACGCACTCTCACCCTTCCACCATTGATAGCCTCTCTTGTACCGCGCAACTTTCGCCGGTACCATACACCCACTATATACCTTACTCATAACAGCCACCATATACCTTCCTCAAAACAGCCACCATACCTACCTATCATGGCATTTCCATAGCCATTCCGAGATATATTGCCATGCAACTTTCCACCGTTCCGTTCATATGACACGCTTCATATTTTCATATTGCCATGCACGATCATGTAGTTGACATCGTATTTGTGGAAAAGCCACCATGCATAACTTTTCATACATGTCACTTTTGATTCATTGCACATCCCGGTACACCGCCGGAGGCATTCATATAGGGTCATACTTTGTTCTAGTATCGAGTTGTAATATCGAGTTGTAATTCAATATAAGTGTGATGATCATCATTATTAGAGCATTGTCCCATGTGAGGAAAGGCTAAATAAAGAAAGCCCCTCCAAAAAAAAGAAGGTAAGGCCAAAGAAAAAAAAGGTCCAAAAGAAAGAAAAAAAGAAAAAAAGGGACAATGCTACTATCTTTTTCCACACTTGTGCTTCAAAGTAGCACCTTGTTCTTCATGATAGAGAGTCTCATGTTTAGCCACTTTCATATACTAGTGGGAATTTTCATTATAGAACTTGGCTTGTATATTCCAACGATGGGCTTCCTCAAATGCCCTAGGTCTTCATGAGCAAGCAAGTTGGATGCACACCCACTTAGTTTCTTTTGTTGAGCTTTCATACATTTTTAGCTCTAGTGCATCCGTTGCATGGCAATCCCTACTCACTCACATTGATATCTATTGATGGGCATCTCCATAGCCCGTTGATACGCCTAGTCGATGTGAGACTATCTCCCTCCTTTTTGTCTTCTCCACAACCACCTCTCTATTCCACATAGTGCTATGTCCATGGCTCACGCTCATGTATTGCATGAAAGTTGAAAGGTCTGAAAGAATAGAGTATGAAAACAAGTGTTTGGCTGAAACCGGGGTTGTGCATGATATGAATACTTTGTGTGATGAAGAGGGAGCATAGCCAGACTATATGATTTTGTAGGGATAACTTTCTTTAGCCATAGTATTTTGAGAAGACATGATTGCTTTTTTGGTATGCTTGAAGTATTATTATTTCTTATGTCAATATAGACTTTTGTCTTGAATCTTTCAGATCTGAACATTCATGTCATAATAAAGAGAATTGCATTGGAAATTATGTTGGTTAGCATTCCACATCAAAAATTCTATTTTTATCATTTACCTACTCGAGGACGAGCAGGAATTAAGCTTGGGGATGCTTGATGCGTCTCCAATGTATCTATAATTTTTGATTGTTCCATGCTATTATATTATCCTTCTAGGATGTTTTATGGGCTTTATTATACACTTTTATATGATTTTTGGGACTAACTATTAACCTGGAGCCCAGTGCCAGTTTCTGTTTTTCTCCTGTTTTAGGGTTTCGCAGAAAAGCAATATCAAACGGAGCCCAATTGACCTGAAAATCAACGGAGATCTTTGTTGGACCAGAAGAAGCCCATGGAGTGCCGGAGGGGGACGAGAGGACCCACGGGCTGCCCACGAGGGTGGGGGCGCCCCTCCTCCCTACTGGGCGCGCCCCTGCCTCGTGGACAGCCCGTAGACCCCCCTTTGCTTGGCCCCGACTCCAACACCTCCTATATATACTGATACCTCCGGAAAATAACCTAGATCGGGAGTTCCGCCGCCGAAAGCCTCCGTTGCCACCGAAAACCAATCTAGACTCGTTCTGGCACCCTGTCGGAGGGGGGGGGAACCCTCACTGGTGGCCATCTTCATCATCCCGGCGCTCTCCATGACGAGGAGGGAGTAGTCCACCCTCGGGGCTGAGGGTATGTACCAGTAGCTATGTGTTTGATCTCTCTCTCTCTCGTGTTCTTGAGATGGCACAATCTTGATGTATCGTGAGCTTTGCTATTTTAGTTGGATCTTATGATGCTTCTCCCTCTCTACTCTCTTGTAATGGATTGAGTTTTCCCTTTGAAGTTATCTTATCGGATTGAGTCTTTAAGGATTTGAGAACACTTGATGTATGTCTTGCACGTGCTTATCTGTGGTGACAATGGGATATCATGTGATCCACTTGATGTGTGTTTTGGTGATCAACTTGCGGGTTCCGTGACCTTGGGAATCTATGCATAGGGGTTGGCACACGTTTTCGTCTTGACTCTCCGGTAGAAACTTTGGGGCACTCTTTGAAGTACTTTGTGTTGGTTGAATAGATGAATCTGAGATTGTGTGATGCATATCATATAATCATGCCCACGGATACTTGAGCTGACAATGGAGTATCTAGGTGACATTAGGGTTTTGGTTGAGTTGTGTTTTAAGGTGTTATTCTAGTACGAACTCTATGATAGATTGAACGTTACTACGGACTCTTGAATAGATCGATCAGAAAGAATAACTTTGAGGTGGTTTCGTACCCTACCATAATCTCTTCATTTGTTCTCCGCTATTAGTTACTTTGGAGTGACTCTTTTTTGCATGTTGAGGGATAGTAATATGATCCAATTATGTTATCCATCTTGAGAGAACTTCCACTAGTGAAAGTATGAACCCTAGGCCTTGTCTCCTATCATTGCAACATCGTTTATGCTCACTTTTATCACTTGCTACCTTGCTGTTTTTATATTTTCAGTTTACAAAAACCTATATCTACCATCCATATTGCACTTGTATCACCATCTCTTCGCCGAACTAGTGCACCTATACAATTTACCATTGTATTGGGTGTGTTGGGGACACAATAGATTCTTTGTTATTTGGTTGCAGGGTTGTTTGAGTGAGACCATCTTCATCCTACACCTCCCACGGATTGATAAACCTTAGGTCATCCAGTTGAGGGAAATTTGCTACTGTCCTACAAACCTCTGCACTTGGAGGCCCAACAACGTCTACAAGAAGAAGGTTGTGTAGTAGACAACACCACCCCATAAGACGGTTGGTGCCCTTCTTTCGCCACAAGAAAGCCAATATCCAGATACAAATCGTGTTAAAATTTCAGCCCAATCGGAGTTACGGATCTCTAGGAATATAAGAAACAGTGAAAGGCCAGAATCTGGGAACGCAGAAACAAAGAGAGACAGAGAGACAGATCCAATCTCGTAGGGGCTCTCGCCCCTCCCATGCCATGGAAGCCAGGGACCAGAGGGGAAACCCTTCTCCCATCTAGGGAGAAGGTAAAGGAAGAAGAAGAAGGAGGGGGCTCTCTCCCCTCTCTCCCGCTGGCACCGGTACACCGCCGGGGCCATCATCGTGTGACGGTGATCTACACCAACACCTCTGTCATGTTCACCAACATCTTCATCACCTTCCCCCATCTATCTATAGCAGTCCACTCTCCCGCAACCCGCTGTACCCTCTACTTGAACATGGTGCTTTATGCTTCATATTATTATCCAATGATGTGTTGCCATCCTATGATGTCTGAGTAGATTTTTGTTGTCCTATCAGTAATTGGTGAATTGCTATGATTGGTTTAATTTTCTTGTGGTTACGTTGTTGTCCTTTGGTGCCCATCATATGAGCGTGCACGTGGATCACACCATTGGGTTAGTTGTATGTTGATAGGACTATGTATTGGAGGGCAAGAGTGACAGAAGCTTCAACCTAGCATAGAAATTGATGCATACGGGATTGAAGGGGGACCAATATATCTTAATGCTATGGTTGGGTTTTACCTTAATGAACATTAGTAGTTGCGGATGCTTGCTAATAGTTCCAATCATACGTGCATAGAATTCCAAGTCAGGGATGACATGCTAGCAGTAGCCTCTCCCACATAAAACTTGCTATCGGTCTAGTAACGTAGTCAATTGCTTAGGGACAATTTCGCAACTCCTACCACCCCTTTTCCACACTCGCTATACTAACTTTATTGCTCCTTTACCTAAACAGCCCCTAGTTTTTATTTACGTCCTCTTTATATTCTTGCAAACCTATCCCACAACACCTACAAAGTACTTCTAGTTTTATATTTGTTCTAGGTAAAGTAAACATTAAGCGTGCGTAGATTTGTATCAGTGGTCCATAGAACTTGAGGGAATATTTGTTCTACCTTTAGCTCCTCATTGGGTTCGACACTCTTACTTATCGAAAGAGGCTACAATTGATCCCCTATACTTGTGGGTTATGAGTGCTATCAAACGTCACTGAAGGAAATATGCCCTAGAGGCAATAATAAAGTTGTTATTTATATTTCCTTGTATATCATGATAAATGTCTTTTATTCATGCTAGAATTGTATTAACTGGAAACTTGATACATGTGTGAATACATAGACAAAATAGAGTGTCCCTAGTATGCCTCTACTAGACTAGCTCGTTAATCAGAGATGGTTATGTTTTCTAACCATAGACATGTGTTGTCATTTGATCAATGAGATCACATCATTAGGAGAATGATGTGATGGACAAGACCCACCCATTAGCTTAGCACTATGATCGTTTAGTTTTACTGCTATTGCTTTCTTCATCACTTATACATGTTCCTATGACTATGAGATTATGCAACTCCCGAATACCGGAGGAACACCTTGTGTGCTATCAAACGTGACAAGGTAACTGGGTGATTATAAAGATGCTCTACATGTGTCTCTGAAGGTGTTTGTGGTGTTGGCATAGATCGAGAATAGGATTTGTCACTCCGAGTGTCGGAGAGATATCTCTGGGCCCTCTCGGTAATGCACATCGTAATAAGCCTTGCAAGCAAATGACTAATGAGTTGGTCACGAGATGATGTATTACGGAATGAGTAAAGAGACTTGCTGATAACAAGATTGAACTAGGTATGATGATACCGACGATCGAATCTTGGGCAAGTAACATGCCGATGACAAAGGGAACAACGTATGTTGTTATGCAGTTTGACCGATAAAGATCTTCGTACAATATGTAGGAACCAATATGAGCATCCAGGTTCCACTATTGGTTATTGACCAGAGATGAGTCTCGGTCATGTCTACATAGTTCTCGAACCCGTAGGGTCCGCACGCTTAACGTTCGATGACGATCGGTATTATGAGTTTATGTGTTTTGATGTACCGAAGGTAGTTCGGAGTCCCGGATGTGATCACAGACATGACTAGGAGTCTCGAAATGGTCGAGACATAAATATTGATATATTGGAAGGTTATATTTGGACACCAGAAGGGTTCCGGGGTTCACCAGATAAATACCGAAGTACCGGGTGGTTACCGGAACCCCCCGGGGAGTAAATGGGCCTTATTGGGCTTTAGGGGAGAGAGGGAGAGGGACTGCCTAGGGCAGGCCGCGCCCCCCTCAAGCCTAGACTAAATTGGACTAGGGGAGAGGGGTGGCCCCTTCCTTCTCTTTCTCTCCCTCCCTTCCCTCTTCTCCTACTCCTAGGAACGGGGAGTCCTACTCCTAGTGGGAGTAGGACTCCCCCCTTGGCACGCCTCCTCCCTCTCCCTCCTTTATATATGTGGGGAGGGCACCCCAAGAACACACATCAATTGTTCCTAGCCGTGTGCGGTGCCCCCCTCCACAGTTACACACCTCGGTCATATCGTCGTAGTGCTTAGGCGAAGCCCTGCGCGGGTAACATCATCGTGACCGTCACCACGCCATCGTGCTGACAGAACTCTCCCTCAACCTCAACTGGATCAAGAGTTCATGGGACGTCATCAAGCTGAACGTGTGCTGAAAGCGGAGGTGTCGTACGTTCGGTGTTTGGATCGGTTGGATCGCGAATACGTTCGACTACATCAACCGCGTTACTAAATGCTTCCGCTTTCGGTCTACGAGGGTATGTGGACACACTCTCCCCACTCGTTGCTATGCTTCTCCTAGATAGATCTTGCGTGATCGTAGGAATGTTTTTGAAATACTATGTTCCCTAACAGTGGCATCATGAGCCAGGTCTATGCGTAGAGGATATGCACGAGTAGAACACAATGAGTTGTGGGCGATAATAGTCATACTGCTTACCAGCATGTCATACTTTGATTCGGCGGTATTGTGAGATGAAGCGGCCCGGACTGACATTACGCGTACGCTTACGCAAGACTGGTTTCACCATTACGAGCACTCATTGATTAAAGGTGACTGGCGGGTGTCTGTCTCTCTCACTTCAGTTGAATCAAGTTTGACTACGCACGGTCCTTGTGAAGGTTATAACATCACACTTGATGAAAAATCTTTGTGGTTTTGTATGCGTAGGTAAGAACGGTTCTTGCTAAGACCGTAGCAGCCACGTAAAACTTGCAACAACAAAGTAGAGGACGTCTAACTTGTTTTTGCAGGGCATATTGTGATGTGATATGGTCAAGACGTGATGAGTTTTAAATTATTGTATGAGACGATCATGTTTTGTAAATTATCGGCAACCGGAAGGAGCCTTATGGTTGTCTCTTTATTGTATGAATTGCGAAGGCCTATAATTGCTTTACTTTATCACTATGAGTTAGAGATAGTAGTAGTAGCAATAGTTGGTGAGATGACCACGACGCTATGATGAAGATCATGGTGTCAAGCCGGTGACGATGGAGATCATGACGATGCTTTGGAGATGGAGATCAAAAGCACAAGATGATGATGGCCATATCATGTCACATATTTTGATTGCATGTGATGTTTATCTTATTATGCTTCTTATTTTGCTTAGTATGGCGGTAGCATTATAAGATGATCCCTTACAAAATTTCAAGGAACAAGTGTTCTCCCTGAGTATGCACCGTTGCGAAAGTTCATCGTGATCTTGTGTGATAAGCTCTACGTTCAAATACAACGTGTGTAAGACAGTTTTGCACATGCAGAGTACTTGGGTTAAACTTGACGAGCCTAGCATGTACAGACATGATCTCGAAACACTAGAGACCGAAAGGTCGAGCATGAATCATATAGTAGATGTGATCAACATAAGATGTTCACCATTGAAAACTACTCCATCTCATGTGATGATCGGACATGGTTTAGTTGATTTGGATCACGTGATCATTTAGATGACTAGAGTGATGTCTATCTAAGTGGGAGTTCTTTAGTAATATGATTAATTGAACTTTAATTTATCATGAACTTAGTCCTGATAGTTTTTGCATATCTATGTTGTTGTAGATCAATGGTCTATGCTACCGTTCCCTTGAATTTTAATGCATTCCTAGAGAAAGCTAAGTTGAAAGATGATGGTAACCACTACACAGACTGGGTCCGTAACTTGAGGATTATCCTCATTGCTGCACAGAAGAATTATGTCCTTGAAGCACCGCTAGGTGACAAGCCTGTTGTAGGAGCAACTCCGGATGTTATGAACGTCTGGCAAGCTCGTTCTGATGACTACTTGATAGTTCAGTGTGCCATGCTTTACGGCTTAGAATCGGGACTTCAAAGACGTTATGAACGTCATGGAGCATATGAGATGTTCCAAGAGTTGAAGTTAATATTTCAAGCAAATGCCCGAATTGAGAGATATGAAGTCTCCAATAAATTCTATAGCTGCAAGATGGATGAGAATAGTTCTATCAGTGAACACATACTCAGAATGTCTGGGTACTACAATCACATGACTCAAATTGGATGCAAAGTTGATGTAGATAGTGTCACAGACAGGTGGCGTCAGGTCAACGACTACGTCAGCAGAGTCAAAGCTGACGGGTGGGTCCCACTGTTTATGGATTAATCTAAACAGAAAATAAAACTAACCTAAACAGGTACAGGGGCCCACATGGCAGTGGCTCTAGGGGGTTAGTTAGGGCGTCATTAGTGGCTAATGACTTGCCACGTCGGCGTCACCGGAGTTACGCCGGCGGCGACCAAAAACGCGGCGGAGGCACGCTGGAGCGGCTCGGGTTTCGCCTACAGGCCACGGTTTGAGCCACGGTTGGTCTCTACGCGTAGCTGGCGCTCTTCTGCATCCAAAGGGACCGGAATCAGCGGCTGGGGTGGCCGGAAGCAAGCGCGGCGTCGAGGTTTGGCGACGCCGGAGTTCGGGAGCAGATGGTTTCGGGGTTGCGGTGCGCTAGGGGAGGAGCTGATGGACTAGGTCGCACCTGCGGGTCACCAGAAGCACGCTGGTGCCACGGGTTCGAGCGGAGGGGCTCGAGAGCACGGGGCTCACCGGCCATGGCGGACGACGGTGTCGGGTGCTCGCGGGGCGGCGGCTACGGCACGAAAAAGAAGCGGGGAAGAGGGGGTTTCGGCGCATGAGCTCACAG
This sequence comes from Secale cereale, assembly GCA_902687465.1. Lineage (NCBI taxonomy): Eukaryota > Viridiplantae > Streptophyta > Magnoliopsida > Poales > Poaceae > Secale > Secale cereale. The sequence continues at coordinate 173,296,997 of LR738711.1, forward strand.
GGAGGCGGACGGGATGCTCGGGGGG
>LR738711.1:173297124-173380599 GCA_902687465.1 Secale cereale
GGGGGGGCTCGGGGACGCGTCGGAGCGGCGCACGGTCGCCGGTGATCTCCGCGGCCGTAGGAGGAAGAAGAGGTCGAAGACGCTGCTCCAGGGGCTCCCGGCGTTGGGCGGATCGGAGAGGAGCTTCAACATGAGGAGAGGGAGCTCTTGGACATGGTCACGGAACGAGGGGTGGCCGGTGGTCATGCGAGCAGTGGACGGCGGCGACAAGCTCGTTCGGCCGAGCTCGAGAGCGAGCGGGGAGAAAGGGGAGGGTGACCAAAGGAGGAGGGGATCGCTGCAGAGCTTCGTCCACGTCTCTTGGCGCCTAGATTGGGTCGAAGGGGAGCGCGACACATCGAAGCAGGAGGTGGCGCGGTCGGGCGCGTGCGCTGGCTGCCAGTGGGCACAAGGTTGAAGACAACCTTGCCCCTGGTGGGTTGGGCCTAAACAGGAGCTGGGCCTCCTCATGGGCCAGCCAGGTAAGAAGGCCCACGTACTTCTCTCCCTCACTGCTTTCTATTTTAATTACTGTTTTCTATTTCTTTTGTATGTTTTTGATTTAGTTCAAAGACCAAACCATTTTTATAAATCATGAAATAAATTATGGGCACCTATTGAAATATTTCTAACAGCCCTCAACTAGTTTCACAATTATTAGAGCATTTAAACTATTTAAAGAATTTAAATGCCCCAATTCAAATACAATATGGATTACTTCAAAAATCCAAAAATGTCCTAGAAATATATTCATCATTTTTGGCAGGGGTTTCTACATTAACCAAAAATCATGAACTTTTCTTGAGGCACTTTGGGTACAATTAAAATATTTTTAGGTTGAACCTAGTTGGGTTCTTTTGGTGCTAGGGTTTGAACAATCCCCAATTCCAGTTTAAAGAAAAGTTTAGACATGATGCAACAACCAATCTAGCACTAGGCAGACACAAGCTAGGGATGTGACAGTTGGGTACACATTCTATCACAAATCCAAAGGCAAGATATTCGTTGCTAAGAATGGATCCTTTCTAGAGAAGGAGTTTCTCTCGAAAGAAGTGAGTGGGAGGAAAGTAGAACTTGATGAGGTAATTGTACCTTCTCCAATATTGGAAAGTAGTACATCACATAAACTAGTTCCAGTGATTCCTACACCAATCAGCGAGGAAGCTAATGATGATGATCATGAAACTTCAGATCAAGTTACTACTGAACCTCGTAGGTCAGCCAGAGTGTGTTCCATGCCAGAGTGGTACGGTAACCCAGTTCTGGAAGTCATGTTACTAGACCATGATGAACCTACAAACTATGAGGAAGTGATGATGAGCCCAGATTCCGAAAATTGGCTTGAAGCCATGAAATCTGAGATGGGATCCATGTATGAGAACAAAGTGTGGACTTTGATTGACTTGCCCGATGATGGGCAAGCCATCAAAAATAAATGGATCTTTAAGAGGAAGACTGATGCTGATAGTAACATTACTGTCTACAAAGCTCGACTTATTGCGAAAGGTTTTAGACAAGTTCAAGGAGTTGACTACAATGAGACTTTCTCACCTATAGCGATGCTTAAGTCTGTCTGAATCATGTTAGCAATTGCCGCATTTTATGATTATGAAATCTAGCAAATGGATGTCAAAACTACATTCCTTAATGGATATCTCAAAGAAGAGTTGTATATGATGCAACTAGAAGGTTTTGTCAATCCTAAAGGTGCTAACAAAGTGTGCAAGCTCCAGCGATCCATCTATGGACTGGTGCAAGCATCTCGGAGTTGGAATATACGCTTTGAAGAGGTGATCAAAGCATATGGTTTTATACAGACTTTTGGAGAAGCCTGTATTTACAAGAAAGTGAGTGGGAGCTTTGTAGCATTTCTGATATTATATGTAAATGACATATTGTTGATTGGAAATGATATATAATTTCTGGATGGCATCAAAGGATACTTGAATAAGAAATTTTCAATGAACGACCTCGGTGAAGCTGCTTATATATTGGGCATCAAGATCTATAGAGATAGATCAAAGATGCTTAATTGGACTTTCACAAAGCACATACCTTGATAAAGTTTTGAAGAAGTTCAAAATGGATCAGTCAAAGAAAGGGTTCTTGCTTGTGTTACAAGGTGTGAAGTTGAGTAAGACTCATTGCCCGACCACTTCAGTAGATAGAGAGAAAATGAAAGTCATTCCCTATGCCTCAGCCATAGGATCTATCATGTATGCAATGCTGTGTACCAGGGTTAACGTGTGCCCTGCTATAAGTTTAGCATGGAGGTACCAAAGTAATCCACGAATGGATCACTGGACAGCGGTCAAGAACATCCTGAAGTACCTAAAAAGGACAAAGGATATGTTTCTCATTTATGGAGGTAACAAAGAGCTCGTCGTAAATGGTTATGTCGATTCAAGCTTTGACATTGATCCTGATGACTCTAAGTCACAAACCGGATATGTATTTTTATTGAACGGTGGAGCTATCAGTTGGTGCAGTTCCAAGCAGAGCGTCGTGGCGGGATCTACGTGTGAAGCGGAGTACATAGCTACTTCGGAAGTAGCAAATGAAGGAGTCTGTATGAAGGAGTTCATGTCCGATCTAGGTGCAATACTTAGTGCATCGGGTCCAATGAAACTCTTTTGTGACAACACTAGAGCAATAGCCTTGGCAAAGGAATCCAGGTTTCACAAGAGAACCAAGCACATCAAGAGACGCTTCAATTCCATCCACTATCAAGTCAAGGAGGGAGACATAGAAATTTGCAAGATACATACGGATCTGAAGTTGCAGACCCGTTGACTAAGCCTCTTCCACAAGAAAAACATGATCAACACCAAGACTCTATGAGTGTTAGAATCATTACTATGTAATGTAAATTATCGACTCTAGTGCAAGTGGGAGACTGAAGGAAATATGCCCTAGAGGCAATAATAAAGTTGTTATTTATATTTCCTTGAATATCATGATAAATGTCTTTTAACCATGCTAGAATTGTATTAACCAGAAACTTGATACATGTGTGAATACATAGACAAAACAGAGTGTCCCTAGTATGCCTCTACTAGACTAGCTCGTTAATCAAAGATGGTTATGTTTCCTAACCATAGACATGTGTTGTCATTTGATCAACAAGATCACATCATTAGGAGAATGATGTGATGGACAAGACCCACCCGTTAGCTTAGCATTATGATCGTTTAGTTTTACTGCTATTGCTTTCTTCATGACTTATACATGTTCCTATGACTATGAGATTATGCGGCTCCAGAATACCGTAGGAACACCTTGTGTGCTATCAAACGTCACAACGTTATTGGGTGATTATAAAGATGCTCTACAGGTGTCTCCGAAGGTGTTTGTGGTGTTGGCATAGATCGAGAATAGGATTTGTCACTCCGAGTGTCGGGGAGGTATCTCTGGGCCCTCTCGGTAATGCACATCGTAATAAGCCTTGCAAGCAAACAACTAATGAGTTGGTCACGAGATGATGTATTATGAAACAAGTAAAGAGACTTGCCGATAATGAGATTGAACTAGGTATGATGATACTGACGATCGAATCTCGAGCAAGTAACATACTGATGACAAAGGGAACAACGTATATTGTTATGTGGTTTGACCGATAAAGATATTCATAGAATATGTAGGAACAATTATGATCATCCAAGTTCCGCTATTGGTTATTGACCAGAGATGAGTCTCGGTCATGTCTACATAGTTCTCGAACCCGTAGGGTCCGCACGCTTAATGTTCGATGACGATCGGTATTATGAGTTTATGTGTTTTGATGTACCGAAGGTAGTTCGGAGTCCCGGATGTGATCACGGACATGACGAGGAGTCTCGAAATGGTGGAGACATAAAGATTGATATATTGGAAGGTTATATTCAGACACCGGAAGGTTTCCGGGGGTCACCGGATAAATACCGGAATACTCGGAGGTTACCGGAACCCCCCGGGGAGTAAATGGGCCTTATTGGGCTTTAGGAGAGAGAGAGAGAGGGGCTGCCTAGGGCAGGCCGCGCGCCCCCTCAAAACTAGTCCGAATTGGACTAGGGGAGAGGGGCGGCGCCCCCTCCTTCGTTCTCTTTCTCTCCCTCCCTTCCCTCTTCTCCTACTCCTACTAGGAAAGGGGAGTCCTACTCCTAGTGGGAGTACGACCCTCCCCCCTTGGCGCGCCTCCTCCCTAGGCCGGCCGCCTCCTCCCTCTCCCTCCTTTATATACGTGAGAAGGACACCCCTAGAACACACATCAATTGTTCCTAGCCATGTGCGGTGCCCCTCTCCACAATTACACACCTCGATCATATCGTCGTAGTGCTTAGGCGAAGCCCCACGCCGGTAACATCATCGTCACCGTCTCCGCACCGTCGTGCTGACGGAACTCTCCCTCAACCTCAACTGGATCAAGAGTTCATGGGACATCATCGAGCTGAATGTGCGCTGGACGCGGAGGTGACGTACGTTCGGTGCTTGGATCGGTTGGATCGCGAAGATGTTCTACTACATCAACCGCGTTACTAAATGCTTCCACTTTCGGTCTACGAGGGTACGTGGACACGCTCTCCCCGCTCATTTCTATGCTTCTCCTAGATAGATCTTGCGTGATCGTAGGAATTTTTTGAAATACTACATTCCCCAATAGTCACAACGTAACTGGGTGATTATAAAGATGCTCTACAGGTATCTTTGAAGGTGTTTGTTGGGTTGGCATAGATCGATATTAGGATTTTTCACTCTGAGTATCGGAGAGGTATCTCTGGGCCCTCTCGGTAATGCACATCATAAGAAGCCTTGCAAGCAATTTGACTAATGAGTTTGTGCGGGATGATGCATTACGGAACGAGTAAAGAGATGTGCCGGTAACGAGATTGAACTAGGTATGAAGATACCGACGATCGAATCTCGGGCAAGTAGCATACCAATGACAAAGGGAATAACGTATGTTGTCATTACAGTTTGACCGATAAAGATCTTCATAGAATATGTAGGAACCAATATGAGCATCCAGGTTCCACTGTTAGTTATTAACCGAAGAAGTGTCTCGGTCATGTCTACATAGTTCTCGAACCCGTAGGGTCCGCACGCTTAACGTTCGGTGACGATTTGTATTATATGAGTTATGTGATTTGGTGACCGAATGTTGTTCGGAGTCCCGGATAAGATCACAGACATGAAGAGGAGTCTCTAAATGGTCGAGAGGTAAAGATTGATATATTGGTCGATGGTATTCGGACACCGGAAGAGTTCCGAGGGGTACCGGGTACATATTGGAGTACCGGGGGTTACCTGAACTCCCCGGGGAAGTTATGGGCCCTATGGGCCATAAGATGGAGGCATGCCAGCCCACATAGGTGTGGCGCGCCCCCCACATGGAAGGATGCCGAATAGGACTAGGAGAGGGGCGGCGCCCCACTTTCCTTCTCCTCCTCTCTCTCCTTCCCCCTTTCCCCCTCCAATAGAAGGAAGGGGGTGAATCCTACTAGGAGTCCAAGTGGGACTCCTCCCCACTTGGGGCGCGCCTAGGGCTGGCTCCCTCCCCCTCCCTCCTTTATATACGTGGGGAGGGGGTGCCTAGAACACACATCAATTGTTCCAAGCCGTGTGCGGCGCCCCCCTCCACAGTTTGCTCCTCATGTCATATTCACGTAGTGCTTAGGCGAAGCCCTGCACGAATCATTTCACCATCACCATCACCACGCCATCGCACTGACGGAACTCTCCCTTGACACTTTTCTGGATCAAGAGTTTGAGGGACGTCATCGAGCTGAACGTGTGTAGAACTCGGAGGTGTCATACGTTCGGTGCTTGATCGGTCGGAACGAGAAGAAGTTCGACTACATCAACAGCGTTAAAAAATGCTTCTGCTTTCGATCTACGAGGGTACATGGACACGCTCTCCCCCTCTCGTTTCTATGCATCTCCTAGATAGATCTTGCATGAGCATCAGATATTTTTTAAAAGTGCATGCTACGTTCCCATCAGTGGCATCATGAGCCAGGTCTATGCGTAGATGATATGCACGAGTAGAACACAAAGAGTTGTGGGTGGTGATAGTCATACTGCTTACCACCAATGTCTTATGTTGATTCGGCGATATTGTTGGATGAAGTGGCCCGGACCAACCTTACATGACCACGTTCATGAGACCGGTTCCACCGACGGACATGCAACTAGTTTTGGATAAAGGTGGTTGGTGGGTGTCTGTTTCTCCTACTTTAATTGAATCAAATTTGACTGCGGCCGGTCCTTGCTGAAGGTTAAAATAGCAAACTTGACGAAACACTGTTGTGGTTTGGATGCGTAGGTAAGAACGGTTCTTGCTACAAGCCCGTATCAGCCACGTAAAACTTGCAACAACAAAGTAGAGGACGTCTAACTTGTTTTTGCAGGGCATGTTGTGATGTGATATGGTCAAGTCGTGATGAGTTCACGTTATTGTATGAGATGATCATGTTTTGTAAATTATCGGCAACCGGTAGAAGCCTTATGGTTGTCTCTTTATTGTATGAAATACAAACGCCATGTAATTGCTTTACTTTATCACTATGAGTTAGCGATAGTAGTAGAAGCAATAGTTGGCGAGACGACCACGACGCTACGATGAAGATCAAGGTGTCAAGCCGGTGACGACGTAGATCATGATAGTGCTTTGGAGATGGAGATAAAAGGCACAAGATGATGATGGCCATATCATGCCACATATTTTGATTGCATGTGATGTTTATCTTTTTATGCGTCTTATTTTGCTTAGAACGGCGGTAGCATTATAAGATGATCCCTTACTAAAATTACAAGGTACAAGTGTTCTCCCTGAGTATGCACTGTTGCGACAGTTCGTCGTGCTGGGACACCACATGATGATCGGGTGTGATAAGCTCTACGTTCACATACAACGGGTGCAAGACAGTTTTGCACATGCGAAATACTCAGGTTAAACTTGATGAGCCTAGCATGTACAGACATGGCCTCGGAACACTAGAGACCGAAAGGTCGAACGTGAATCATATAGTAGATATGATCAACATAGAGATGTTCACCATTGAAAACTACTCCATCTCACGTGATGATTGGACACGGGTTAGTTTATTTGGATCACATGATCATTTAGCTGACTTGAGGGATGTCTATCTAAGTGGGAGTTCTTTAGTATTATGATTAATTGAACTTAATTTATCATGAACTTAGTCTTGATGGTTTTTCCATATATATGTTGAAGATCAATGGCCCGTGCTACCGTTCCCTTGAATTTTAATGCGTTCCTAGAGAAAGCTAGGTTGAAAGATGATGGTAGCAACTACACGGACTGGGTCCGTAACTTGAGGATTATCCTCATTGCTGCACAAAAGAATTATGTCCTTGATGCACCGCTAGGTGAAAGGCCGGATACAGGAGCAACTTCTAGTGTTATGAACGTCAGGCAAGCTCGATCTGATGACTACTCGATAGTTCAGTGTGCCATGCTTTACAGCTTAGAATTGGGACTTCAAAGACATTTTGAACGTCATGGAGCATATGAGATGTTCCAAGAGTCGAAGTTAATATTTCAAGCAAATGCCCGAGTTGAGAGATATGAAGTCTCCAATAAGTTCTATAGCTGCAAGATGGAGGAGAATAGTTCTGTCAGTGAACACATACTCAGAATGTCTGGATATCATAATCACTTGACTCAGCTGGGAGTAAATCATCCAGATTATAGTGTCATTGAAAGAGTTCTCCAATCACTGCCACCAAGCTATAAAGGCTTCGTGATGAACTATAGTATGCAAGTGATGGAGAAGACAATTCCCAAGCTCTTCGCAATGCTCAAAGCTGCGGAGGTAGAAATAAAAAAGGAGCATCAAGTGTTGATGGTTAACAAGACCACTGGTTTCAAGAAAAAGGGCAAGAGAAAGAAGAGGAGCTTCAAGAAGAATAGCAAGACATTTGCTACCCCCGGGAAGAAACCCAAGTCTGGAGCTAAGCCTGAAACTGAGTGCTTCCACTGCAAAGGGACTGGTCACTTGAAGAGGAACTGTCCCAAGTATTTGGCAGATAAGAAGGATGGCAAAGTGAACAAAGGTATATTTGATATACATGTTATTGATGTGTACCTTACTAATGCTCATAGTAGCGCCTGGGTATTTGATACTGGTTCGGTTGCTCATATTTGTAACTCGAAACAGGGGCTATGGATTAAACGAAGATTGGCTAAGGTCGAGGTGACGATGCGCGTGGGAAATGGTTCCAAAGTCGATGTGATCGCGATCGGCACGCTACCTCTACATCTACCTTCGAGATTACTTTTAGACCTAAATAATTGTTATTTGGTGCCAGCGTTGAGAATGAACATTATATCTGGATCTTGTTTGATGCGAGAGGGTTATTCATTTTAATCATAGAATGATGGTTATTCTATTTTTATGAGTAATATCTTTTATGGTCATGCACCCTTGAAGAGTGGTCTATTTTTGTTGAAGCTCGATCATGGTGATGCACATATTCATAATATTGATGCCAAAAGATGCAAAGTTGATAATGATAGTGCAACATATTTGTGGCAGTGCCGTTTAGGTCATATTAGTGTAAAGCGCATGAAGAAACTCCATGCAGATTGGCTTTTGGAATCACTTGATTATGAATCATTTGATACTTTTGAACCATGCCTCATGGGCAAGATGACTAAGACTCTGTTCTCTGGAACAATGGAGCGAGCCACTGACTTATTGGAAATAATACATACTTATGTATGCGGTCCGATGAGTGTTGAGGCTCGTAGCGGGTATCATTATTTTCTAAACTTCACAGATGATTTGAGCAGATATGGGTATATCTAGTTGATGAAACACAAGTCTGAAACATTTGAAAAGTTCAAAGAATTTCAGAGTAAAGTAGAGAATCGTCGTAACAACAAAATAAAGTTGCTACGATCTGATCGCGGAGGCGAATATTTGAGTTATAACACTGGAGAAATAGCCTTGGCGAAGGAATCCAGGTTTCACAAGAGAACCAAGCACATCAAGAGACGCTTCAATTCCATCCGCGATCAAGTCAAGGAGGGAGACATAGAAATTTCCAAGATACATACAGATTTGAATGTTGCAAACCCGTTGACTAAGCCTCTTTCATGAGCAAAACATGATCAACACCAAGACTCCATGGGTGTTAGAATCATTACTATGTAATCTAGATTATTGACTCTAGTGCAAGTGGGAGACTGAAGGAAATATGCCCTAGAGGCAATAATAAAGTTGTTATTTATATTTCCTTGTATATCATGATAAATGTCTTTTAACCATGCTAGAATTGTATTAACCGGAAACTTGATACATGTGTGAATACATAGACAAAACAGAGTGTCCCTAGTATGCCTCTACTAGACTAGCTCGTTAATCAAAGATGGTTGTGTTTCCTAACCATAGACATGTGTTGTCATTTGATCAACGATATCACATCATTAGGAGAATGATGTGATGGACAAGACCCCCCGGTTAGCTTAGCATTATGATCGTTTAGTTTTACTCCTATTGCTTTCTTCATGACTTATACATATGTTCCTATGACTATGAGATTATGCAACTCCCGAATACCGGAGGAACACCTTGTGTGCTATCAAATGTCACAACATAACTGGGTTATTATAAAGATTCTCTATAGGTGTCTCCGAAGGAGTTTGTGTTGTTGGCATAGATCGAGAATATGATTTGTCACTCCGAGTGTTGGAGAGCTATCTTTGGGCCCTCTCGGTAATGCACATCGTAATAAGCCTTGCAAGCAAACGACTAATGAGTTGGTCACGAGATGATGTATTACGGAACGAGTAAAGATACTTTCCGATGACGAGATTGAACTAGGTATGATGATAGCGACGATAAAATCTCGGGCAAGTAACAGACCGATGACAAAGGGAACAACGTATGTTGTTATGCGGTTTGACCGATAAAGATCTTCGTAGAATATGTAGGAACCAATATGAGCATCCTGGTTCCGCTATTGGTTATTGACCAGAGATGAGTCTCGGTCATGTCTACATAGTTCTTGAACCCGTAGGGTCCGCACGCTTAACGTTCGATGACGATCGGTATTATGAGCTTATGTGTTTTGATGTACCAAAGGTAGTTCGGAGTCCCGGATGTGATCATGGACATGACGAGGAGTCTCTAAATGTCCGAGACATAAAGATTGATATATTGGAACGTTATATTCGGACTCCGGAAGGGTTCCGGGGGTCACCGGATAAATAACGGTGTACCGGGGGGTTACCGGAACCCCCCGAGGAGTAAATGGGCCTAATTGGGCTTTAGGGGAGAGAGAGAGAGACAGGGGCTGCCTAGGGCAGGCCGCGCACCCCTCAAGCCTAGTACGAATTGGACTAGGGGAGAGGGGCGGCGCCCCCCTCCTTCCTTCTCTTTCTCTTCCTCCCTTCCCTCTTCTCCTACTCCTTCTATGAAAGGGGAGTCCTACTCCTAGTGGGAGTAGGACTCCCCCCTTGGCACGCCTCCTCCCTAGGCCAGCCGCCTCCTCCCTCTGCCTCCTTTATATATGTGGGAAGTGCACCCCTAGAACACACATCAATTGTTCCTAGTTGTGTGCGGTGCCCCCCTCCATAGTTACACACCTCGGTCATATCGTCGTAGTGCTTAGGCGAAGCCCTGCGCCGGTAACATCATCGTCACCGTCACCACACCGTCGTGCTGACGGAACTCTCCCTCGACCTCAACTGGATCAAGAGTTCGTGGGACGTCATCGAGCTGAATGTGTGCTGAACGCGGAGGTGCCGTACGTTCGGTGCTAGGATCGGTTGGATCGCGAAGACGTTCGACTACATCAACCGCGTTACTAAACGCTTCCGCTTTCGGTCTTCTAGGGTACATGGACACACTCTCCCCGCTCGTTGCTATGCTTTTCCTAGATAGATTTTGCGTGATCGTAGGATTTTTTTTTTGAAATACTACGTTCCCCAACAGTCACAACGTAACTGGGTGATTATAAAGATGCTCTACAGGTATCTTCGAAGGTGTTTGTTGGGTTGGCATAGATCGAGATTAGGAAGTCTGAAACATTTGAAAAGTTCTAAGAATTTCAGAGTGAAGTAGAGAATCATCGTAACAAGAAAATAAAGTTGCTATGATATGATCCCGGAGGCGAATATTTCAGTTACGACTTACGAGTTTGATCTTCATTTAAAACAATGTGGAATAGTTTCTCGACTCACGCCACCTAGAACACCGGAGCGTAATGGTGTGTCTGAACGTCGTAATCGTACTTAATTAGATATGGTGCGATCTATGATGTGTCTTACTGATTTACCACTATCGTTTTTGGGTTATGCATTAGAGGCAGTTGCATTCACGTTAAATAGGGCATCTTCTAAATCCGTTGAGATGACATCGTTTGAACTGTGGTTTGGTAAGAAACCTAAGCTGTCGTTTCTTAAAGTTTGGGGTTGCGATGCTTATGTGAAAAAGCTTCGGCCTGATAAGCTTGAACCCAAACCGGAGAAGTGCGTCTTCATAGGATACCCAAAAGAAACCGTTGTGTACACCTTCTATCATAAATCTGAAGGCAAGATCTTTGTTGCTAAGAATGGATCCTTTCTAGAGAAGGAGTTTCTCTCGAAAGAAGTGAGTGGGAGGAAAGTAGAACTTGATGAGATAATTGTACCTTCTCTCGAATTAGAAAGTAGCTCATCGCAAAAAACCGTTCCCGTGATGCCTACACCAACTAGTGAATAAGCTAATGATGATGACCATGAAACTTTAGATCAAGTTACTACTGAACCTCGTAGGTCAAACAGAGCACGTTTCGCACCAGAGTGGTACAATAATCATGTTCTGAAAGTCATGTTACTAGACCATGACGAACCTATGAACTATGAGCAAGCGATGATGAGCCAAGATTCCGCGAAATGGCTTGAGGCCATGAAATCTGAGATGGGGTCCATGTATGAGAACAAAGTGTGGACTTTGGTTGACTTGCCCGATGATCGGCAAGACAGAGAGAATAAATGGATCTTCAAGAAGAAGACTCACGCTGATGGTAATGTTACTGTCTACAAAGCTCGACTTGTCGCAAAAGGTTTTCGACAAGTTCAAGGAGTTGACTACGATGAGACTTTCTCACCCGTAGCGATGCTTAAGTCTGTCCGATTCATGTTAGCAATTGCCGCATTTTGTAATTATGGAATCTGGCAAATGGACGTCAAAACTGTATTCCTTAATGGATTTCTTAAAGAAGAGTTGTATATGGTGCAACCATAAGGTTTTGTCAATCCTAAAGGTGATAACAAAGTCTGCAAGCTCCAGTGATCCATCTATGGACGGGTGCAAGCATCTCGGAGTTGGAATATACGCTCTGATGAGGTGATCAAAGCATATGGTTTTATACAGACTTTTGGAGAAGCCTGTATTTACAAGAAAGTGAGTGGGAGCTCTGTAGCATTTCTGATATTATATGTAGATGACATATTGTTGATTGGAAATGATATATAATTTCTGGATGGCATAAAAGGATACTTGAATAAGAAATTTTCAATGAAAGACCTCGGTGAAGCTGCTTATATATTGGGAATCAAGATCTATAGAGATAGATCAAGACGTTTGATAGTACTTTCACAAAGCACATACCTTGATAAAGTTTTGAAGAAGTTCAAAATGGATCAGTCAAAGAAATGGTTCTTGTCTATGTTACAAGGTGTGAAGTTGAGTCAGACTCAATGCCCGACCACTGCAGAAGATAGAGAGAAAATGAATGGCATTCCCTATGCCTCAGCCATAGGTTCTATCATGTATGTAATGTTGTGTACCAGACCTGATGTGTGCCTTGCTATAAGTCTAGCAGGGAGATACCAAAGTAATCCAGGAGTGGATCACTGGACAGCGGTCAAGAACATCCTGAAGTACCTGAAAAGGACCAAGGATATGTTTCTCGTTTATGGAGGTGACTACTCCCAACGAGTACAGAGAGGTTGTCAATCTCTCCGGCCTTGTAGTTCACAAAGGGTTAAAAGCAATATGATAGTAGTGATAGATAGTAATTTGCAATAGTAAATAAAATAGCGGAAAGTAAAATAGTGTATGTGATCAATGATAGTAATATGGACCGGAGTCTCATGATGTTCACTAGTGATGTCTCTCTCCCAAAAGACGATAAAACAGCTATGTGAGGTAACAAATTACAGCAGGCCAATCGACAGGACCACGAACGCAAACCAATGCTGACTACATTGCAAGAAAGGTTGAGGTTCAAAGCATGGGCGGTACGCCAAAGTAAGTAGACCGAAATCCATCTGCATCTACTACTAATCATCCACCTTGAGATATCTATCCAGAACATCTCGCTGGTATTAAGTTGCGAGTCCCACCCATAGTGTAAACTCAATGCAACAGACAACTGCATTAAAAGAACTTTGCATAAAGTAAACAATCCTTGCACCCGCGGGCACAAGCACCGTTGTTTTCCCCCTTGTGGCAACAGCACATCCCCTAGACTCATGTTTCTGTCACTCAAGCTAGTCATCGAGGGTCATGAACCCACAATCGAGCATAACGTTCCCTCTTGGAGTCACTACCTACTACTTGGCCAAAGCAATAAATAACAACGGAGAACATGCAAGAATTACTTATGAACTAAAATATAAAAGAGGTGAATCAAATATATTACTCAAGATCAATCTGAACATAATCTCATAATCCATCAGATCCCAGCAAACACAACATAGCAACAACACAAGGATTACATAGGTGCCTCGATCATGTAGGGCAGCTCACGAGGACTAATTAGTGAAGCACAAGAACGGGAGGAGAACATCACATAGCTACTGGTCATGGACTCATGGTCCAAGGGAGACTACTCACGAGTCATCCGGGAGGCGTCCATGGTGGTGGAGAAGCTCCCGGTGGTGATCCTCCCCTCCGGCAGGGTGCCGGGAAGAGTTCTCCTGATGCTCCCGATCTTGGAAGCGGCGGCGGCGGCGGAACAGAGATGGGATCGCGAAAAGAAGTCCTCTTTCAAGGGTTACGGGGGACCCTTTAAATATCTGCCAAAGTAGGGCACGGGGGGCTCTCGGGGTGCCGAGGCGCCCCCCCCCCCCGGCGCGGCCCAGGGGGGGCGCCCACAGGGCGCCTGGGGCCCCTGTGCCCCCCCAGGCTCCCCTTCGGAAGCAGTGTCGTTCCCGATACACTGATTTTTTATATATTTTTTCTGGATTTTTCTGGGCAGTTCTCGAAACGTGAAAACCTGAAATACAAAAACAGCCGAAAACAGAAACTGGCACTGGGGTGCACTGGATTAGTAAGTTAGTCCAAATATGATCAAAAGTGTATGGAAGTGTATGAATATCATAGCAATATCACCCAAAAGTGGCATGGAGCAAGCAGAAATTATAGATACGTTTTGGACGTAACAACATCCCCAAGCTTAATTCCTGCTCGTCCTCGAGTAGGTAAATGATAACAAGAATAATTTCTGTGGTGACATGCTATTAACCATATAAGACTTTCTCATAGTCATATGACAAATGCTTACTGAGACAATGATTCTAACGTAATTAAGTTGTCTCAAGAGAAAATCACAAATGGCTGAAAGTTTTACAACATGAAACTGAAACATCAAAAAGATTTGCAATGAACATGATGTGCAAATATGATCAAGTGATATCTAGCTTGCCCCTTTAGTGATGCAAAACATAAATGCAAGGGCACCTTCAAGGTTTAAGTGATGACTAGATACAATCATTTCAAAATAAACGATATCACAATCATGCAAAAGACAATGCTACTTTGGGACAATGCACATTACACTCAGAATTACAATCATGCTCTCAGTAGTTGGTGCTTAAAGTGCTAGAGCTTTTTATTTTGAAACATGGAAGCAATTGTGTCAACGGTAGTAGTACTTCATATGTGTCATGTATAAAACTTCTTATAAGTTGCAAGCCTCATGCATCGAATACCAATAGTGCTCGCTCCTTGTCCTAATTAGCTCGGATCCCCATGGGTTATCATTGCATTGCATATGTTTTAACCAAGTGTCACAAAGGGGTACCTCTATGCCACCTGTACAAAGGTCCAAGGAGATAGATCGCATTTGATTTCTCGTTTTTGATAAATCTCAACTTGAGGACATCCATACCGGGACAACATAGAAAATAGATGATGGACTCCTCTTAAATGCATAAGCATATTCTCATGAGAGATTGAGGATTAAGGTCCAAGCTAAAACTTCCACCATGATGCATGGCTTTGGTTGGCGGCCCAATATTCTTCTCTAACAATATGCATATTAATTCAACCCACGGTAAATCACCCTTACTTCAGACAAGACGAACATGCATAGCAACTCACATGATATTCAACAAAAGTGTGACAGTTGATGGCGTCCCCAGAAACATGGTTACCGCTCAGCAAGCAACTCATAAGAAATAAGATACATAAGCAACATATTCTTTACCACAATAGTTTTTAGGCTACTTTCCCATGAGCTATGTATTGCATGGTTAATTTGCTTAGTGCAGGTGTAGGTTAGCAAAGGACTGGGAGCAACCAACTAAGAGAGCAATGACGGTCATAATCATGCAGAGCAACGAAGCAATATTGAATCAGGCATGGTAGTTATATCGCTACTCAGAAACAAAAGAGCATCAAGGCTTGACAGACTTTCTTTACAGTCTTGAATATGCGTGAGCATACGCCAAGTCAATCAAAATAATTTCTCGAAGGAAGATATTACTAAACCATACCACATCATAGGCAAACAAACCAAGTTGGTATTCCAATGACACATTGGGAACCCCCCAGCTATTCGAGATTAACCATAAGAAAACCTGAACTACTAAGCACCATCATGAAAGTAGCATCTTTATCATAGACACATTAACCAATGCAACGGAAGCAAACTCTCTTAATAAGGTGAGCATGGTAATTAAAAAGAGTTCAAGCAACCAACTAAATAGAAGCTCTGGAAAAGATAAGCATGAATACTAAGAGCAGAGCACAATAGTAGCTATTAAAAGATAAAGAACACACACAGCATTGATAGACATGAAAATTCTATGTAATGTTCTAGGTAGAGGTGGAGCGTGTTTCTCTCCCACATAAAGGAATGCTGAGTTCCGACTCGTTATGAAAAACTAAAAAGAAAACTAAAAGCAAGACGCTCCAAGCATAGCACATAACATATGAAGTGATAAAAATATAGCGGAACGAAAGACGAACTGATAATGTTGATGGAGAAGGGGATGCACAGGGGGCATCCCCAAGCTTAGATGCTTGAGTCTCCTTGAATATTTCTTGGGGGTGCACGGGGGCATCCCCAAGCTTGAGCGCTTGACACTCCTGAATCTTTTTATCATCTTCCCTCGCACACTTGAAAACTCCCTTCATACACAACTCATCATAATCTGATTAGCGAGGTTAGTACCCTTAATAAAATAATTATACCTTGCTGGAAATAAGGATATTCTTGAAGTTCTACTGTTTCTCAAGATTGCCAAAAGATTTTTGCAAAGAAAAAGCAAGTTCTTAATTTGCAAAGTGAAGGTAAGGCAAAACAGGACAGAATCTGTGAAAAACAGAACAGCAGGCAGTAATTGACCTGTTCGGGATACTTCTGCAACTCAAATAAAAAAACTCAGAACTGACGCACGAAATACAATTATATAGAGAACGCTGTCGAAAAAATTCAGACCAAAAAGATGATCTGGTGATTTTATACGAATTTTTTTATCCAAGGACAGAATCTGTTTCCTGGACAGCACCTCACAACTTTTGAACTTTCTAGCAATCAGAGGCTATACTTGCCACAAATATGAAAAGTAAAGATACAATGATGATGCTACAGCAGTAAACATCATCAAGACACAACAAAAGCAAAAAATTTATTCATGTGGGCTGCCTCCCAAAAGCGCTTTCTTTTATGCCTTTAAGCTAGGCATAATGCATAGATCAAGTTTTATCAAGAGTAAAAGAATAGCTAGCCCGTACAACGGACTCAAAAGGTTACTTGATCTTCTTACGAGGGAAGTGTTCCATCCCTTTCTTGAGAGGAAACTGAAATTTTATATTACCCTCTTTCATGTCAATGACAGCACCAACGGTGCGCAAAAAGGAACGTCCCAAAATAATTGGACAAGAAGGATCACATTCAATATCCATAATAGTGAAACCAGCGGGCACATAATTATCATTGACAACAATAAGAACATCGTCGATCCTCCCCAAAGGTTTCTTTATGGAAGAATCAACGAGAGCATCACCAAAAGAACAAGAATCAAAAGATTTCGATTTAAGCATATCATATATCCTTTTGGGCATAACAGAGGTACTAGCACCAACATCACATAATGCATAACAAGAGAAGTCATTCAAATTAATTTTTATCATAGGATCCCAACCATCCTCTAGCTTTCTAGGTATGGAGGCTTCTACTCTAAGTTTATCCTCCCTAGCTTTGATGAGAGCATTAGTGATATGCTCTGTGAAGGCAAGGTTAAGCGTGCTAGTGCGGGGATCTCTAGACATCTTGTGAAGGAAATCAATAACTCCGGTAAGAGTGCAATTATCAAAATCAAGGTCACGAGCATCAAGTAAGGTAGTAGTGGTGTCCTTAAGGCTCACCTGTTTGGTAGTTTCTATAGCATCACCATTAATAGGTCCATTGGGACCAGGAGTACATTGGGTGCTAAGAGTGTGAACATCCTCAATAACTTGGATAGTAGCAACAGTGTGGTGGGTAGGAAGGCTCTTAATTCTTTACTCTTCCTCCCTTTCTCTAGCCCATCTTTCTTTAAGCTTAGCCATCATCCTAATGCTTTCATTAATTTGTACTTGAGTAGCATTAATAGGGATGACTTCCTTCTCCTTAAGAGAAGAAGTTTCAATTTTCAGCAATTTTAACTCATTGGCTAAGTGGTCTACCTTGAAAGAAAGATCATCTAGTTTATGTAGTTTTTCTTCTACATTCTTATTAAAGGCTTTTTGGGTAGTGATGAAATCTCTAAGCATGGTCTCTAGTTCAGTATTGAAGTTCTTGGTACTAGGATAAGCATTGTTGTTCCCATAAGAGTTTGAGGGGAACGGTCTAGAATTGTTACCAAAGTTACTCCTATAAGGATTGTTGTTGAAATTATTTCTAGAGACAAAGTTAACATCTACTTGTTCTTGAGCAATCAAAGAGTTTAAAGGGACATCATGAGGATCAACATTAGATTGCTTCGAAAGTAGAGACATGATCAAGTCAACTTTTTCATTGAGGGAGGAAATCTCCTCGACAGAGTTTACCTTCCTACCTGTTGGAGCGCGTTCGGTGTGCCATTGGGAATAGTTGGTCATCATCTCATCGAGAAGCTTTGTGGCAGCACCAAGTGTAGTTGACATAAAAGTTCCTCCCGCGGCCGAGTCTAACAAGTTCCGCGAGGTAAAGTTCAAGCCTGCATAAAAAGTTTGGATAACCATCCAAGTAGTCAAACCGTGAGTAGGGCAGTTTTTGATAAGAGATTTCATACGTTCCCAAGCTTGGGCAACGTGTTCATTATCCAATTGTTTAAAATTCATGATGTTACTTCTAAGTTGGATAATTTTAGCAGGTGGATAGTATTTTCCAATAAAAGCATCTTTGCACTTGTCCCATGAATCTATGCTATTTCTAGGTAAAGACTGAAACCAAATTTTAGCTCCTCCTCTCAAAGAGAAAGGAAAAAGCTTAAGCTTAACAATATTACCATCTATTTCTTGGTACTTTTGCATATCACAAAGTTCTACAAAGTTGTTCAAGTGTAAAGCAGCATCCTCTCCAGCACCGGAGAATTGATCTTTCATGACTAAGTTAAGTAAAGCAGGTTTAATATCATATGAAGGTGCTGAAGTGGCAGGTGTAGTGATAGGTGTGCTGATAAAGTCATCGTTGTTGTGACTAGTGAAGTCACACAACTTGGTGTTCTCAGTGGAACCCATAGTAGCAAGCAAGCAAGATAACTATTTTTGTGATTTTCGATAAAAAGGAACTAAAGCAAAAATGAAAAGTAAACTAACAAGACTAAAAAGCAAAGGTAAAAGATAGCATGCAACTCCCCTATCCTGAAGAGTGGAGTCCCCGGCAACGGCGCCAGAAAATACTCCTTGATGGGCCTCGAACCCCTCGTTGGATTACCCCAAGTGGAAGGTGTAAGATGAAGTAAGTAGAAGTGTTTTCCCCTAGCAAAGATGCCAAGGATCGAATCCCCAGAGACTCCTAGGTTCAACAGGTAGGTGTCAACTGCTAACGGCGCAATTAGCAATCAACGTGGACCTGCACACAGATACAAATAACTTTGCTCCCAACGAGTACAGAGAGGTTGTCAATCTCTCCGGCCTTGTAGTTCACAAAGGGTTAAAAGCAATATGATAGTAGTGATAGATAGTAATTTGCAATAGTAAATAAAATAGCAGAAAGTAAAATAGTGTATGTGATCAATGATAGTAATATGGACCGGAGTCTCATGATGTTCACTAGTGATGTCTCTCTCCCAAAAGACGATAAAACAGCTATGTGAGGTAACAAATTACAGCTGGGCAATTGACAGGACCACGAACGCAAACCAATGCTGACTACATTGCAAGAAAGGTTGAGGTTCAAAGCATGGGCGGTACGCCAAAGTAAGTAGACCGAAATCCATCTGCATCTACTACTAATCATCCACCTTGAGATATCTATCCAGAACATCTCGCTGGTATTAAGTTGCGAGTCCCACACATAGTGTAAACTCAATGCAACAGACAACTGCATTAAAAGAACTTTGCGTAAAGTAAACAATCCTTGCACCCGCGGGCACAAGCACCGTTGTTTTCCCCCTTGTGGCAACAGCACATCCCCTAGACTCATGTTTCTGTCACTCAAGCTAGTCATCGAGGGGCATGAACCCACAATCGAGCATAACGTTCCCTCTTGGAGTCACCACCTACTACTTGGCCAAAGCAATAAATAACAACGGAGAACATGCAAGAATTACTTATGAACTAAAATATAAAAGAGGTGAATCAAATATATTACTCAAGATCAATCTGAACATAATCTCATAATCCATCGGATCCCAGCAAACTCAACATAGCAACAACACAAGGATTACATAGGTGCCTCGATCATGTAGGGCAGCTCACGAGGACTAATTAGTGAAGCACAAGAACGGGAGGAGAACATCACATAGCTACTGGTCATGGACTCATGGTCCAAGGGAGACTACTCACGAGTCATCCGGGAGGCGTCCATGGTGGTGGAGAAACTCCCGGTGGTGATCCTCCCCTCCGGCAGGGTGCCGGGAAGAGTTCTCCTGGTGCTCTCGATCTTGGAAGCGGCGGCGGCGGCGGAACAGAGATGGGATCGCGAAAAGAAGTCCTCTTTCAAGGGTTACGGGGGACCCTTTAAATATCTGCCAAAGTAGGGCACCGGGGGGCTCTCGGGGTGCCGAGGCGCCCCCCCCCCCCCGGCGCGGCCCAGGGGGGGCGCGCCCACAGGGCGCCTGTGCCCCCCCCAGGCTCCCCTTCGGAAGCAGTGTCGTTCCCGATACGCTGATTTTTTATATATTTTTTCTGGATTTTTCTGGGCAGTTCTCGAAACGTGAAAACCTGAAATACAAAAACAGCCGAAAGCAGAAACTGGCACTGGGGTGCATTGGATTAGTAAGTTAGTCCAAATATGATCAAAAGTGTATGGAAGTGTATGAATATCATAGCAATATCACCCAAAAGTGGCATGGAGCAAGCAGAAATTATAGATACGTTTTGGACGTATCAGTGACAAAGAGCTCATCGTAAATGGTTACGTCAATGCTAGCTTTGACACTGATCCGGATGACTCTAAGTCACAAACCGGATACGTATTTTTGTTGAATGGTGGAGCTGTTAGTTGGTTCCAAGCTGAGCATCGTGGCGGGATCTACATGTGAAGCGGAGTACATAGCAGCTTCGGAAGTAGCAAATGAATGAGTCTAGATGAAGGAGTTCATATCCGATCTAGGTCTAATACCTAGTGCATCGGGTCCAATGAAAATCTTTTGTGACAACACTGGAGCAATTGCCTTGGCGAAGGAATCCAGGTTTCACAAGAGAACCAAACACATAGAGACGCTTAAACTCCATCCACGATCAAGTCAAGGAGGGAGACATAGAGATTTGTAAAATACATACGAATTTGAATGTGGTAGACCCGTTGACTAAGCCTCTTCCACGAGAAAAACATGATCAACACCAAGAATCCATGGGTGTTAGAATCATTACTATGTAATCTAGATTATTGCCTCTAGTGCAAGTGGGATACTGAAGGAAAATATGCCCTAGAGGCAATAATAAAGTTATTATTTTAGATTTCTTTATTTCATGATAAATGTTTATTATTCATGCTAGAATTGTATTAACAGGAAACTTGATACATGTGTGAATACATAGACAAAATACCAAGTCCATAGTAAGCCTCTACTAGACTAGCTTGTTAATCAAAGATGGTTAAGTTTCCTGACCATAGACATGTGTTGTCATTTGATTAGCATGATCACATCATTAGGAGAATGATGTGATGGACATGACCCATCCTTTAGCTTTGCATATTGATCGTTCAGTTTTATTGCTACTGCTTTATTCATGTCAAATACATATTCCTCCGACTATGAGATTATGCAACTCCCAGATACCGCAGGAATGCCTTGTGTGCTATCAAACGTCACAACGTAACTAGGTTATTATAAAGATGCTCTACAGGTATCTCCGAAGGTGTTTGTTGGGTTGGCATAGATCGAGATTAGGATTTGTCACTCCGAGTATCGGAGAGGTATCTTTGGGCCCTCTCGGTAATGCACATCATAAGAAGCCTTGCAGGCAATGTGACTAATGAGTTAGTTGCGGGATGATGCATTACAAAACGTGTAAAGAGACTTGTTGGTAACGAGATTGAACTAGGTATGAAGATACTGACGATCGAATCTCGGGCAAGTAGCATAACGATGACAAAGGAAATAACGTATGTTGTCATTACGGTTTGACCGATGAAGATATTCGTAGAATATGTAGGGTCCAATATGAGCATCCAGATTCCGCTGTTGGTTATTGACCGGAGAAGTGTCTCGGTCATGTATACATAGTTCTCGAACCCGTATGGTCCGCACACTTAACGTTTGATGACGATTTGTATTAT
The DNA here is from genome assembly GCA_902687465.1 of Secale cereale. Classification (NCBI taxonomy): domain Eukaryota; kingdom Viridiplantae; phylum Streptophyta; class Magnoliopsida; order Poales; family Poaceae; genus Secale; species Secale cereale. The sequence goes on from LR738711.1 coordinate 173,319,235, forward strand.
ATGAGTTATGTGATTTGGTGACCGAATATTGTTCGGAGTCCCGGATAAGATCACGGATATGACGAGGAATCTCGAGATGGTAAAGAGGTAAAGATTGATATATTGGATGATGGTATTCGGACATCAAAAGAGTTCCGAGGGGTACCAGGTACATAATGGAGTACCGGGGGTAACCGGAGCCCCTCGGGAGAAGTTATGGGCCCTATGGGCCATAAGAGGGAGGCACACCAACCCACATAGGGGTGGCGCGCCCCCCACATGGAAGGATGCCGAATAGGACTAGGAGAGGGGGCGGCGCCCCCCTTTCCTTCTCCTCCTCTCTCTCCTTCCCCCTTTTCCCCTCCAATAGAAGGAAGGGGGGCCGAATCCTACTAGAAGTCCAAGTGGGACTCCTCCCCACTTGGGGCGCGCCTAGGGCGCACCTAGGGCTGGCTCCCTCCCGCTCCCTCCTTTATATACGTGGGGAGGGGGCACCTAGAACACACATCAGTTGTTCCAAGCAGTGTGCGGTGCCCTCCCTCCACAGTTTGCTCCTCAGGTCATATTCACATAGTGCTTAGGCGAAGCCCTGCGTGGATCACTTCACCATCACAGTCACCACGTCGTCGTGCTGACGGAACTCTTTCTCGACATTTTGCTGGATCAAGAGTTCGAGGGACGTCATCGAGCTGAACGTGTGCAGAACTCGGAGGTGCCATATGTTCGGTGCTTGATCAGTCGGAATAAGAAGAAGTTCGACTACATCAACCGTGTTAACAAACGCTTCCGCTTTTGGTCTATGAGGGTACGTGGACACGCTCTCCCCTCTTGTTGCTATGCATCTCCTAGATAGATCTTGCGTGAGCGTAGGAATTTTTTTAAATTGCGTGCTACGTTCCCATCAGAAAGCTCGCGTATGGGCTCTCGTCGTCGAACAACTTGTTGAGAAGTGTCTTCACCACGTCCTTGTCCGGCACCGGCTCCCCGCACGCGTCCCTGAATCGAAACAAGTCGTGCGGCGGCGAGTGCGCGGGTAGCTCGTGTCGTTCGATGAGGCCGTGACTCCGACGGAGGCTGTGATGAGGTGCGCGTCGCGCGACAGTATGACCGTCTGTGATAGCTTGGGCATGGACATGCGGGTGGACGACGAGACGATGCCGAGCGAGTACCCGATGGAGAAGACGATGGGGAAAACGGTAAGGGCGTGAGGTGTGCCGGAGCCTCGCCAGCAGACTGGACGTCGTCGCGGCCGCGACCAGAAGCCCACGCGCACGCGCACCTTCCTCGCTCCGGTTGCGCCCTGCTTCCTCCCCGCCTCCTCGACGATCGACCGGTCGCGTGCGCCCTACTTCCTCCTCGCCGCCCGGCTAGAGCAGCATGAGCTGCGGTTGTGGCCTCAACCTTGTAGACCACGCGGTGGTGGCCAGAGCAGCGCGAGGACGCGACCGCAAGGAGCGCGCCTGACGCGTACATGGCGGGGCTCTCATGTCCACGACGCCCTGTGTCCGGTTGGGTGGGGGCGGCTGAAAAAATTCTCCTACTCAGTGCAAAATTTCCACCAGGGCAACCCCAGGAGGCCCAAAAAACGCGTTGCGGGGGCACAACGGGCTGGAGATGCTCTTAGGGCATGTACAATGCATAGCCCCATGGTGATGCCTCGCATGCCATGTAGGATCGGATATCAGGTAAAGTAGGTTCGAATAGGGAAACGGGATCCTCTACAAGAGACGGGTGCTTGGAGAGAAAAAGTGTGGTCCGATGTCAAAAGCTGAAAAGGTTGAATTGAAAAGTAAAGATGCATGTATACTAGAGTCTTTATTTTCTATTTCTTAATGAGGCCCACTAGTGATAGCTTGCATTGGGGAGAAAAAAGTAAATATAGATGCTTCAAACTACTTTTTGTCTATGGGGCATCTGTATCCATATGCCACCATTGTACGGGAGCAACTAGTTAACGAGCGCTCATTCGGGAGCCTCGCAGCGATCAGCGCCACTTGGCGCGCTCTCAGCCATTCGCCACGTGTCGCGCTCTGGATGCTCCCTCCGGATTTTTTTTTTATTTTTCCGCACGCGTTTTCGGCTTATTGAACGGTTTTTTTTTTGACGTTATGGTTTTCCACCAGTTTTCCTTAGCTTTTCGACGGAAAAAAAATTCAATTTTTTTTGCGCGAGGAAACAAGTTTTTTTCGTGAAAGTCACGGTTTTGCTTCCGCGAGAGGCACGGTTGTGCTTTCACGAGAGTCACGGCCGTACCTCTCGGAAAGGAAAAAACGCGTTTTCTGTTTTTTTTTTCTTTTTCGCGAGAGTCACGGTTATGCTTCCGCGAGAGGCACGGTTGTGCTTTCGCGAGAGTCACGGCCGTGCCACTTTCAGAAAGGGAAAAATGCGTTTTCTGTTTTTTGTGCTTTCGCGAGAGTCACGGCCGTGCCTTTCGGAAAGGAAAAAAAACGCGTTTTCTGCTTTTTTTTCTTCCGTGAGAGTCACGGTTTTGCTTCCGCAAGAGGCACGGTTGTGCTTTCGCGAGAGTCACGGCCGTGCCTCTTTCGGAAAGAGAAAAAACGTGTTTTCTATTTTTTTCGCGAGAGTCACGGTTTTGCTTCAGCGAGAGGCACGGTTGTACTTTCGTGAGAGTCACGGTCGTGCCTTTTTCGGAAAGGGAAAAAATCAGTATGCCCGGTTCGGTTTTTTCGTCCGGTTTTTTTCATGAAAAAAAAGTTCGTCAAAACCTATCAACATGGGATCTAGTTTTGAAGATCTCGACGCGAGGAATTCAACGGTGAAAACGGTTCGAGGTTTGGACGCATGGTTTAAAAGATAAAACATTTTGAATAAACGGATTTAAAAAAAAAAGAAAACGCTCAGGTTGCGACAAGTGGCGCACAGGCAGCGTCACTTGTCGCAACATGGGGTTTGGGGTGATCTTTGCAACGATTACTCTTCAATTAGTGATTTCGCCATTGTACATGCCCTTAGGAGCAGTGCTTGACGGCTTGCTGGCTTTCTTTTAAGGTCAGTTCTTTTGCTAGTTTTTTTGGGCTTCCAGAATAAGCTGCCCACAACCCAGCTTATTCTAGAAGCCCAATCAATTTTTTTTCTTTTAGAAACCTACTAATAAAGTCTTAACTACTAGGCTTCTAAAAGAATAATTTGGTTTGGACTTCTAGAATAAGCTGGGTAGAGGATAGCTTATTTCAGCTTATTCTAAAAGCTAGCAAAAGAACTGACCCTTAATCCTGTGCGCAAGCCGATCTGTCCGACTCCAATCCACTAGCTTAACCAGCCCAGGCCCATGTCAGGCCCAAATACATAGACCCAAACCCGTATAGCGAGAGATCGGGCGACGGCGCAGGCGTAGACGCCGAGGGCAGAGCAATTTTCCAGCCGGCGGTCTCCTCCCCCTCCGTCGTCCTCCTCCCCGCGCACCGCGGGTAAACAAGCTTTCCCTTCGTCTTTCTCACTCCGCCGTAGTTTGTTTGCCCTCGATCCGGTCGTGTTGCTGGCCGCGGGCCGGTTTCTCGTTCTCGCGAGCGTCGGAGAAACGACGGAGATTCAGGTCCTGGATTGGATGCCTCGATCTAAAGCTAGGGCAATCAGGATTGGGGCAGGCCTGTCTGTTGCGGTAGATTTTTGGGTGCGCACATGCTTGGGGATGAGATGTTTGATTTGGTGTGTCAATGGTTCTTAGATTGGATCGTTCCTTGCGTCGGCAAATTCGGTTGATCAGGGCGTGCTAACTAGATTTGACCTTTAGAGTATCTTCGTATGACATACACGTTTTCCCCACTCTCCAAGAACCGAATTATAAGGCTAGTTTGCATCTGATCAAGAGAGCCTTCCATGAGAAAGGTTCCATTCACACTGAATGCACATTTCCCTTCTGTAGTAGATCTGCTGCTGCAGATGCATTCCACTGGGATGACTGTTTTTGATTATCTAGGCTGAGTTAAGTTCAGAGGTACTCAGTAAAGTTCCAAAATATTATGAAGTCGTGTTATTGGTGCCGTAACATAACCATGAAGCCTCATGGCAGCAGCTACATGTTGGGAACTTAATTTGCTTATGCTTGTTTAGATCAATAAAAGGTGAATGAGTAAATTGACAAATACAAGCCTACAACAGTCTATCTAGTGTCATTATTCCGTCTGGTTATTATTTTGGTTCTGTCATCTGGAGATTGGATTTTCAGTAATTCTTCAACTAATTATGCTTTTTTATTTTAAAATTTTCAAATCAAATTCTCCTCTTTTTGGGTTGGGGGGAGGGGCTGCGGAAGTTAGTGCTTGTACAGTTGTTTTCTACTCCCTCCGTTCCATAATTCTTGTCGTGGTCTTAGTTCATACCACGACAAGAATTATGAAACCGAGGGAGTATTATCTAGTTCGGTCTATTGTGGTAGTTTTTAATTTAATTGTAGTATAAACAGCAGTGGTTTGTGGGTTGCAACAAGCATGTTATATTTCTACTTTATACACCACCTAATTGCATCTCCAAATAGTGCATGTTGATGTTATACAGCCAGCACATGAATTTCTTCTTCAAAATTCTTAATTGCTGTGAAAGCTGTCATCGATCTAGTGCCACTGTTTTACTGCTCTTTCCTCCTTTTTCATAAGATGTTCAAGTGAACAATATCTAGTACTGAACTAGCTGGACATTGTTTTGTCGTAATACCATCCCATGTCATGCATGTATACTGCAAGAGATCTGAAATAAGTTTAGCATATCCCTCTCTGCTGGGGGTGTTGAAACCTCTTTTTTCGAACTGTGAGTACTATATTTGTAATATTGTTTTCCAGAATTCCTAGTTTATTAGGCTAGTTTTGTATAGATGGTATATAACTATTAGTCAGGCAGTCACACTCATCAGTCTTATAAGCAGTCAGATGATTAATTTTGTCATTTTAAGAAACAATGTTGTATTGACATTTGACATGCTGTATTGATCTTGTGTGCCAAAATTGTTATAACTGTAACATCAACATTGTTACAAATTATAACATGTAACTGTTTCTTTTTTAAATGAAACACACCCAGCTCCATATGTACAAATGCAACTATGCTACTTGTTTCAACGTATATGATACTATTTAAATTTTACTCTGCTTTATTCTTTAACTTAATGTTCTCTAGACAATAGGTTTCTGTTACTATCAGATAGAAGCCTGAGGTGGTCGACACTTAAAAGCTGACGTTACGTAGTTGGAACAATGCCTCCTCATAAGATAGAGACTGGGCACCAGGATGTGGTGCATGACATCATGATGGATTACTACGGGAAGCGCCTCGCCACTGCATCCTCTGATATAACACAATAAAGATCATTGGCATAAGTGGCACCTCGTAGCAGCAACTTGCTACTTTGAGCGGGTGATGCGAACCGCCTTGAGGGCCCTGTTTGGCAAGTCGCGTGGGCTCATCCTAAGTATGGTTCCATGCTTGCGTCCTGCAGCTATGATGTGTGGGTTATAATATGGAAAGAAGGGGGTAAACCTGATGAGTGGACACAGGCGCACACTTTCACTGAGCACAAGTGTTCTGTAAATTCCATTGCTTGGGCCGTTGGGCGCCTCATGAACTCGGCATCTGCTTGGCTTGTGGTTCATCTGATGGGAACATTTCAGTCTTCACAGCTCGTTCTGATGGTGGGTGGGAGACGACGCGCATCGACCATGCTCATCCAGTGAGCGTGACCTCTGTTTCCTGGGCTCCGGCGATGGCCCGTGGTGCCCTGATCAGCCCAGGGCCTTCAGGGCAGTTTGAGTATGTTCAGAAACTTGCTTCTGGTGGTTGTGACAACACAGTCAAGGTGTGGAAGCTCACCAACGGGAGTTGGAGGATGGACTGCTTCCCAGCCCTTCAGATGCACAGGGACTGGGTGAGAGACGTCGCCTGGGCTCCAAACCTAGGCCTCCCAAAGTCCACAATCGCCAGTGCCTCTCAGGACGGAACTGTTGTCATCTGGACCGCGCCGAAAGAAGGCGAGCAATGGGAAGGCAGAGTTCTGAATGATTTCAAAACCCCTGTTTGGAGGGTGTCATGGTCGCTGACAGGAAACATACTGGCGGTCTCTGATGGCAACAACAATGTAACCATGTGGAAAGAAGCTGTGGATGGCGAATGGCAGCAAGTGACTACCGTCGAGCCATAGATGCTTTGTGTTCTTCCTCTAGCTACATTTATCGCTAGAGGAAGAACACAAAGCATTTACCTCCACTTGTATATGGAGGTAACCGTGTTTGTTAGGCTCTGCTGCTTTGGCAGGACAGAACAGGCAGGGTGTGTGGCAAAGCTTTTTTTCTTCGACAGAAGCAGAAAATTTAGAAATTCTATCCCAATTGGACTCATGTTTGACACAACCATCCTTTTTGCCAAATTGTTATGTGGATCGTATTCGCACAGTGTCGTTCTGGGTCTCCTCTTCTGGCCATGGTTGTATTTTTAATTTTATTTTTGATAAATAAATCTTACCAACATCCATATGATATTTTTTCCGTATTGTCGTGGGATAACCAGGAAAAAGAAGCAAAGCGTCTAAAAGTAGAGAAATCGAAACTCAAAAGTCAGCAAAGTGATCTCAACAGTCTGACACAAAAACCACTCCCTTCGTCTGTTTTTGCAAGCTAAACGGAGTATATTTATTTGACATGAGAACCGTATGTTCCTGTGCCTCTTCTTTCATCTTGTTTCCGCCTCTTCTTTCGTCCAGCTCTTCCCCCCTGATAGTTTTTTCGTACGTCTCCATCCGTCTCTATTTTGCACAGCTATAATAAGCATTATAGCAGACTGCCCTATGGTGCTGCGACGCTAGTGTAGAGCACGTACGCACAGATCCGAATAGTGAACTCATTGATCATCATACCATAAACAGATGAACGCGCTTAAAATTGGCCTGAAGTGCAAAAATTTAGCACGAGACAGTTATTTTTCCAGCACAAATCCAGAAGGGAAAAATATAACAAAGTACGTACTCCCTCCGTCCGAAAATACTTGTCATCAAAATGAACAAAAGGGGACGTATGTAGAACTAAAATACATCTAGATACATCCCCTTTTGTTCATTTTGATGACAAGTATTTCCGGACGGAGGGAGTAATAAATAGCATCTACAACAAAACATGATGCAACGTAACAGCCAAATTAAACGCTTCTTCATATCATCCTGACCTTACAAAGCCGATGAGACAACAATAAGAGCAACTCCAATGTGGCGACCCATTTCGTCCGTCGTCATTCGTTTGGGTCGGCGCGGACAGAAGAGGAGGCCCGACGCGCCGACCCAAACCCAAATCGAGTCCGCTTCGCGTCCGCGCCGATGCATTTGCGGCCCAAATTTGCGTCGGAAATGCGTCGCCGCACACGCGGAACGGACGCCACGCGGGCCTTCTCGGTGTCCGCCGCGTCCTCACCTGGCGGCCGTCCAACTACCCGATGCCCACACAGTCAGCTTAATTTATGACCTCGGGCCCATGCGTCAACGACGGCGATCGTCCTTTTTTCAGCCGAACGTGCGGTGGGGCCGTCCTCATCTAGCTACACTCGCTCCCCCGTCGCTGGCGAAACCCTAGCCACCCTAGCCTCACCCAGCCACCCTAGATGGGGCTCTTCTCCGGCGCCGGCAGCAGCAAGGCCAAGGGCAAGTCACCCACCATTCCCTTTCCCCGGGAGTTTGCCCCTCCTCCACCGGCACCAGCTCGCCGACAGAGGCAGCGCATGAACTTGCCGGTGCACCAAGCGGAGTGGCACTGGCAGAACCGTGTGCCTCTGCCATATCCCGACGCCACCCTGCCGCACGACTGACACTTGGATCCGGAGAGCATCCCAGTGCCGATGGCGCCGCGGTCGGCGAGGGCGCACATGGAGGAGGTGTGGCGCCGGCGGGCGCTCCTAACGCCGGAGCAACACCGCGACCCCGCCTACGCATCGAACTTGTCCAACTGGGCGCGCTGGTTCGCCTTCGAGCACGATAAGGCGAGGCGACGCGGCGTCCGCGAAGTCGACTGCACCGTGCCACCGTCCCCGCTAGTTGTCCGCGAGGTGGACCAGGAGGCGGAGGCCGCCTACCAGGAGGCCCTTGCGGCCGTCTACCTGTAGAGCGAGGAGGACGAGCTGCGCAGGGTGGCGGCGGCCGAGGAAGAGGCGGCGGCGTACGAGGCGGCCATGACGGAGGCCATGGCCCTCTCCGCGACGGGCGATTGCGTCCTACTGCCGGTGACCCCGCTGTCCCCTCCTGCACCGACGTCCTCTGTGAAAGCCGAGCTGAAGCCACCCCCCATCGAGCGCTACTCCTGGACGGGAGTAGTGCGCGAGTGAGTCGGTGCGCCACCGGTCTGGCTTGAGGCGACGCCGGCACAGGAGGCGGCGTACCTCGAGCATTGGCGCCAGCGATGGCTGGCCGAGGAGCGCCGCGAAGATGAGTACCTCGAGATTCTCGAGCGTGACGCCGAGGAGGAGGCGTGCGAGGCCGCGGTGGCACAGGCGGCTGCACAGCCTGCGCCGACAGAGCCCACGCCGGACATGAACGCCCTCTGGAACAAGGCGTTCCCCTGGGCCGGCCCGGCGCCGACGCTCATCGACCTCACGGACCCCGAGGACGACGAGACGACGCCTAGTTTATTTTTTTATTTTTTTAAATGCAAATGTGGACGCGTGGACTCTTGCTGGCCTTCGTTGTCAGCTTCAATGTTTAATTAATGTTGTTTTTTATTTTAAATATGCATGCATTCTTTTTTTCTAGCGCCTTTAAAATGTGTCAGGCCAGCGTTGGGCGCACGAGCCAACCCAAACGTGAAAGCGGACGTTTGTGTCCGCTTTGCCAACTCAAACGGACAAAAAATGAACACAATTGGCGTCTGTTTGGGTCGGCCCGTTGGAGTTGCTCTAAGCGCTTACGCAAAGACATGAGAATGTTGGTGGAATTATATTTTGAATAATTAGCTACTCTTGGTGCTGCTGTAGATAAGCTTGTATGTTGAATTCTTAGAGTTCTAAGTAGTTTGAATGCTTGCTATGGCTTCTATGTATCCCTATGAGTAGTTGCTATCAATTTTATAAAGTTTTGTTGAGAAAAATTTTGTGGATTAAAAATTTCAGAATTTTGTTCATAGGAAAACCATGAGTTTCTTTAGGAAGTTTGCTTCCAAAAAGAACTCCAAAGGTGTGATTGGGGAGTCGTCTGATAGTGATCTCCACTTTCGGAGAAGGGCTGAACTACGGCCATGTGAATGGCCGCATACCCCGTTCATGGAAGATGCTGGAGTCCTTTAAGAGTTTGCATAATATGCTGCTAATGCCGGCCTCACCAACTTTATTACTACTGAATGCGAACAGTATCATCTCCTCACAAATTTCATTGTGCAAAGTTTTACGTTTCTTCCTAGGAATAATCCTCCTGAGGTGCAGTTTAAATTATATGCTGAAACCCATCAGATACCACTTACTGAATTTTGCGAAATATGCTTGCTTCCTATTGATGGTAGTTTGGCAGAGCCTAGACCCGCAGAGTTTAAAAGCTTTTACCGTACTCTGACAGTGGGTGATGAGAGAGGGGTGTCGAGTATAACTGCCGCTGGCTTGCATTTTCCTGCTGTTCGTTATTTTGCTCTTTTCATTACAAATTGCTTGCTAGCTAGAGAGAAGGTGGGTGCACTCAGTTTACCAGACCTCGCCATTTTGCGTTGTGCACTAGAAGGCGATAATACTTATAGCTTGGGAGCTATTGTCCCACGCCGCCTCCACATTAATAAGTCTAAGGGTAAAATACATGGAAGTATTTATGCCACTCGTTTGACGACTCGCTTTAACGTTCAGATACGCCTCCATGATTTTCTTCTACCCAAGGTCTACCTAGATCGTGTTGCTATGGATCACCACCAGTTCACTGCTGCCGATTATACTAGCATTCATATTCCTTATAACCTAGTTTTTAGTGTAACTACTCGTGATATCATTCCACTACCTGCACCTGCTTTGTTTGATCCTGTCGCCAGGGGTGGATACATGATTATGCATGTGGATATCATTGCCTATCGGAACGCCTAGGCTGCAGGAGAGGAGGAGTCTCAACAGTGGGATGAGTGGATGCCTGCTCCTTAGTACCCCGACGACTATCCAGACTACTGACTGCATACTAAGTTAGGCCAAAAGCCTAAGTTTGGGGGAGTACGTGTTTCTCATTGACTTTACATTCATGTTCACACATTTCAATCATCGGTGTTCACACTTTTTCCATTGTACTATCCATGCTTAATTTATTTTCTCGCTTTCTTCTTGTGTGTTTGAAAAACCATAGAAAACCAAAAAAAATGTCAAGATGTAGTTAGTTTACTTTCTATGTCTGCCTAGTTGTAATATAAAAAATAAAACCCAAAAATATTTCCTTGTTCTTCTTTTGCTTGTTGGGAGTTTTCCCGTGTAAATAGTTTTTCTTGTTTTTGTTTTCCTCTTTCATTTGTTTTTTCTGGAAAACCAAAAACTCCAAAAATATTTTAGTATGTTTCTCTTAAATTTCTTTCTTTCGAGTCGTACTAAGGAGAAGAGCACGATAAAAATGTTAAGTGGCTCTTTTATGCATAATTGTTGATCTAATGAAGAGCCCATTTTACCTTGTCTTCTCCTCTTGAATAAAATGTTTGCAGATTCCAGCTTAGTCCACAACACTCTTGCACCTTTATTATTATTTCACATCATTCGGTCGTGCAACTGAAAGGCAATAATGGCGATATTCGATGAACTGGCTGTGGCAGAGAAAAACTGGTATGAACTCGACTTGCTCTATTTTTGTAAATAGGTTTAACCTAGTATCCATGATTCAGCCCATTATGATTAAACATGTTTGCAGTAACAATTAGAGATTATAATTTCACATGCCATGCATAAGTAGCTAAGAGATGATAATGATTTATCTTGGATATCAACATTGCGTTAAAATGATTGTGATGTAGTATGATGATATGGTATCCTCCTCTGAATGTTCGAGTGGCTTGACTTGACACGTTGAATCAAAACTAGCATAGCCTCTATCATATTTATGTTCATGGTGTCCATATCCTACTCATGCGGGTGTCCAATGTTTATTATGCATGATGCATGTTCATGACCATTGTTGCTCTCTAGCTGGCCGCTTCCCAATCTATTTGCTAGCCTTCACCTGTACTAAGCGGGAATATTGCTTGTGCATCAAATTCCAAAACTCAAAGTTATTCCAGGATGAGTCCACCATACCTACCTATATGCGGTATTACCCCTGCCGTCCTAAGTAAATTTGCATGTGCCACATCTAAAAATTTCAAATAAATATCCTTTTTGTGTGTCTGGATCGTTAATGGAACGACGGGAGGTGGTTGGTATTTTCCATGCTAAGCGGGTTATTCTCAGGTTGAGTGTTTATTCACTCGCCATTGCACGAGAAAAGGGCGGTAATAGGGATTCCCAGTCCCAAATTGCAAAAAGAAAAAGCTTACAAATAAACAAACAAAAACTCCCAATGGAGTTAAAACATTTACTTTTCTGCTTGGGAACCACCACTAGCTTGTTTAGCATGGGAGATATCGATAGCTGATAGTCGTGAAGTGAATGAGAAGGGTGCACCTCTTAAAATTTCATTTACCTCTGTTTTGAAAACTTGAGCTCTGGCACCTCTGCAAATCACTGCTTCCGTCTGCGGAGGGACTATATATTTACTTTTATGTTGTGTCATCACCTTCTCTAATAAGCGCCAGATCCGAGAGCACTATTGTCATGCTTATGCATTATGTGTAGTGAATGTTGGGTGTTATCATGACTGGATCTTTTCTACCATGAATTACAATGTTTAGTCGCTGCTTTGACTTTGGAGGTGCTCTGCATTTATGTTTTGCGGTCTCAAAAAGGGCTAGCGAGATACCACTATTATCATATTATATCATGGTTGTTTTAATAACGTGTTGCTGTTTGAGATATCTTATTATTGCTCGCTAGCTGATTATGTTATTGATATGAGTCATTATATTTTTTAAGAGTTATTGTCGACATGGTTGGTTATAATGCTAGCTGAAAACTTGGGTGTTGTTTAAGCTTATTTATGCAAACAAGAGTAAAAGAGGTCGTAAATTGCTTGAGGACAAGCAAATGTTTAAGCTTGGGGGAGTTGATACGTCTCCAATGTATCTACTTTTCCTAACACTTTTCCTCTTGTTTTGGACTATAATTTGCATGATTTGAATGAAACTAACCCCGGACTAACGCTGTTTTCAGCAGAACTACCATGGTGTTGTTTTTGTGCAAAAATAAAAGTTCTCAGAATGGAACGAAACTTTGCGAGGATTTTTTATGTAATAAAAGAAAAACACTCGAGCCAAGAACCACCGGAGGGGGGCACTTGGGTGGGCATAACCCACCAGGGTGCACCACCCCCTCCTGGCGCGCCCAGGTGGGTTGTCCCCACCTGGTGGCCCCGCAGACGCCAACCCTGATACTATAAATTCATATTCACCGAGAAAACAATCAGGGAGAAAGAATAATAATGATCTACGAGATGGAGCCGCCGCCACCTCCTATTCTTCCTGGGGAGGCCAGATCTGGAGTCCGTTTGGGGCTCCGGAGAGGGGGATCTTCGTCCTTCATCATCACCAACCCTTCTCCATCACCAATTCCATGATCCTCCCCACCAGGAGTGAGTAATTCCTTCGTAGGCTCGCTGACGGTGAGGAGTTGGATGAAATTCATCATGTAATCTAGTTAGTTTTGTTAGGGTCGTTCCCTAGTATCCATTATGTTCTGAGATTGATGTTGCTATGACTTTGCCATGCTTAATGCTTGTCACTTTGGGCCCGGGTGCCATGATTTCAGATCTCAACCGTTTATGATATTATCATTATATTCATGTTTTAGATCCGATCTTGCAAGTTATAGTCACCTACTATGTGTTATGACCCGGCAACCCCGGAGTGATAATAACCGGAACCACTCCCGATGATGACCGTAGTTTGAGGAGTTCATGTATTCACCGTGCGTTGATGCTTTGTTCCGGTTCTCTATTAATTAAGAGGAGGCCTTAATATCCCTTAGTTTCCAATATAGACGCCGCTGCCACGGGAGGGTAGGACAAAAGATGTCATGCAAGTTCTTTACATAAGCACGTATGACTATTTACGGAATACATGCCTACAGTATATTTATGAACCGGAGCTAGTGCCGTATCGCCCTAGGTTATGACTGTCACTTGATGAATATCATCCAACAAATCAGCGATCCAATGCCTACGAATTTATCCTATACTGATCTTGCTAAGTTACTACTGCTATCGTTACTGCCGCACTTGCTACAAAACTATTGCTATCACTGTTACCGTTATTGTTGCCGCTGCCACTACTATCAAAACTATCATATTGTTGTGCTACTAATCACTTTTCTGCAGATAATTAATCTCCAGGTGTGGTTGAATTGACAACTCAGCTGCTAATAGTTGCAAATATTCTTTGGCTCCCCTTGTGTCAAATCTATAAATTTGGGTTGAATACACTACCCTCAAAAACTGTTGTGATCCCTATACTTGTGGGTTATCACCAATATTAGCAACTGAACCAGTATCTCATACCCACACTACTGCAGGATGCTGCTAACGCGACACTATGATCAGAGACCCTTCGACGAAACTGTGTGCGATGCAATAATCGCAAACGATGGTGTAAAAAAACCATCAAAAAAGTGCAAAACGTTTGCGGTTACAGATGCATCAAACACGGTTCAGAGTTTAGTTTCGTGTGCGATGCAGGGCATATGGTTGATCCAGACGAACTGTTTGCCATTAGACAAAACAACAGAAACGGGCAGCCATATCAATGTGTGTGCGATATACGGCATACAATTCGCTCCGATGAACTATTTGCTATTAGGGAAGGCAACAGAAATGGTCAGCCAGATCAAGGTGTGTGTGATATATGGCATACGGTTCAGTCTAATGAACTGCTATAGGATCCCTCTTTGCATCCTTTATTGGGCACCCGGATGACCGACTATTGCCGCCCAATGGTCAATGCCACATCCCCGGCGAATGTGCCCAGCACGACCGATGGTGTACTCGAGGTCGAAGCCGACCACTTGGTACTTGTCCTTGGCAAGGAACTGCTCCATAGTTTGGATGGAGCTCTAGTTACAGTGATGCATATAATTAAGCAAAGGGATCGCACATGTCTGTATTGACTGGAACGAGAATGCAATAGCACAATAATAATTAAGGCCACGATGATGCAATCGCAATGGTGGTTACAAGAGGCAAGAAGAAAGATACAACCATCAACGTACAACCTCCTCCTCCTCAACTCAGTGCGCTGGGCCACCGACCGGCGGCTAAGGAGCGGCGGCTTTTGTGGCGAGGTCAAGGCGCTTCTCAGCAAAGGCATCCAAGGCTTCCAGCCGGTTAAAGAAGGCCAATGTCGTAGCGTCTGATGTCTACTACGCAACCTTCTTCTTGTAGACGTTGTTGGGCCTCCAAGTGCAGAGGTTTGTAGGTCAGTAGCAAATTTCCCTCAAGTGGATGACCTAAGGTTTATCAATCCGTGGGAGGCGTAGGATGAAGATGGTCGCTCTCAAACAACCCTGCAACCAAATAACAAAGAGTCTCTTGTGTCCCCAACACACCCAATACAATGGTAAATTGTATAGGTGCACTAGTTCGGCGAAGAGATGGTGATACAAGTGCAATATGGATGGTAGATATAGGTTTTTGTAATAAGAAAAATATAAAAACAGCAAGGTAGCAAGTAGTAAACGTGAGCATAAACGGTGTTGCAATGATAGGAAACAAGGCCTAGGGTTCATACTTTCACTAATGCAAGTTCTCTCAACAATAATAACATAATTGGATCATATTACTAGCCCTCAACATGCAACAAAGAGTCACTCCAAAGTCACTAATAGCGGCGAACAAACGAAGAGATTATGGTAGGCTATGAAACCACCTCAAAGTTATTCTTTCTGATCGATCTATTCAAGAGTTTGTAGTAAAATAACACGAAGCTATTCTTTCCGTTCAATCTATCATAGAGTTCGTACTAGAATAACACCTTAAGATACAAATCAACCAAAACCCTAATGTCACCTAGATACTCCATTGTCACCTCAAGTATCCGTGGGTATGATTATACGATATGCATCACACAATCTCGGATTCATCTATTCAACCAACACAAAGTACTTCAAAGAGTGCCCCAAAGTTTCTACCGGAGAGTGAAGACGGAAACGTGTGCCAACCCCTATGCATAGATTCCCAAGGTCACGGAACCCGCAAGTTGATCACCAAAACATACATCAAGTGAATCAATAGAATACCACATTGTCACCACGGATATTCCACGCAAGACATACATCAAGTGTTCTCAAATCCTTAAAGACTCAATCCGATAAGATAACTTCAAAGGGAAAGCTCAATCCATTACAAGAGAGTAGAGGGGGAGAAGCATCATAAGATCCAACTATAATATCAAAGCTCGCGATACAACAAGATCGTGCCATCTCAAGAACACGAGAGAGAGAGAGAGAGAGAGAGAGAGAGAGAGAGAGAGAGAGAGAGAGGAAGAGATCAAACACATAGCTACTGGTACATACCCTCAGCCCCGAGGGTGGACTACTCCCTCCTCGTCATGGAGAGCGCCGGGATGATGAAGATGGCCACCAGAGAGGGATTCCCCCCTCCGGCAGGGCGCCAGAACGGGTCAAGATTGGTTTTCGGTGGCAACAGAGGCTTTCGGCGGCGGAACTCCCGATCTAGGTTATTTTCCGGAGGTTTCAGTATATGTAGGAGGTGTTGGAGTCGGGGCCAAGCAAAGGGGGTCTCTGGGCTGTCCACGAGGCAGGGGGCACGCGCCCCCACCCTCGTGGATAGTCTGTGGACCTTCTGGTCCCCCTCCGGCACTTCCTGGGCTTCTTCGGGTCCAAAAATAAGCTCCGTTGAATTTCAGGTCAATTGGGCTCCGTTTGATATCCCTTTTCTGCGATACTCTAAAACAGGAGAAAAACAGAAACTGGCACTGGGCTCTGGGTTAATAGGTAGTCTCAAAAATCATATAAAAGTGTATAATAAAGCCCATAAAACATCCTAGAAGGATAATATAATAGCATGGAACAATAAAAAATTATAGATACATTGGAGAGGTATCAGCATCCCCAAGCTTAATTCCTGCTCATCCTCGAGTATGTAAATGATAAAAACAGAATTTTTGATGTGCAATGCTAACCAACATAATTTTCAATTTAGTTATCTTAATTGTGGCATGAATGTTCAGATCTGAAAGATTCAAGACAAAAGTCTATATTGACATAAGAAATAATAGTACTTCAAGCATACTAACAAAGCAATCATGTCTTCTCAAAATACTATGGCTAAAGAAATTTATCCCTACATAATCATATAGTCTGGCTATGCTCCCTCTTCATCACACAAAATATTCATATCATGCACAACCCCGGTTACAGCCAAGCACTTCTTTTCATACTCTATTCTTTCAAACCTTTCAACTTTCACGCAATACATGAGCGTGAGCCATGGACATAGCACTATGGGTGGAATAGAGTGGTGGTTGTGGAGAAGACAAAAAGGAGGGAGATAGTCTCACATCGACTAGGCGTATCAGCAGGCTATGGAGATGCCCATCAATAGATATCAATGTGAGTGAGTAGGGATTGCCATGCAACAGATGCACTAGAGCTAAATATGTATGAAAGCTCAACAAAAGAAACTAGTGGGTGTGCATCCAACTTGCTTGCTCACGAAGACCTAGGGCATTTGAGGAAGCCCATCGTTGGAATATACAAGCCAAGTTCTATAATGAAAATTCCCACTAGTATATGAAAGTGACAAAACATTAGACTCTCTATCATGAAGAACATGGTGCTACTTTGAAGCACAAGT
Organism: Secale cereale; assembly: GCA_902687465.1. Taxonomy (NCBI): domain Eukaryota; kingdom Viridiplantae; phylum Streptophyta; class Magnoliopsida; order Poales; family Poaceae; genus Secale; species Secale cereale. The sequence goes on from LR738711.1 coordinate 173,336,099, forward strand.
GTGGAAAATGATAGTAGCACTGTCCCTTTTCTTTTTTTACTTTTTTGGGCCTTTCTTTTTTTCTTTGGCCTTCGACCCCCCTTTTTTGGAGGGGCTTTCTTTATTTAGCCTTTCCTCACATGGGACAATGCTCTAATAATGATGATCATCACACTTCTATTACAACTCGATATTATAACTCGATACTAGAACAAAGTATGACTCTATATGAATGTCTCTGGCGGTGTACCGGGATGTGCAATGAATAAAGAGGGACATGTATGAAAAATTATGCATGGTGGCCTAGCCACATATACGATGTCAACTACATGATCATGCATGTCAATATGACAGTATGAAGTGTGTCCTATGAACGAAACAATAGAAAGTTGCATGGCAATATGTCTCGGAATGGCTATGGAAATGCCATGTTAGGTAGGTATGTGTAATGCCCAGTATGAGATTATACCTCCCACATGTCGAGGCACGACTTAAAGGTATAAGCTCATACTAGAATGATCTCAAGTATGGTATCTTTGCACGACTCATGTAAAAGAGGGATGAAATTGTAAAAGAGTAGTTGGCTTACACTCGCCACATCACACAATACAATACATAAGCAATCATCATCCAAATAACATCACAGTCCGACTACGGACGAAGATCCAATTGAAAGATACCATAAATAAAGCCACAAGGTCCGAATCGCCCCTAGTAGAAGCCACTACTGATCCTCTGGGTAAGACACGTAGTATCGCCCACGTTCTTCGTCGAACTCCCAGTATAGCTCTGTGCCGTCACCTGTGTAGTTCACCATGGTACCTGCATCTGGTGTTGTGTAGAAACTGTGAGCCACGGAGGACTTAGCAATCCCGTTCCCGGGTAGCAAAACTATCTAAGCCTTGGGTGTGGAACAAGGCTGAAGAACAAAGGTTGCAGCTGCACTAGCACTAGCTTACGTGTTTAGAGCGAGAAGAGAAGTGCCACGAGCGTCAAAGTGATCACGAAGTGATCCTATCTAAGCACGTCAAACATAACCCCACCGTGTTCACTTACCGAACCCCTTCGGAAAATGACCGTCACGGTTACTCACGCTGGTAGTGTATTCTGAACATGGTGTCAAGTTTTCTACAACTGGATATTAACAAATCCCCATCTGCCACATAACCGCGGGTACGGCTTTCAAAAGATCAAACCCTGCAGGGGTGTCCCAACTTAGCCCTTTACAAGCTCATGATCTGCGGAGTCGCAACTCCAAGGTGGGAAAACCCGAGTATTCTCGGAATCCCGTGCTCAAAATATTCCGACTAAGGTAAAACTAATCTAGCAAGACCTCCCGGCGTGCCGACACCCTGACAGTAGCCGCGCGTATCTAGTCTCACGCCACGACCAGATGAGCGAAGCGTACACGTGCCAAATACCCCAAGTTGCCAAGGGGCGGACCCGCATAGTGCTCTAGTTTGCCAAGGGGTTGTTAATTAAGTCCACGGGATAGCTAGTCCCTATGCAAGTTTTAGTTATTAGGCAAATGGAGTACCAAAGTCGGGCCTTGCTGGAAAAGCTTTAGCGCTAAGTAGGTTATCGAGGGGGTCCCATAACCCCAACCGTGTTAGGAACGCAAAATCAAGGAACATAACACCGGTTTAAACGGTTCCTAGGGTGGCATGAGTGGAACAAAACACCAAGCAAGAGGCTTAGCCTTCCACCCATTACCAATATATAGATGATTTAGTTTAACAGCTTATATATTGTGATATCCCAACAATAACTTCAACATGAAGCAGGAATCTTCAAATCTTCTCCTGCAACTAGCAATGCTATAAGAGGGGCTGAGCGAAGCTTACGTAGCCAAACAAATGTTTGCTAGGTTGGGTGGTTAGAGAGATTCATGGCTACAATAGGAGGCTGACAAACAAACATGGGCATCGAGGCAATAAGCTAAAGAGCGAGACATCTAGCAATAGGCAAAGATAGTAATGATATCTGGGTCAGGTCATCTTGTCTGTTGAGTCGTCGATGGGATCGTAAGACGGCTCCTCGTACTCAACCTCGGTAGGACCCTCGTTCTTGGTCTCGGCTTCCGGCTCTACTCAACACAATAACACAACATGGCACAATATCAAACACGGAGCAATGCACAATCAACATGATGCAGAATGATGTGCGTATGCATGAGGAAGCACTTGAACCTAAGGATAAGATGATGAAGAAGGCCTCCTCTTGAAAAACCAAGTGTGCCATTGGATAGAGGGGAAGATTTCGGTTGAAATCGATATAAAGATCGCCGGAAACGGACACACAGTTTGCAAATGGCTAGCAAAACAATATTCACACAAAGCTGCAAATTACAGCCACATGGCATGTTTGGACCAAGAAATAATTATGCTACAGCACTCAAACATGGGGACAAAGGGCATGGACATGAAGTAGACATGATACTTAACAAGCATGAACTTAGAACACACTGAAAAACCTACTGGAACACAATAAACCAAGCATGTCAAGTTGCAATAAAATTATCCAGACTTAGTCAAAATCTGGGAAGGCAAAAACATCATCACGATGCTGCCTTCGGAGGCACAAAACAACATGCATATAAACTCCACTAAGTATATAAAGATCATGGACATGTAGTAGACATATCATACAGCAAACAACTCCATTGGAGCAACTCCATAGGAGGCATGCATCAATAGCAACAAGCTACACCAAATTGATCATGCTGATAAAAACCTGACAGGCATAATTTATAGCAACTTGAGAGCAAGAAATAAATAAGCTACAACATGCCATATGTGCAAGTAAGGGCATGGATGGATAGAGCATAACATGGAAAACAAGATATGACCATTGGCCACTCCAAAACAAGCATGGAATTGAGTGGGGCATCAAGCAAACATAGCATCAGGTTAACACAGATTCCAGACTTAGCAGTTTTTTCACTAAGTATAAAACAGTAACATTGGCATGGCATGTTTACAATCTTGTTTAGGTCACCTCAAGGCATATCATGGAAGGTAGTTTGTACCACAGCAAAGACCATATGATGGTGCTTCTAAAACATATTGACATGTGACATGACGACAAACACATTAATAGCACTGAGCATGTAAAAACAACATCTCACAACAAGTTTCAGCACTTAACAGCCACATGCACTTTTGCAACAGAGATTAACATGGCAATATGACACCTAACATGAATGCTACAGCAACCATCATGTAGAGCACTTCACGATGAACATTTTGACATATCATATGCTCCATTTGGATAAACATGCACCAAGTTATCATATCTCAAACATGGCAACAAAATTACAAGTAACAACAGTTTTAAACATATAGCACTCTTGCCACGATGATTAGGTCATCAATATGATCTCAAACAAGAATGCTAGAATGGAACAAAATGAAGAGCATATCACCACGATGATTTTGATATATTACACGCCCAAAACGGATCTACGAGCACGAAGTTACAACCATGCAAAGGAGGCAACAAAACATAGCAGATCTGGGACTTAGTGAAAAAAACCACCTTCGAGAAAGTCAACTCGGGACGGAGGGGTGCGGGATGGAGAGAACCAGGTGGGGAAGGGCCGTTTGGTTTGAGGAGGTGGTGGATCTGGTCCACCTGACCAGATCCGGATCGGGCCGGCCCGGCGGCTCGTCGGAGACGGCGCAGGCGACCGGAGGTGCAGCGGCTGGCGGAGGAAGGTGGCCGGCCGGCGGCGGCGGGCGCGGCACGGGGCGGCGGCGGCTCGCACCCGAGGCGGTGGCGGGCGGAGGAAGCAGCCATGGCCGGCGGCCGTCGGTGGAGGAGGCGGAGCGCGGCCGGCGGGGATGGCGCGGCGCCGCGCCGGTGGCGGGGGCGATGAGCGGGAGCGGGCGACGGAGGCAGCCGCGGGGCGGCTGGACCTCGGGGGTCGGTGCCGGGCCTGGCGGACCCGCGGTGGCGCGGTGGGCAATGGGTGGCGAGTGGCTGGGGGCGCGGCGGACGTGTCCGGCGCCGGGCAGACGTGTCCGGCGCGGCGCGGAGGAGGAGTCTGGCTAGGGTTTGCCCGAAAATTTCGGGGGAGGGGCTAATTTATAGATTCTGGGAGCTAGGAAGGTCCAAATGGGGAGCGGTTTTCGGCCACACGTTCGTGATCCGACGACCGAGAGGATGGGAGGGGTTGTGCTGGGTTAGTGGGCTGTTGTGAAGGGGGTCTTGGGCCAAATGGAAGGGGTACTTTTAGCCCACTAGGGTAACCATTGGAGTGCCAAATGAACTCCAAACGCGATGAAACTTGACAGGCGGCCTACACGTACCAAAACAACAACGCACGACAAGTCTCACCCCATTCCGGGAACGTTACACGACCACACACGAAAGAAGGACTCGGGGGTGCCACAGGCACGTGTGTGAGTGTCGGGACTCGAAACGGACAACGGGAAGAGACGAGTGGGACCGGGTGCAAGTGACAACACAAATGCAATGCAATGCACATGATAACATGACATGGATGAAATGCACACACGCACACGACAAAACGAAGAAACCCGAAATGAAAGAAGAGCCCATAATGGAATTAATGAAGTCAATGTTTCATATATTGCCATAATTGGAAGGTGTTACATCTGGGGTGTTACAAACTCTCCTCTACTACGAAAAGATCTCGTCCCGAGATCTAGGACTGGAATAAGGAAGGATACTCGGAACGAAGGTTATCTTCTCGTTCCCACGTAGCTTCTCGGTCGGTATGGTGTGACCACTTAACTTTCAAGAACTTGATTGACTTGTTGCGGGTCTTGCGCTCAGTTTCTTCAAGAATAGCAACAGGGTGCTCACAGTAAGACAAGTCTTGTTGAAGATCAATCTACGGAATGGTGCGTTCAAGTGTCTTGAAGCACTTGCGGAGTTGAGACACGTGAAACACATCATGAACATTAGCAAAGTTGGAGGGAAGCTCAAGTTGATAGGCTAGATCGCCTCTTTTGCCAAGAATCTTGAAAGGGCCCATGTATCTAGGAGCAAGCTTGCCTTTGATACCGAATCTTTGGGTTCCTTTCATAGGAGAAACATGGAGATAGACATGATCTCCAATGTTGAAGGCCAAATCATGATGCTTGCCGTCATAGTAACTCTTTTGACGCGACTGAGCGGCCTTGATATTCTCACGTATGACTTTGCACATTTCTTCGGCTTCTGAGATCAAGTCATTGCCAAGAAGTTGACGTTCACCAGTCTCGGACCAGTTGAGCGGGGTACGACACTTTCTGCCATAGAGGATTTCAAAAGGAGCTTTACCGGCACTTGCTTGGAAACTGTTGTTGTAAGAGAACTCGGCAAACGGGAGACAATCTTCCCACTTCATTCCAAAAGAGATGACACAAGCTTTGATCATGTCTTCGAGGATCTGGTTCACTCTTTTGACTTGACCACTAGTCTGAGGGTGAAACGCAGTGCTGAAACGAATCTTAGTGCCCATGGCTGACTGAAAGGAGTCCCAGAACTTGGATGTGAACAAAATTCCATGGTCTGAGGAGATAACTTGAGGAATGCCATTCAACGACACAATTCTGGAAGTGTACAACTCTGCCAACTGAGCTGCGTTGATGGATTCTTTGACGGGAAGGAAGTGAGCTACTTTGGTTAGCTTGTCAATCACAACAAAGATAGCATCATTCCCCTTCTTGGACTTGGGAAACCCAGTGATGAAATCCATTTCAATGTGGTCGAATTTCCACTCGGGAATAGGAAGAGGTTGGAGGAGACCGGCTGGACGTTGATTCTCTGCCTTCACTCTTCTGCAGACATCACATTCATTCACGAATTGGGCAATCTCCCTTTTCATGTGAGTCCACCAGTAAGATTGCTTGAGGTCTTGTTACATTTTGGAACTTCCAGGATGAATCAAGAGGAGGGAGTCATGTGCTTCGTTCATTATGAGCTTCCTTAGATCACCCTTGGGAACCACAATTCTGTCCTCAAAGAACAAGGTGTCTTTCTCATCAACGCGATAGCACTTGTATTTGGGGGTACCCTTTGCAATACCATGTTTCACTTTCTGCACCATAGCATCACTTAGTTGGGCCTCACAGATTTGATCTTCCAAGGTAGGAGCAACTTGAAGATTTGCAAGAAAGCCTTGCGGAACAACTTGGAGGTTGAGCTTCCTGAATGATTCACAAAGTTCAGGCTGGAACAGTTTGAGAAGGAGACTATTGCAATATGCCTTTCTGCTCAAGGCATCTGCAATGACAGTGGCCTTGCCAGGTGTGTATTCAATGCTTGGATCATACTCTTGGATCATCTCAACCCAACGAGTCTGGCGAAGGTTCAGGTTCGGCTGTGTGAAGATGTACTTCAAGCTCTTGTGATCGGTGAAGATGTCCACTTTTCTTCCCAACAGAAGGTGTCTCGACGTGATCAAGGCATGTACCACTGCTGCTAGCTCGAGATCATGTGTGGGGTAATTCTTCTCATTTGGTTTCAATTGACGAGAAGTGTATGCCACAATCTTCTTGTCATGCATGAGAACACCACCAAGTCCTTGTAGAGAAGCATCACATAATACTTCATAGGGCTTGGACTCATCCGAAGGAGTAAGAACCAGAGTAGAAATGAGCTTCTCTTTGAGTGTTTTGAATGCCACATCACAATCAAGAGTCCAGTTGTACTTGACATTCTTCTGCAGCAAGTTTGAGAGAGGCTTGACAATCTTGGAGAAGTTCTCAACGAACCTCCTGCAATAGCTAGCGAGACCAAGGAAGCTTTGGAGTTGCTTGATGTTCTGTGGGGGTTCCCAGTTGACAATAGCTTCAACTTTTTCGGGGTTGACAAAAATACCCTCAGCAGAGATGATATGGCCAAGATATAAGACCTTATCCAGCCAGAATTCACACTTGGAGAACTTCGCATAGAACTTGTGTTCATGGAGCCTGTCCAGAACCAAACGGAGGTGCTTGGCATGGTCTTCTTCGTTCTTGGAGAATACCAAGATGTCATCAAGATAGACGAGAACAAATTCATTGGTGTAGGGGTTGAATATGAAGTGCATCATCCTCGAGAAGGTGGGTGGAGCATTTGCGAGGCCAAAAGGCATGACCGTGTATTCATAGGAACCATAGCTCGTTCTGAATGCGGTCTTGTGAATATATTCTTCACAGATACGGATCTGGTGGTAACCCATACGGAGATCGAGCTTTGAGAACACCTTTGCTCCTTTGAGCTGCTCGAACAATTCATTGATATTGGGGAGCAGATACTTGTTCTTTATTGTCTTCTTGTTCAATGGCCGGTAATCAACGCAAAGGCGCTCCGTGCCATCCTTCTTCTTAACAAATAGAACACCACAGCCCCAAGGAGAAGTGCTAGGTCTGATTAGACCCATACGCTCTTGCTCATCGAGTTGTTTCTTCAGCTCCTTCAACTCATCAGGGGAAAGCTTGTACGGACGCCGACATGCTGGCTCGGTACCGGGCTCGAGTTCAATGACGAATTCAACTTGACGATGTGGAGGCATTCCTGGAAGCTCTTCAGGGAAAACATCTTCATATTCATTGACCACCGAAATTTGAGAAATGGCATTAATCTCACCCTGGTCATTGGGAGAGAATAGCCTGATTGTGTTATCTCGAGCTGCGAAGATAATCACGTCTTCATTTGGATGAGTTAGCTTGACCTCCTTATTTGCACAATCAATGTTTGCATCATGCTTGGAGAGTCAATCCATGCCAAGAATAAGATCAATGTCGGAGTTACCAAGAACAACCGGAGAAACCAGAAAACGGTAATCACCCATATGAATAGATACATCCGGCACAACTAAGTTGGATCTCATCAGAGAACCCGGAGAAATAATGCGCAATGGTTTATCCAAATAAGATGATGAGAATTCATGCTTGGTAAAGAATGGCCTTGACATGAAACTGAGTGATGCACCAGAGTCAAACAATACTTTTGTAGGAATTGAGTTAACTGAGAGGTTACCAAGTATCACATCTGATGAATTCTCTGCTTGAGCTGCATTCTTCAGATTCACTCTTGCTGTCTTGGGGTTGTGCTTGACAATAGCAGTGCTGACAGGTGGAGGAGGCGGAAGGCGCCTTTGAGTACACTTGTTGGCATAGTGACCTTTCTGCCCACACTTGTTGCAAGTCACTTTTGAGAGAGGACGGTGATAAGGAGCACTTGACTTCGAAGCTTGAAAGTGATTCTTGGACTGATTGCTTGGGTTGGGTGGGTGGGAGAAACCACGGCCACCAGAATGCTTGTTGTTGTTGTTGGGAGGGCGGAGCACTGGAGGAGGTGGAAGCCAAAACTTCTGTTGCTTTGCGACCACTTGGGAAGAAGAGGAGGAGTTGACAGCATCTCCGATTCTCTTTTTGGAAGCTTCAACCTTGAGCTGGGCTGCCTCTTGCTTAAGTGCCATGTTATAGAATTGAGCAAATTCATCTGGCTCAAACAAGGTGAGAGCTAGTTGGAGTTCATCCTTCAGACCACCACGGAACTAATAAATCTTGCTCTTGGAATCTGGGATGTCTTGCTTGGCATAGCGAGCGAGGTTTTGGAACTTGACATTGTATTGATAAACGGACATGGTGCCTTGCTTCAGGTTGTGGAATTGCTCATGCATACCTTCGATGACACTAGTTGGAATGTGGTGAGAGCGGAAATCCTTGCAGAAGTTAGTCCACGAGATTTCACGTCCCTCTCTGGAATCTTTGTACTGCTGCCACCAATCAGTGGCTTGGTCCTTGAGTTGGAAGGCGGCAAACTTGACATAATCCTCAGGTCTCAGGTTACTGCACTCGAAATGCTTCTTGATATCTGTTATCCAGTCTTCAGCATCTAGCGAATCCACACAGTAACTGAACGCCTTCGGTTGGTTTGCCAGGAACTTGTTGAGTGTAGCAAAGTGAGGTTGGTTGAACAAATTGCCTTGGCCTTGGTTCCCATGACCACCTTGATTTTCTTGGTTGGCTTGAAAGTTCTGCATCATTTGCATAAGCATCTGGGTGTTCTGGTTTGTCGCTTGCATAATTGCTCTCCATGCCTCAGACGGAGGAGGAGGGGAAGGAGGACGATCAGGAACTTCTTCACCCTCTGGGTTAGCATTGGGAACCCCTTTTAGGAGCCATCATGAATGAGATGACAACTATTAGCCATTGATTGAAAATATATAAGCTGAATCAACGGCTATAATTGCAACATAAGTCTTCACAAGAACATTCGAACAAGATGAACAAATGTAAACCATAGTTTAATGGTACAACAATCTTCTCGAGAAGCCACTTGGGAGAACAAAAGGTAAAGAAAAACAACAAGGAGCAGGTAGAACAAATACAAGATAGAATCTTCGTTCGACATATTCGTGCTGAAAGCTTATGGAACGTGTTACAAAAGGTTTTGCAATCCCCGGATCAGCATAGCCAAGGACCCTTTAAGATGCAACTCCCGATCGGAACAACGCCCATAAAACTCCTTCACTCAATGTAGAACCCCGAACTCCATATCATGCATTCGTTGGAAGAATGCCTACGAGCTACTAGATAAACCCATTTATTAATTTCCGAAAGTTTCCAGTTATGCAATCAGGTGTTGGGGATACATGGGAAGCATCACGCACTCAACTCTAATCCTACATCCAGCTGTATCCATCCTTCAACACATAACCAGTTATTTCCGGAAACCGTTTACCTCGGACCTTCGAAACGCATCTGCTATACAAGCTATGGTAATACTCCCCAACTACCTCGCCAGTACTGGGTGATGTCGGGGTTATCTTGCCACTAACCGCATAGAAGAGTTTTCGATGTCGGCCGTCTTAAGTATTCCAGAACTACTGCGATAGATTTGTGATGACAACACCTCGGAGCTCAACTCCCTGGGACACTGCCACAACCCCTAAATGAAAGGAGGCATCGAGAACAATGTTCTCGTCATAAAGACATTGGAACAATTCAAACAATACTCGCGTGATCCTAAAAAAATAGTGAATTTTTGAGAGTAGAAGAGATAAGTAATCGTCAGGAGTCCTCACCAGAGTGAAAAGGGATGAGGAGTAAAAAGAAATCCTACTCTCCGATATACATATAAGACTCAAAACATTTTCAAGTGTGTGCCTAGACTCAACCGTCAACAATTCGATCAATCAGTGGGGGCTCCTACGTCGGAGAAGGCTCTGATTACCAACTTGTAATGCCAAATATGAGATTATACCTCCTACGTGTCGAGGCACGACTTAAAGGTATAAGCTCATCCTAGAATGATCTCAAGTATGGTATCTTTGCACGACTCATGTAAAAGAGGGATGAAATTGTAAAAGAGTAGTTGGCTTACACTCGCCACATCACACAATACATTACATAAGCAATCATCATCCAAATAACATCACAGTCTGACTACGGACGAAGATCCAAATGAAAGATATCATAAATAAAGCCACAAGGTCCGAATCGCCCCTAGTAGAAGCCACTACTGATCCTCTGGGTAAGACACGTAGTATCGCCCACGTTCTTCATCGAACTCCCAGTACAACTCTGTGCCGTCACCTGGGTAGTTCACCATGGTACCTGCATCTGGTGTTGTGTAGAAACTGTGAGCCACGGAGGACTCAGCAATCCTGTTCCCGGGTAGCAAAACTATCTAAGCCTTGGGTGTGGAACAAGGCTGAAGAACAAAGGTTGCAGCTGCACTAGCACTAGCTTATGTGTTTAGAGCGAGAAGAGAAGTGCCACGAGCGTCAAAGTGATCACGAAGTGATCCTATCTAAGCACGTCAAACATAACCCCACCGTGTTCACTTCCCGAACCCCTTCGGAAAATGACCGTCACGGTTACTCACGCTGGTAGTGTATACTGAACATGGTGTCAAGTTATCTACAACAGGATATTAACAAATTCCCATCTGCCACATAACCGCGGGCACAGCTTTCAAAATATCAAACCCTGCAGGGGTGTCCCAACTTAGCCCATCACAAGCTCACGATCTGCGGAGTCACAACTCCAAGGTGGGAAGACCCGAGTATTCTCGGAATCCCGTGCTCAAAATATTCCGACTAAGGTAAAACTAATCCATCAAGACCTCCCGGCGTGCTGACACCCTGACAGTAGCCGCACGTATCTAGTCTCAGGACACGACCGGATGAGCGAAGCGTACAGGTGCCAAATACCCCAAGTTGCCAAGGGGCGGACCCGCACAGTGCTCTAGTTTGGACCAACACTCATGTGGAGCACTGGCCCGGGGTTGAAAATTAAGTCCACGGGATAGCTAGTCCCTATGCAAGTTTTAGTTATTAGGAAAATGGAGTACCAATGTCGGGCCTTGCTGGAAAAGCTTTAGCGCTAAGCGGGTTATCGAGGGGGTCTTATAACCCCAACCGTGTTAGGAACGCAAAATCAAGGAACATAACACCGGTTTAAACGGTTCCTAGGGTGGCATAAGTGGAACAAGACACCATGCAAGAGGCTTAGCCTTCCACCCATTACCAATATATAGATGATTTAGTTTAGCAGATTAGATATTGTGATATCCCAACAATAACTTCAACATGAAGCAGGAATCTTCAAATCTTCTCCTGCAACTAGCAATGCTATAAGAGGGGCTGAGCGAAGCTTACGTAGCCGAACAAAGGTTTGCTAGGTTGGGTGGTTAGAGAGATTCATGGATACTATAGGAGGTTGACAAACAAACATTGGCATCGAGGCAATAAGCTAAAGAGCGAGACATCTAGCAATAGGCAAAGATAGTAATGATATCTGGGTCAGGTCATCTTGCATGTTGAGTAATCGATGGGATCGTAAGACGGCTCCTTGTACTCAACCTCGGTAGGATCCTCGTTCTCGGTCTCGGCTTCCGGCTCTACTCAACACAAGAACACCACATGACACAATATCAAACACGGAGCAATGCACAATCAACATGATGCAGAATGATGTGCGTATGCATGAGGAAGCACTTGAACCTAAGGAGAAGATGATGAAGAAGGCCTCCTCTTGGAAAACCAAGCGTGCCATTGGATAGAGGGGAAGATTTCGGTTGAAATCGATATAAAGATCGCCGGAAACGGACACACGGTTTGCAAATGGCTAGCAAAACAATATTCACACAAAGCTGCAGATTACAGCCACATGGCATGTTTGGAGCAAGAAATAATTATGCTACATCACTCAAACATGGGGACAAAGGGCATGGACATGAAGTAGACATGATAATTAACAAGCGTGAACTTAGAACACACCCAAAAACCTATTGGAACACAATAGTCCAAGCATGACAAGTTGCAATAAAATTATCCAGAGTTAGTCAAAATCTGGGAAGGCAAAAATATCATCACGATGCTGCCTTCGGAGGCAGAAAACAACATGCATATCAACTCCGCTAAGTATATAAAGATCATGGACATGTAGTAGACATATCATACAGCAAAAACCTCTATTGGAGCAACTCCATAGGAGGCATGGATCAATAGCAACAAGCTACACCAAATTGATCATGCTGATAAAAACCTGACAGGCATAATTTATAGCAACTTGAGAGCAAGAAATAAATAAGCTACAGCAGGCCATATGTGCAAGTAAGGGCATGGATGGATAGAGCATAAGATGGACAACAAGATATGACCATTGTCCACTCCAAAAGAAGCATGGAATTGAGTGGGGCATCAAGCAAACATATCATCAGGTTAACACAGATTCTAGACTTAGCAGTTTTTTCACTAAGTATAAAACAGTAACATTGGCATGGCATGTTTACAAGCTTGTTCAAGTCACCTCAAGGGATATCATGGAAAGTGGTTTATACCACAGCAAAGACCATATGATGGTGCGTCTAAAACATATTGACATGTGACATAAGGACAAACACATCAATAGCAATGAGCATGTCAAAACATCATCTCACAACAAGTTTCAGCACTTAACAGCCACATGCACTTTTGCAACAGAGATTAACATGGCAATACGACACCTAACATGAATGATACAACAACCATCATGTAGAGCATTTCACAATGAACATTTTGACATATCATATGCTCCATTTGGATAAACATGCACCAAGTTGTCATATCTCAAACATGGCAACAAAATTACAAGTAACGGCAGTTTTAAACATATAGCACTCTTGCCACGATGATTAGGTCATCAAGATGATCTCAAACAAGCATGCCACAATGGAACAAAATGAAGAGCATATCACCACGATCATTTTGATATATTACACGCCCAAAACGGATCTACGAGCACGAAGTTACAGCCATGCAAAGGAGGGAACAAAACATAGCAGATCTGGGACTTAGTGAAAAAAATCACCTCCGAGAAAGTCAACTCGGGACGAAGGCGTGCGGGATGGAGAGATCCGGGCGGGGACGGGCCATTTGGTTTGAGGAGGTGGTGGATCTGGTCCACCTGAGCAGATCCGGATCGGGCCGGCCCGGCGGCTCGCCGGAGACCGGAGGTGCGGCGGCGGGCGGAGGAAGGTGGCCGGCCGGTGGCGGAGGAAGCAGCCGCGGCCGGCTGCCGTTGGTGGAGGAGGCGGAGCACGGCCGGCGGGGATGGCGCGGCGGCGCGCCGGCGGCGGAGCAGCGGGCGCCAGCGGCGGGGGCGGTGAGCGGGAGAGGGCGGCGGAGGCAGCCGCGGGGCGGCTGGGCCTCGAGGGCCGGCGCCGGGCCTGGCGGGCCCGCGGCGGCGCGGTGGGCAGCGGGTTGCGGAGCGCCACGTGGTGGTCGGCGAGTGGCTGGGTGCGCGGCAGACGTGTCCGGCGCGGCGCGGAGGAGGAGTCCGGCTAGGGTTTGCCCGAAAATTTCGGGGGAGGGGCTAATTTATAGCTTCTGGGAGCTAGGAAGGTCCAAATGGGGAGCGGTTTTCGGTCACACGTTCGTGATCCGACGACCAAGAGGATGGGAGGGGTTGTGCTGGGTTAGTGGGCTGTTGTGAAGGGAGTCTTGGGCCAAAAGGAAGGGGTACTTATAGCCCACTAGGTTAACCGTTGGAGTACCAAACGAACTCCAAACGCGATGAAACTTGACAGGCGGCCTACACGTACCAAAACAACAACGCATGCTAAGTCTCACCTCATTCCAGGAATGTTACACGGCCACACACGAAAGAAGGACTCGGGGGTGCCACGGGCACGTGTGTGAGTGTCTGAACTCGAAACGGACAACGGGAAGAGACGAGTGGGACCGGGTGCAAGTCATAACACAAATGCAATGCAATGCACATGATAACATGACATGGATGAAATGCACACACGAACACGACAAAACGAAGAAACCCGAAATGAAAGAAGAGCCCAGAATGGAATTGATGAAGTCAACGTTTCATATATTGCCATAATTGGAAGATGTTACATCTGGGGTGTTACAGTATGGTGGCTGTTTTGAGGAAGGTATATGGTGGATGTTTTGAGGAAGGTATGTAGTGGGTGTATGGTACCGGCGAAAGTTGCGCGGTACAGGAGAGGCTAGCAATGGTGGAAGGGTGAGAGTGCGTATAATCCATGGACTCAACATTAGTCAAAAGAACTCATATACTTATCGCAAAAATTTACGAGTGATCAAAACAAAGCAATCAATGCATGTTCCTAGGGGGGAGGTTGGTAGGAGTTAACCATCGCGCGCCCCCGACCTCCACACAAAGGATGACACTCTACAAATACCTCATGCTCTAACTTCGTCACATAGCGGTTCACCATACATGCATGCTACGGGAATCACTAACTTTAACACAAGTATTTCTCAATTTCATAATAAATCTACTAGCATGACTCTAATATCACTATCCTCATATCTCAAAACAATTATCAAGCATCCAACTTCTCATCATATTCAATGCACTTAGTATGAAAGTTTTTACTACATTGATCTTGGATGCCTATCATGTGAAGGCTAGTTTTATAGCCTAAGCACATTACCATGCTGTTCTAGTAGACTCTCAAAAGGATATAAGTGAAGCATGAGAGTTCATCTATTTCTTCAAAATAAAACCACCGCCGTGCTCTAAATGATATAAGTGAAGCACTAGAGCAATAACAAACTACTCCGAATAATATGAGTGAAGATCAATGAGTAGTTGAATAATTACGTAACTATGTGAAGACTCTTGATACGTCTCCAATGTATCTATAATTTTTGATTGTTCCATGCTATTATTTATGAAGTCTTGGATGTTTAATGGGCTTTATCATTCACTTTTATATCATTTTTGGGACTAACCTACTAACCCAAAGGCCCAATCCAGATTGCTGTTTTTTTGCCTATCTCAGGGTTTTGCCAAAAAGGAATATCAAACGGAGTCCAAACGTAATGAAACCTTCGCGAGAGATATTTTTGGAGGAAATCACGCTCGGGAATCTTCGGGACCAAGTTAGGGGACGGAGAGCGAGCACTCGATGGTGGGGGCGCACCCCCTGCCTCGAGGCTGGCCCACACGGCCCCCGGTGCCCTCCTTCTTCCTATATATACCTACGTACCCCAGAAACTCCATACGCAGAGAGAAAACCCTAATTCCACCACCGTAGATTCTGTTCCCGTGGAGATCCCATCTTGGAGCCTGTTTCGGGAGGGGGATCCATCACGGAGGCCTTCATCTTCATCATCATCGCCCTCACCATGAGTTGTGAGTAGTTTACCTCAGACCTTCGGGTCCATAGCTAGTATCTAGATGGCTTCTTCTCTCTCTCTGGATCTCAATACAAAGTTCTCCTCGGTCTTCGAGGATATGTATTCGATGTAATCTCTTTTTGCGGTGTGTTTGTCGAGATCCGATGAATTGTGAGTTTATGATCAAGGTTATCATGAAAGATATTTGGTTCTTCTCTGAAATTTTTATGTGTGCTCATAATATCCTTGCAAGTCTCTTCGAATTATTGGTTTGGTTTGGCCTACTAGATCTATAGTTCTTGCAATGGGAGAAGTGCTTGGCTTTGGGTTCAATCTTGCGGTGTCCTTTCCCAGTGACAGTAGGGGCAGCAAGGCACGTATTGTATTGTTGCCATCAAGGATAAAAAGATGGGGTTTTCATCATATTGCTTGAGTTTATCCATGTACATCATGTCATCTTGCTTAAGGCATTACTCTGTTCGTATGAACTCAATACACTAGATGCATGCTGGATAGCGGTCGATGTGTGGAGTAATAGTAGTAGATGTAGAATCATTTCGGTCTACTTGTCTCGGACATGATGCCTATATACAATGATCATGCCTAGATAGTCCCATAATTATTCGCTTTTCTATCAATTGCTCGACAGTAATTCGTTTACCCGCCGTAGAATATCGCTATCATGAGAGAAGCCACTAGAGAAAACTATGGCCCCCGGGTCTATTCTCAACATATCAATCTACATCTACTTTACTTTTCTTGCTTTTATTTGCTGTTTTATTAAACCAAAAATACCAAAAATATAAATATCATCTCTATTAGATCTCACTCTCGTAAGTGACCGTAAAGGGATTGACAACCCCTTATCGCGTTGGCTACGAATTTCTTATTTGTTTGTGCAGGTGCGAGGGACTCGCGCGTGGTCTCCTACTGGATTGATACCTTGGTTCTCAAAAACTGAGGAAAATACTTACGCTACTGTGCTGCATCTCCCTTTCCTCTTCGAGGGAATACAACGCAAGCTCAAGAGGTAGCAACTCTCTAACATTTAAGAACTTCAGATCTTGGGATATTATTCAAACAACAAGGAAAACAAAATAAACTAAATTGACGCTCCAAGCAAAACACATATCATGTGGTGAATAAAAATATAGCTCCGAGTATAGTTACCGGTAGATGAAGAAGAAAGAGGGGATGCCTTCCCGTGGCATCCCCAAGCTTAGGCTTTTGGTTGTCCTTGAATTTTACCTTGGGGGGCCTTGGGCATCCCCAAGCTTAGGCTCTTGCCACTCTTTGTTCCATAGTCCATCAAAGCAATACTCAAAACTTGAAAACTTCACAACACAAAACTTAGACAAAAATCTCGTGAGCTCCGTTAGTATATGAAAACAAACCACCACTCAAAGGTACTGTTCTGAACTGATTCTAAATTCATATTGGTGTAATATCTACTGTATTCCAACTTCTCTATGGTTCATACCCTCTGATACTTCTCATAGATTCATCAAAATAAGCAGACAACACTCGTAAAACAGAATCTGTCAAAAACAGAATAGTCTGTAGTAAACTGTAACTTTCACATACTTATGTAACTCCAAAAAAATTGAAATAAATTGGTAAATGTGAGGAGTTTGTCTATTAATCATCTGCAAAAAGAATCAACTAAATAGCACACTCCAGTAAAATCTGGTGACTATTCTAGCGAGCGCTAACGATTCTGTTTTTGACAGCATGATCATATAGACTTCACACAAGTCTTCCCAAAGGTTCTACTTGGCACAAACACTAATTAAAACACAAAACGACATCTAAACATAAGATAGATGCAATATTTATTCCTAAACATAAGCAAAAACAAAGAAACTAAAATAAAGTTGGGTTGCCTCCCAACAAGTGCTATCGTTTAACGCCCCTAGCTAGGCATGATGGTTTCAATGGTGCTCGCATAAAAGATAAGAATTGAAACATAAAGAGAGCATCATGAAGAATATGACTATCACATTTAAGTCTAACCCACTTCCAATGCATCGGGATTTTGTAAGCAAACAATTTATGGGAGCAATAATCAACTAGCATAGGAAGGGAAAACGAGCATAACTTCAAGATTTAAAGCACATAGAGAGGAAACTTGATATTATTGCAAATCCTACAAGCATATGTTCCTCCATCATAATAATTATCAGTAGCATCATGAATGAATTCAACCATATAACCAGCACATAAAGCATTTTTTTCCATGATCTACTTGCATTGAAATTTTACTACTCTCCACATAAGCAAATTTATTCACATCATTAGTAGTGGGAGTAAACTCAACAAAATAACTATCATGTGAAGCATAATCCAATTGAAAATTAAAATCATGATGACAAGTTTCATGGTTATCATTATTCTTAATAGCATACAAGTCATCACAATAATAATCATAAATAGCAACTTTGTTCTCATAATCAATTGCAACCTCCTCCAAAATAGTGGATTCATCACTAAATAAAGTCATGACGTCTCGAAATCCACTTTCATAAATATAATCATCATAAATAGGAGGCATGCTTTCATCATAATAAATTTGCCCATCAAAACTTGGGGGACTAAAAATATCATCTTCATCAAACATACCTTCCCCAAGCTTGTGGCTTTGCATATCATTAGCATCATGGGTATATACTAACAACATTTCAATCATGCTCATCATGCACATATTTTATGCCAAGCATTCTATGTAATTCTTCTTTTAGTACTTGAGCACAATTTTTCTTCCCATCATTTACGCGAAAGATATAAAAAAGATGAAGCATATGAGGTAACCTTAATTCCATTTTTTTGTAGTTTTCTTTTATAAACTATACTAGTGATAAAACAAGAAACTAAAAGATTCGATTGCAAGATCTAAAGATATACCTTCAAGCACTAACCTCCCCGGCAACAGCACCAGTAAGAGCTTGATGTCTACTACACAACCTTCTTCTTGTAGACGTTGTTGGGCCTCCAAGTGCAGAGATTTGTAGGACAGTAGCAAATTTCCCTCAAGTGGATGACCTAAGGTTTGTCAATCCGTGGGAGGTGTAGGATGAAGATGGTCTCTCTCAAACAACCCTGCAACCAAATAACAAAGAGTCTCTTGTGTTCCCAACACACCCAATACAATGGTAGATTGTATAGGTGCACTAGTTCGGCGAAGAGATGGTGATACAAGTGCAATATGGATGGTAGATATAGGTTTTTGTAATAAGAAAATATAAAAACAGCAAGGTAGCAAGTGGTAAACATGAGCATAAACGGTGTTGCAATGATAGGAAACAAGGCCTAGGGTTCATACTTTCACTAGTGCAAGTTCTCTCAACAATAATAACATAATTGGATCATATTACTAGCCCTCAACATGCAACAAAGAGTCACTCCAAAGTCACTAATAGCAGAGAACAAACGAACAGATTATGGTAGGGTATGAAACCACCTCAAAGTTATTCTTTCTGGTAGATCTATTCAAGAGTCCGTAGTAAAATAACACGAATCTATTCTTTCTGTTCAATCTATCATAGAATTCCTACTAGAATAACACCTTAAGATACAAATCAACCAAAACCCTAATGTCACCTAGATACTCCATTGTCACCTCAAGTATCCCGGTATGATTATACGATATGCATCACACAATCTCAGAATCATCTATTCAACCAACACAAAGTACTTCAAAGAGTGCCCCAAATTTCTACCGGAGAGTCAAGATGGAAACGTGTGCCAAACCCTATGCATAGATTCCTAAGGTCACGGAACCCGCAAGTTGATCACCAAAACATACATCAAGTGAATCAATAGAATACCCCATTGTCACCACGGATATCCCACGCAAGACATACATCAAGTGTTCTCAAATTCTTAAAGACTCAATCCGATAAGATAACTTCAAAGGGAAAACTCAATCCATTACAAGAGAGTAGAGCGGGAGAAGCATCATAAGATCCAACGATAATATCAAAGATCACGATACATCAAGATTGTGCCATCTCAAGAACACGAGAGAGAGAGAGATCAAACACATAGCTACTGGTACATACCCTTAGCCCCGAGGGTGGACTACTCCCTCCTCGTCATGGAGAGCGCCGGGATGATGAATATGGCCATCGGAGAGGGATTCCCCCCTCTGGCAGGGTGCCAGAACGGGTCTAGATTGGTTTTCGGTGGCAACAGAGGCTTTCGGCGATGGAACTCCTGATCTAGGTTATTTTCCGGAGGTTTCAGTATATGTAGGAGGTGTCGGGGTCGGGGCCAAGCAAAGCGGGTCTCCGGGCTGTCCACGAGGCAGGGGCGCGTCCTGGGGGGGGGCACGCACCCCCACCCTCGTGGGCATCCCGTGGACCTTCTGGTCCTCCTCCGACACTTCCTGGGCTTCTTCTGGTCTAAAAATAAGCTCCGTTGAATTTCAGGTCAATTGGGCTCCGTTTGATTTTCCTTTTCTGCGATACTCTAAAACAGGAGAAAAACAGAAACTGGCACTGGGCTCTGGGTTAATAGGTTAGTCCCAAAAATCATATAGAAGTGTATAATAAAGCCCATAAAACATCCTAGAAGGATAATATAATAGCATGGAACAATAAAAAATTATAAATACGTTGGAGACATATCAACGTCCTCACTGGTCTTGTAGATACCTATATACACGATTTGCTCGTAGACATGGATGTTGTAAGGGCATATTTCTCCCTAAGTAGTTTTGGTGATTGATGACAATGCTTTTGCGGACTAATCGTGTGCATTGACCATTTCAGATATCTCATGCCTAGGCACAAGACGATTAAGTGCTCCTCGGAACCTATTGAAGACGGCGTTTCCTTTTTTTTCTTTTCAGTGAAATTGAGTCATAGGAAAGCCGTACTATTAAGAGGGGGTCCGCTTCGGAAAGTGTCAGGGATATTAATAGCAGGTATAAACCGGCCAGGAGGGTCCGGATTACACTGACAAGGTTGTATTATTACAAGCCCAGTAGAATATATAATAAGAGGTCATAGCCCATAGAGGTTTAGGGCCCATGTATAAGGCCCACGGTCTGTAAACCGTCGTACCATGTAACTTGGGATGTAAGATAGAAAAAATAGTAGAGACCGAGGCGGACACGTTTATGAGCCGGCCTCGGGACTCTGTAAACCGGACCGGGCGTCGCCTCCTATATAAAGGGACGACCCGGCGACGGTTCAAGGACAAGAAACAACAGCTCGAGACACAGGCAAGCGGATTCGCTCCCTCGTCATCGAAGCCCAAGCAATACCACACCAAACTAGACGTAGGCTTTTACCTTCATCGAAGGGGCCGAACTAGTATAAAACTCCCTGTGTCCTTCGTCCGCTTTAACCCCTTTAAGCTAACCCGAGCGATGGCCTCACACCTAAGTCCGTTAACCCGGACATCTGCCGTGCTAAATCCACGACAGTTGGCGCCCACCGTGGGGCTATCGCACGATGGTTTCAAGTTCTTGAAGGGCAGCTTTGAAGGGCTCAAGGGTTACGCAGTGGGCCGGATGACCAAGAGTCGTCGCGGCCGGATCTACATTGACGATGCAGGCTGGGGCCCCGAGGCCGATTCAATCGAATACGGGTACCGAGTACCCTTCGGCGGCTTCCATGTCTTCATCGGCAAGATCGGCGAACCGGGACCTGAGTCAGACATCTTCCCCAACATCGTCGAGCCGGCTCAGCGTGCGAGATCGGCCCGGATTCAGCCCGCCATGAAGCATGTTTTCGTTGGAGCAGTGCATGGAGTGCAAGCCGAGGACGGATCGGATTCTGGTGGCGAGACAGTTGTCTATTCCGACGATGAATATTCATCCGAAGAGACCAAATCTTTGTATTTGTTGCAGGACGGCCGGTCAGAGGGTGTGTCCTATGGCGAGAGTATTCCGGACCATTTTGATCCGCCGAACAGGGTTGCTGTTTTTATGGCCGGATCACAACCTATGCAGCAGCCCTCGACAACCGGGGCGATAACCTCAGAGGCAGCGGGAGCCAGAATCAGAGACCTTCCCCCGTCGCCTTCTGATGTCCTATCCACCCTAGTCGGCACCTTGACAGCGCTCGCAACAGCAGAAGTAGCCCAGGCCGACAAGGCGCAGCATGATGCGGAGATCGCTCAACTGAAGAGCCGGATTAAGCAAGCTAAGCTGGATCTGGATGCGAAGAAAGCTAGGATGGCTACGAGACAGGCAGAGCTAGATTCCCAAGCCTTCTGGCTCAGGTTGGATCAGAACGCCTCGCAGGAGGTCATGTACAGAAGACAACAATCTCGTTTGCCACCGGTTTACGAGGCAAGGAATCTCTTCAGCACACCAGGAGCAGGAACCAGTAACAGTCCGGAGATAAACCGGGGAGGAGCCCCGGGGACGGGCGCGTCGGTTCAGCCACTAGCCACAGAGCGGAACCGCCAAGTTGTGCCGACGCCGCACGTACCCACCCCTACCGGTCATTATTCTAACCCGTTGGACAACATTGTCGCCGCCGCTTCACGGCTGGCCGCTCTTCCCATTGAGGGGACGTCCCCCATAGCAATGGAACCACGGCGGGCTAAGGAGTTGCTGGACACAGCGTTAACACAACATCAAGCTTATTCCTATAGCCGGGAGAGGATTCCCTCAACCCCCCGCCCGAACTGGAGTTACACGAGGCACCTAGATGAACCGGCTGTATCTAGCAGCGCGCGGAGGCGCCATCGGCAGAGGCAGGATAATCCGGCAGGAGAAGGAGCACACGCCCAAGAGGTGGTGGACTAGGCTAGGCATATTGCCCGCGACGATGCCCGGCAAGCGACGCCGGTTCACCCCACCACCACGGAAACAGGAATCATGTCCAGTTCCTTCGGGGTGCAGTGTCTCATCCCCGCTTTACGGAACGTGAAATTACCCAAAGACTTCAAAGGCCCGCGCAAGGTACCCAACTACACGGCGGATCTGGCTCCGGAGGCATGGGTTGAAAGTTATGAGATGGCTATGAAGATGCTTGACGTGGACGAAGCTGCGTGTGCCAAATACTTCACAATGATGCTTGAGGGCACGGCCCGGACGTGGTTAAAGGGTTTGCCACCTAACTCCATCGGATCATTGGGTGAGTTGCGTCGCCGGTTCATCAGTAATTTGAAAGACACGTGCAAACAGCCGATGTCCGTGGTTGACTTAGCAGCATGTGTTCAAGGAGAGCAAGAGACCACAAGCAGTTGGGTGCGGCGAGTATCCGAAATCCTGCACTCCTCCAATAGCATCAACCCAAGTACGGCAATAGTGACCTTGGAAAACAATTGCCGGTTCGAGTCTTTGAGGCTGAAGCTGGGACGGCTCAAGCGCGATTGCAACGACATGGGAACGCTCATGAGCGCTCTGGTAAAGTATGGAGACTCTGATAACACCAAGTACCCAGACGCAGACGGAGACAAATCCGGGAAGGCGAGCAAAACTGGTAAACCGGCACAGACCAATCCGGCAGGAACAGGGTACAATGGCAAACGTAAAGCGGAGGGCAACTCAGATTTTGTGGCCAATACCAACGTTCAAGACAACGGGCAGCGCCGCAAGGGTAGACCGCCCCCACGCAACGGGAGGCCACCCATCAATCTAGATCGCCAGTTGAGCGTACCTTGCCCAAAACACGCTACAGAGGAAAACCCAACTACCCATTTCTGGAAGGACTATTTTATTATGCAGGAGTTTATGAAACAGGCCAAGTATAACAACGGGCCCCCCGGCGGCGGGTCAGGTCCCGGTTTTCAGGGTCCGGGTTACCAGGGTGGTGGATCCGGATCAGGATATCATGGCGGTAACAATAACCACAATGGCAACAATCAGCACCAACATAACCAGCAACATGGTCAGGGCGGATACAACAACCAAGGCAATTAGCAGCGTCAGCAGCAACAGCAATCCAGATACTAGAATAATCCGAAGGAACTAAGCAGTGGGCAATATCATGTTTTCACCACAAGTTTGTGCAAACGAGATCAAAAGGTTCTGAAGCGAGCAGTACACGCAGTCGAACCGGCGATACCACGTTTTTTACGTTGGTATGAGCAACCCATTGTATGGAGCAGAGAGGATCACCCGCCACGGGTTGATAATCCGGGTCAGCTAGCCCTGGTGGTGGCTCCACAGGTGGGTGGCTATAAGTTCACAAAGGTGCTTATGGATGGAGGCAGCAACATCAATATCCTATACTATGAGACTTTTCGACGTATGGGGTTGATAGATAAGAAGCTCCGGCAGTCCAACACAGTGTTCCATGGAGTGGTGCTAGGTAAATCGGCTTACCCAGTTGGAAAAATCGATCTGGAAGTTACCTTTGGGGATGAGCAGGACTCTAGATCGGAGACGGTGACCTTTGAGGTTGTAAAGATCAGGAGCCCATATCATGCTCTGTTTGGGAGGCCGGTTTATGCCAAGTTCGTGGCTAGACCGTGTTATGTTTATCTGCAGCTCAAGATGCCGGGTCACAAGGGAACCATCACGGTTCACGGGAGCCGCAAGATCGCATTGGAATGCGAGGAAGGAGGCGCGGCATATGCAGAGGCAGTTTGTGCTACGGAGGAGCTGAAGTTCTACAAGGACAATGTTGATCCGGCAGATATGTCCCCGTTGAAAAAGCCAACTACAGAGCATGATCCGGTGTTAAAATTCAAATCAACAGAGGAGACCAAGCAGGTTGACTTTGTTCCGGGCGATTCGTCTAAGCAGTTCACTATCAGCGCTAACCTAGACCCCAAATAGGAAAGCACGCTCATCGAGTTCATCCGTGAGAACCGGGATATCTTTGCATGGAAACCTTCTGACATGCTAGGTATATCGAGGGAACTCGCTGAGCACAGTCTTAATATTGATCCGAAATTTAAGCCGGTCAAGCAGTATTTGCGCCGCTTCAATGAGGAGAGGCGCAAGGCTATAGGTGAAGAAGTGGCTAGGCTCTTGGCTGCAGGTTTCATAGTTGAGGTGTTTCATCCAGAGTGGTTGGCTAATCCGGTACTGGTGCTCAAGAAAAATAGAACCTGGAGGATGTGTGTTGATTATACAGACTTGAACAAGGCTTGCTCGATTGATCCTTTTGCTCTCCCCCGTATTGATCAGATTATCGATGCTACGACGGGATGTGAGCGGCTAAGTTTTTTGGATGCATATTCAGGTTATCATCAGATCAAGATGGCAGTTAAGGACCAGGAGAAGACAACCTTCAAAACTCCTTTTGGAGCCTTATGCTATGTATCCATGCCTTTTGGGCTCAAGAGTGCCCAAGCAACTTATCAACGTTGTGTGCAGAACTGCCTACAAGGGCAGATTGGAAGAAATGTCCATGCATGTGTTGATGACATCATGGTAAAATCCAGGAAGGAGGAGACGCTGATAGAGGACTTAAAAGAAACCTTTGACAACCTCCGGGTTTAAAAGATGATGCTTAATCCGGAGAAGTGTGTTTTCGGTGTTCCAGCAGGCAAGCTCCTTGGATTCTTAGTGTCAAACAGAGGGATTGAAGCTAATCCAGAGAAGATCAAGGCAATCACATCCTTGGCTAAACCGGCTTGTATCAATGATGTCCAACGCGTAGCAGGCCGTATTGCAGCGTTGAGCCGGTTCATCAGTCGTTTGCGAGAGAAGGCAATCCCACTTTATCAGATGATGAAGAAAATGGACCGTTTTGTCTGGAGCGATGCTGCAAACGCTGCGTTCGAGGATTTGAAGCGGCAATTGGCAGAACCACCAGTCCTTGCTGCCCCAGTTGACAAGGAGCCGTTGTTATTGTACGCAGCCGCCAATGCCCGTGCAATCAGTGTGGCTATTGTGGTAGAGCGCAAGGAGGCAGGCAAAGAATACCCGGTTGAACGCCCGGTTTATTACATCAGCAAGGTGCTCATTGAGTCAAAACAAAGATATCCGCACTGGGAGAAATTGGTATATGGTGTGTTCATGGCAAACCGAAAGTTGAAGCACTACTTCCAGGGCCACCCAATCACTGTTGTGAGTTCAGCTCTGTTAGGAGATATAATCCAGAACAGGGAAGCCACTGGCAGAGTGGCAAAATGGGCCATTGAGCTTAGCCCGCACGGATTAAAGTATGTGCCCCGTACTACTATAAAATCCCAAGCGTTGGTGGATTTCATCAATGATTGGACAGAGTTGCAAGCACCTGAGGAGAAGCCGGATCATACATACTGGACTATTCATTTTGATGGTTCAAGGCAATTGGAGGGCTCGGGGGCTGGAGTCGTGTTAACTTCCCCACGAGGTGATAAGTTCTGTTACGTCCTTCGTTTAATGTTCCCTTGTACTAACAATGCTGCTGAGTATGAAGCTCTCCTCCACGGTTTATGGATGGCCAAGGAGATGAACTTGAGCCGGGTCAAGTGCTTTGGTGACTCAGATCTGGTGGCACAACAAGTATCTGGTAAGTGGGACTCTAAGGATCCGCTCATGGCGGCTTACCAGCAAGAAGTGGATGCAGTCGCAGGATACTTCAAGGGATATCAGGTGGACCACATAGACCGGCGAAAAAATGAAGCGGCCGATGCATTGAGCTGGCTGGGCTCTCGGCATAAACCGGTTCCGCCTAATACCTTCTTGGATGAATTGCATAGTCTGTCAGTGCAGATACCTTCAGAGGAGGATTTGGTTGTTCCTGATCCGGAAGCGCAGTTGGTCGCAGCACTTCATGTCATCCCGGATTGGACACTCCCTTATCTGGCGTATATGAGCCGAGGTGAGTTGCCAGAGGACGAAGTTGAGACCCGGCAGATAATCCGGCGGTCTAAGTCTATGACTATCGTCAATGGGGAACTTCATCACCCCAGCGTTTCTGGGGCATTTCAGCGGTGCGTATCATCAGAGGAAGGCTGTGATATTCTTCGAGAGATTCATGAAGGGGATTGCAATCATCACGCCGGTTCAAAGTCCTTGGTAGCTAAAGCTTTTCTTCATGGGTTCTACTGGCTGACGGCTCACGCCGATGCAGAGGACTTGGTCAGAAAATGTGACGCTTGCCAGAAATTTTCGCGGCATGCTCATGTACCGGCGTAGGAGCTGCGGATGATTCCAATTACTTGGCCGTTTGCGACTTGGGAGCTTGATATGGTTGGACCCTTTAAAAGATCCCAAGATCAGAAAACCCACCTGTTTGTAGCAGTGGACAAATTTACAAAGTGGGTCGAAGCAGAGCCTGTCAGTAAGTGTGATGCGGCAACAGCGGTTAAGTTCATCAAAAAGGTGATTTTCCGGTTTGGCTTTCCACACAGCATGATAACTGATAATGGCACCAACCTATCTAAAGGAGAGATGGAAGAGTTATGTCAAATAGAACATATTCGCCTTGATGTGTCATCAGTAGCTCACCCTCAGGCCAACGGCCAAGCTGAGAGTGCCAACCAAGAGATCTTGAGAGGCATCAAGCCTCGGCTTATGGTTCCTTTGCAAAGAACACCGGGTTGCTGGGTAGGGGAGTTGCCCTCTGTCTTATGGAGCATCAACACTACACCTAACAGATCAACATGGTACACACCCTTATTTATGGTATATGGTGCTGAAGCGGTCAAGCCCAGCGATATTCGGCATGACTCACCACGGGTGGCAGCTTACGTTGAAGCGGATAATGAGCAAGCAAGGAAAGACAACTTGGACCGGCAAGATGAGGAACGGGACACGGCAGCAGCACGATCAGCAATTTATCAACAAGATATGCACCGGTACCACAGCCGCCGGGTTAAAACCAGAACGTTCCAGGAGGGAGATCTGGTGCTCCGGCTCATCCAAGACCAGACAGATATGCACAAGCTATCCCCACCTTGGGAAGGACCCTTTGTGGTCAGCAAAAGCCTACAGAACGGATCATACTACCTTGTCGACGTTCGAGAACATAAGGACTCACGTACGGCGGAGGAGGAGACGAAGCGGCCGTGGAACATCGCTCTTCTTCGACCTTACTACACTTGAGCCATTGGCTCCGCTTTATGTACAATGTATATACTATAATTAATAAAATAAACTGGCGCCCCCGGATCACCGGGGAATCAGCCATCCTGTTCAAAGAGTATCACATGGGGGCTTCGAAAGAAACCTTCCATGGCCTCTTAAACCGGCGCCCCTGATAACATCAGGGAATCAGCCGTGTCTTTTATACACAAGAGTATCACATGGGGGCTTCGAAAGAAACCTTCCATGGCCTCTTAAACCGGCGCCCTTGACAGAATTAAGGAATCAGCCGTGTTCTTCAAAGGAGTATCATATGGGAGTTTCTACAGAAGCTTACCATGGCCTCCTAAACCGGCGCCCTTGATACATCAAGGAATCAGCCATCTTATCAAAACAAGAATCACATGGGGGCTTCCACGGGCAAGGGAGTTTCCCATGGCCTCTTGAGCCGGCGGTGGTATGAAGCCCATCATAAGAGCACTGCTCCGGTTGCTTCGGCAATTTCCACATGATGATGAGGGGCAAAAGAGAGTGTTGGTGCTAAGCCCAACTCAAACATATGCCCCGACGAGCAAAAACGGCTCACACACTACCGGGGGGCTCGTAGAGAGTTGAATACCCTTGTAGTGAACATGGCTTGGAAGCCCGGTGCATGCACCTAAAACCCCAGATTAACCTGCCTGCCTCAAGTAAATCACGCCGTCCAGGTAAACCCGGTATGACCCGTCGAACCTGCCACAAGTTACTCCTTCGGGACCCTGAACTTGGCCACGTTAAATTAACGATCATCGAGTTGATTACCTAAAGACAAAATCTTTACGAGATTTTGAAACATTGGGTAGCTTGTCATCGATGATTTGGTTAAGGATTGTGGAGCATCTTGAAAGGCTTTGCTAAAATGGTTAATGACAGTAGCCTGGCAGCTCATAAAAATCCTCGAATTTGGAGCCTGGCAGCTCGTAAATAGCCTCGACTACATGGTCTTATTTGCCCAAAAAAAACTTATTTCTATTTTTTATGATTTCATAAATCTTGGTCATCATGATCATTGGATTTTTAACCAAGTCCATTGATGCAAGATTGGACAACTACAAGGTTGACCATATATCTACAAAGTTAAAATCTGGGTCACGAACACTAGCGAGAGTTAAACCGGCGTTCATAATAACCCGGATCGGCCATCAGGCTAAGCCAAACAAGAGAGCCAAGAGCCTCATCAGCGCCTACGCTTTCACTTATTCCTACCGGGTTAAGGTCAACAAGCACACTTAATCAAAGGTATGGTATATGTTTGTGATCAACAGCTATTCCTTCCTTTGATATATATATATATATATATATATATATATATATATATATATATATATATATATATATATATATATATATATATATATATATATATATATATATATATATATATATATATATATATCAGAGCAGTATAATCTGTCCGGTGGTAAACCACCAGGACATCTTTTAGCTTCGTTCATGCAGGCACAGGTAATATAAGCTGATCACGCATTGCAAACAGAAGATTAAATTGAGAGATGCCAATTCAAATAGTGCCATAAACAGTGGGACAAAGGCAGTATTTCAATTATCCTATTACAAGGCACTTGCAGGCCCGAATGAATCAAAAGTTTCTGGCAAAGTACTCAGCAACTACAAGTTAAACCAGACGGTTTATGACTCCTCTTCACGCTGCGAAGGCTGAGGGTCAACTTGTTCCGGGTCTTCATCGACTTCAGGCAATTGCTGGAAACCAGGAGCGCTCCAGTCAATCTTGGAGAGGGCACGGAAATACACTTCATCATTGATAAGATCTGAAGGGTCAATATCTGGAGCGAAAGTGTGGTTACGAACTGGTGGGATCAGATTTTCAGTGTCGTAAACCGGCCGCTCCACCCGCGAATTTTCTAGATCGTAAGACGGATGATACCTTGTCAAATCTGCTTCATCGGCAAGCTTACTAGCGAGAGGGCGCATATCCTTGGTCAAAGAGCGGAGATCTTCAGTAGAGAAGGCTGACCCGTACTCTTTCATGCTGGGATAGCCGTTCATGGCTTCAGCCGAATCAAAATCAGGGACCCATGCTTTGGCCCGGGTCAGCGCCATGAGAGAGCCAGCTCGCGCAGCAGATTTCTTCACCTCAACAAGACGTACAGGTAGGATAGACAACTTTTCCAGGGTGGCTTGGATGGTGGTCGGCGCCGGTTTATTGTGTGACATGGCACTGATAGTCCTTTGAGCGCTGGAGTAGAGCTGCTCCACCAGGGTATAAGCTGCCTTGAGCTTCTTCCGGACATCGTCTCCAAGATGAGTTATGCGCCTCCCTGCATGCAATTGGCGAGTTAAACCGGAGCAGAACAAAGATTGCAAGGATACAAATATACGAAGACAGATACTCACCGAAGATAGCAGAAGTCATGTTCTCTATTTGCTGTTTCAACCCAGATAGTTCCTGCGTTACCGGATTGAGAGCGGCTTCGGCATCTTTTGCTCTTTTTTCTAGAGCGTCCCTTTGCACCTCCCATGTGGACCGCTTCGCTTCAAAATCTTTCTTCAGTTTTTCCATGTTAGTCAAAGCAAGGACAAGTTCTTCTTTAGCTTTGGTTGAAGCAGCCTCATGGAAGGCCAAGCTATTCCGGAGCTCAGCTGCCTTCGAAGCTCTCCGGTTCAAGTCAGCCTGCAAGAAATGCAAACGTGTGAGAAGGACAGATTATTCAAAGTCTCAAGCACATAACAGTATATGCACTTGACACTTGGGGGCTAATGTACAATTGAAGTAAGGAAAGCAAAAAAATTTAGACAAGTCCCAAGCACATAAACAGGTTATGCCCTTGGCACTTGGGGGCTAATGTAAGTTCATTCTCAGACATAATTGAAGTCTCGGTTCACCTACAGTGAAGCTAAACCGGCACTTGGGGGCTACTATGGTCTAAAGGTATGATTGCAAAGTACAAAGTAGAAACAAAAGCAAAAGGAAAGAAAGTCACCTCATATTTGTCCTTCATCATGTTAACTAAGTCGGCTTCATAGTCGCGGCTGGTGAAGAGCCGGTTCAGATACCCGGAATGAAGTTCCTGGGCACTCAGCTGAGCATAGCTTGATAGGTCTGTGCTCCACTTGCCTTTATCTTGTTGAAGTTTCTCTTCCTTGGCAGTATGCCTAGCCAAGGAGACAGGCTCCGTGGGAGCAGTAAAGCCTAACCCGATTATCTCAACATCTGCTGTTGAGGCAGCAGTTGGCTGGAGAGGATTAGCAGTGTGCACCGGACTAACAGGAGTCGGGCTAGCCCGAGGAGGACTAACCCGGACAGGGCTTGCCGGTTCAGCCGTGTTCTCCATGTCATCACCTCCCGGAGTAGCAACATCTTCATGATCCATAGGGGTGGGATCATCAAGCTGAACTTCAACGTTGTCTTCTGGAGGGATGGCCGCTTCAGGGTCCTCAGCCGGTTCAGCAGTAGTGGTCTCCACAACCGGCTTATTTGCTTTTGCCTTTTTGCTAGGCTTGGGCATTCTGATAAAGGTCAAAAGAACAATGAGAATCACAAAGTTGAAAAACAGGAAGATAAACCAGACGTTTGAAAGGACTTACCCAGGAACGGTTTTGAGCACTGGGACTTGTGTAACGGTCGACTCACCGAAAGAAGACAGAGGAGCCTCCTGATAGTTGGGATCAGACGGTTTAAGTGGTTTACGTATATGGCCTGCTTTTGGATAAAGGAGGGTTGGAGTGAGCAAAACCTCGGAGCGGCGTCTGCGAGCCGGCGTGAGGGGTATTCCGGACGACTCAACCACATGGCCGCTATGGCGCGTGGTCCGGCAAGCTTCATGCTGCTGTTTCTTCAAAAGAAAGTTGGGATCCAATTGAGCATAAGGGTGAGAAAATGGATATTTCCGAGATACCCGGCGGATCTTGGGTGGCAACGGTTCAGAATCGGATGAGAGAGAAATTACCTCAACTCCCTCTGCTTTACTTCCCTCTGCCAGATCCTGCGAAAAGGCATTGATGACATAAATTCACATAAGGGGAGGTCAAAAGGGTATAAGGATTAAGCAGTACCTCCGAAGCCGGATCGTCTTCTTCAGGGTTTGAACCGGAAGCAGCAACATCTTTCTTCTTCTTCACAGCAAAGGTTTTCTTGCGTGTTGGCTTCGCCGGTTTATCCTGCGCTTTCCTCTTCCAGAAGGGATCGTTGGCTTGTGAAAAGGAACAAGAACATGTTGAAAACAAGTGATATGAATAGAGTAAACCGAAAGGAAAGGGTTGGAAGAACTTTACTGATGGCGGTTTGTTGGTTAAACAGAACGGAGCTAAACCGGTCCGGCTGCAATCCTCCAGAGGGATGTTCAGCATCTTCTTAGCGGACTCAGTCACTTCATTGTCAGGAAGCACTACTTTTGTGTGGCGTTGAGGGTCTTTTGGCTTGCCGGAATATTTGCACATCAGGCTTGAGCACCGGCTTAGTGGAAGAATGCTCCAAGAGAGCCAGCAGCGGACGAAATCCACTCCGGTTAAACCATTTGCCACGAAAGCCCTGAGCTTGGAAAGTTGAGGGGCATATCGAGCCCGGTCTTGGGCGCTTAAACGCTGTGGAAAAGGATGGGTTGTTGCCAGACGATAAGCGCGGTAACCCGGCAGCGGATTCTCTCCTTTAGGTGAAGTATCCTTACAATAGAACCTAGTCTGGTTCCATTCTTTGGGGTGGCTATGAAGAGCGGCATGAGGAAAACTTACATCCTTTCTTTTATGGATGCTGACACCACCCAGCTCCTGATGAGGTCCATCAGTAAACTCAGTCCGCTGGTTCAGATGGAAGAAATCCTGGAACAGATCCACTGATGGTTCTTCTTGAAGGTATGCCTCCGAGAAAACTTGGAAGTTACAGATGTTTGATACAGAATTCGGGCCTACATCTTGTGGGCGGAGTTGAAAAGCGGCTAACACATCCCGGAAGAACTTTGAACCGGGAGGACTGAAACCCCGGGCCAGATGATCATAGAAGACTATGATTTCTCCCTCCTTAGGCTCAAGAGGGCACTCCTTTCCAGGGGCCCGCAAGTGCAGAACTTCCTTAGGGCCCAGAACACCAATTGAGTCCGCTTCAACTAAATCATCTTCCGTAATCCGGGACGGAACCCAGTTGCAAGCAACAAATTGTTTTGCTGTGGAAGCCATTTCTCCAAGAAAGGAATACTGGAAAACATAATACAAGACCCGGTTTACCAACTGCTAGATATAAACTGGTGCATTCTATGAAGGTATGGACTTAATTGGCGGTTTAAACAAGGGTCTAATGGTATC
The DNA here is from genome assembly GCA_902687465.1 of Secale cereale. Lineage (NCBI taxonomy): Eukaryota > Viridiplantae > Streptophyta > Magnoliopsida > Poales > Poaceae > Secale > Secale cereale. The sequence continues at coordinate 173,368,903 of LR738711.1, forward strand.
TACTAATCCGGAAGCATGTATGAGTGAGACAGCTACCGGTTCACGACGATAGATGGAGAAAGTTAAACCGTCAATTGTGGAATACTGGTTTAAATCTAAAACCGTCAAGACAAGCATATGACACGCAGGGTATGGCTAAACCGGCAATGTAAGCGAGTTGCAGATCTAGAAGTGTGACAAATAGTTTTCACACGAAGCTGAGGTAAATATGGATCTAAGATGCAAGGAAAAGACAGAATAATACAAGTTATATTCAGCGAAGGCCGCGGGAGTTCTCTACAGGTTCAATCTAAACTAACAGTGCTGGAGAAGCTAAAGTATAATGGTGGAGCGGAAGCGCACGGATGAGGATCAAGCCTAACGAGTTTATATCTATAGCTAAGACTGACCTACGGCGATGAACTATGAAGAAACGAGGGTTCATGGCGAGCTACAGAAGAAACCCTAAAAGTGAGATCTATGGGGAGAAGGAAGCATACCTGAGGAATCGAAGGAAAAGCGGTGAGTTTTCTGGTCGCGTTCAGGTTGATGCAGCGGCCAGACTTGCTGGCGACGGCGAGCTCGAAGGACGGCGGCGGAAGCTCAGGCGCTAGAAACAGAGGAAGAAGAAGCAGAAGGGGAAAAGAGATGGGCCTCGGCAGTATTTATAGGCCAAAGAGATAAAAACGGTAAGCGTGGGAATCGAGGAGGCCAGAAATCGGATAAAGATTGAGCTGTCGCCTCGATCTTCGGTGCGGCAATAAAGAAAGGTAACAAACAGATGCGGGCATTAAATGCGCAGATGATGTCACGACGGATTGAAACGATTTCAGGAGATGACGTCATGGCCGGTTTATGAAGCAAACAAGTTGTAGAAAGGAAATTTGTACAAGACTTGGAAGACTGACATGAACAAGTTCAAATCAATCTGGGGCCTAATGTCAGGGATATTAGTAGCAGGAATAAACCGGCCAGGAGGGTCCGGATTACACTGACAAGGTTGTATTATTATAAGCCCAGTAGAATGTATAATAAGAGGTCATAGCCCATAGAGGATTAGGGCCCATGTATAAGGCCCACGGTCTGTAAACCATCGTACCATGTAACTTGGGATGTAAGATAGAAAGAGTAGAGACCGAGGCGGACACATTTATGAGCCGGCCTCGGGACTCTGTAAACCGGACCGGGCGTCGCCTCCTATATAAAGGGACGACCCGGCGACGGTTCAAGGACAAGAAACAACAGCTCGAGACACAGGCAAGCGGATTCGCTCCCTCGTCATCGAAGCCCAAGCAATACCACACCAAACTAGACGTAGGCTTTTACCTTCATCAAAGGGGCCGAACTAGTATAAAACTCCCTGTGTCCTTCGTCCGCTTTAACCCCTTTAAGCTAACCCGAGCAATGGCCTCACACCTAAGTCCGTTAACCCGGACATCTGCCGTGCTAAATCCACGACAGAAAGGTTAGGGTGGAATCATCACGTACACATCTATTCATTCGCACCACATATCCTTCGCTCCATTGGAGCTCCAGCTATTTTTCTTGTCTTTGCAAAAACTGTGGCGTTCTACTACTACCACTCTGAGGCACGCGGTAGTACCGCTCAAAGTAGCGGTAGTACCGCAGGGCCCCATGGTAGCACCGCTCCTCGGGTGCGGTAGTACCGCACATCACGATAGTACCATACCAGGGGCGCGGTAATACCATGAGCCCTACATGTGCGTCATAACTAGTACGAAAGTAGGAGCGGAAGTAATTTTTTACTTCCGCGTCCCACGTGGTAGTACCGCTGCGAGCAAGTGGTAGTACCATGTCGGGTTTTTGCATTGATCGAAACTCTATGGAAGTAGCCGCGGATGTAATTTTATTAGTCCGCGCTCTTCCCCGACCAGTTTGACCCTGCCTTGTGGTAGTACCGTAAGGGCGTGCGGTAGTACCGCTCCGGCAGTACTACCGCCCGTCGCTATACGCAATAGGGGCTAGATCTGGCTCATGCCGCACCAGCGGTAGTACCGCACTTGGAGCGGTAGTACCGCAGGGCCGTGCGGTAGTACCGCAAGTCAAGTGCGGTAGTACCGCATGTTGCTGGCAGAGTTGGTGGATAACGGTTGGACTTGTTCTTCCACTATATAAGGTGAGTCTTCTTCCTCAAGAAGACTTACCTCTTCCTTCCTAAGCTCCATTGTTGCTAAAAGCTCCATTTCCGCCCTATCTCTCTCCCTAGCCAATCAAACTTGTTGGTTTCCTAGGGGTTGCTTGAGAAGGCATCGATCTACACTTCCACCAAGAGAAATTTGATTCCCCCACTAATCCCTTGCGGATCTTGTTACTCTTGAGTGTTTGAGCACCCTAGAAGGTTGAGGTCACCGTAGAGCCATAGTCCATTGTGGTGAAGCTTCGTGGTGTCGTTGGGAGCCTACAATTCGGTTGTGGAGATAGCCCCAACCTTGTTTGTAAAGGTTCGGTCGCCGCCTTCAAGGGCACCACTAGTGGAATCACGGCACCTCGCATTGTGTGAGGGCATGAGGAGAATACAGTGGGCCTAGTGGCTTCTTGGGGAGCATTGTGCCTCCACACCGCTCCAACGGAGACGTACTTCCTCTCAAAGGGAACGAACTTCGGTAACACATCCTCATATTCACCGGCTCCACTTGTGGTTATTTCTTACCTTTACTTGTGCAAGCTTTCGTTGTTTATCCTAGCTTGCTTACTTGTGTGCTTGTGATTGTTGCATCATATAGGTTGTCCATCTAGTTGCATATCTAGACAGCCTACTTTGTTGCTAAGTTTAGTTTTGTTAAGAAAAGCTAAAAATTGTTATTTGCCTATTCACCCCCCCTCTAGTCAACCATATCGATCCTTTCAATTGGTATCAGAGCCTCGTCTCTTTATTAAGGACTTTACTGTCCAAAGAGTATGGGTGACAACGTAGTCGAGACGAAGGGACACTCCGGTGGAACTCTGCCCTTGCCTACGTCTGATGGGGGAACCTCGGTCTCTCATGAGGAGTTCAATGTGGCTATGGACACCTTGAAGGACTCACTAGTGACCGAGGTCAAAGGCATGTTCAAAGAATTTCTTGAGGGACTTAAATTACCCACCGCACCGTTGGAAGTGGTTCGTCCCGCTACCAACATGTCGGATGCTATTCCCGACAAGGGAGAAGCTAGTAGCGAACAAGTCCCGGTGACTAAGAATGGGAGTGGGATTTTCGCTCACTCCGCGCCTCCTATCAATTATGGAGGAACCGTTCGTACTCCGCATTTAAATTCCATTGGTCCACCTCCTAAGTTTGTGAAAATTTCTGATTTTGCTACTTGGACGTTTCGTTTTAAACGTCATTTAAATCATTGTTCTACTAATCTTTGGAGAATCATTGAGCAAGGTTTCTACCCGCATGATCCTTACAACTTAACTCCAAGAGAAGCTGCGGATCATCAATTCAACGAGTCCGTTCTTTGCATACTTCAAGAAGCAATCCCTCCTAAAGACATTGCACATCTTTGACCCTTCACCATAGGGAAGGAAGCTTGGGAGCATGTTGGTTCCTTGTACAAGGGAAGTGCAAGCATTCAACGCTCAAACTATGAAGTTGTGCAAGATGAAGCCGATGAGTTTGACATGATCGAAAATGAAGATCCTCGTGAACTTTATCAGAGATTGACCACTCTTGCGGTCTCACTTCAAGATCATGGGAGCAAGGATACAGATGACAATTGGATCAAGCGCAAGTTTCTCAAGGCCATGATGCCTTACCACAAGGCCATGTCCTCCGTCATCCGCCAAAGACCGGACTTCCACACTTTGTCATCAAGTGAAGTGTTGGATGAGTTCGTTGCCATGAGGATCTTGGATAAGACCACCGACAATGCGGTATTACGAGCTCAACGATCAAAGAAGCCCAACCTTGCTTTGAAGGCCAAGGCTTATGTGGAAGAGGAGGATGAAGAGGTTGAAGATGAGTGTTGCCTCGAAGACACCAAATATGCCTAGCATGAGCACATGGCTCTTGCCTCATGACAATTTTGGGGCAACAAGAACAACTCAAGTGGCATCAAGGGCAAGCAACGAGTGAGGACATGCTACAATTGTGTAAATGTGAGCCACTTTGTGGTAGATTGCCCATATGAGAAAAGAGAAGACAATGGTGGCAAGCTTATTCGAAAGGACAAGGCCAAGTTTTATCCCAACAAGAACAACTTCAACAAGAAGACCCCTCCCAAAAGATTGGTGGGCCAAGAAGAATATGTTGAGGATGATGATGAAGAAGAAGATGATGAGATGGTCACTATGGCCACTATTGCTATTGCAACAACTCCACGATCATCCCTCTTTGACTCACCAAATGAGAACATCACCGCCAAGTGCCTCATGGCTAAGGCCACCAATAAGGTAACCTCCAACATCAATACTACCATCACTTCTAATCTTTCATTGATGGATTGTATTGATGAGAGTGGGGGGCGGAGGAGGAGGAAAATAAATTTGAGTTGTTTATGAGTAAACTCAAGGGCAAACCCAAGAAGCACTTCGGTGCTCTCTTGGAACAACTCGGAGAAGCCAATGACATGATCAAGGCTCACGAGGAGACCATTTCTAAAATGGAGGGTCATAGTCGAGACTATGCCGATGAGATATCGGATGTCTCTAATGCTCTTGAGGAAGAGCGTGGTCTTCGTTTGGCTCTTGAGGAGTCACAACGATGATCATGCTAAATTAAAGAAAGATCTTGATCATGCTTTAGTTGTCTCTCGTGTGCTCAATTCCGAGAAGGCAAAGCTTGTGGTTGACCATGCTAGACTCAAGGAGGAGTTTGTTACGCTTGACAAGTCTCACAAGGTCTTGAAAAGTGTACATACTAGCCTCAAAGAGTCTCATGGTCAACTTCAAGTTTCGCTAACCAAGGAGAAAGCTACCTTTCGTCGCATGGTTTTAATTGATAATGCAAATGCTACTAACCCATGTTGCGAGCATGTGCATCCTGTTGAAGAGAATGCCAAGTTGAAGAAGCAACTTGAGAAAGGCCTTGTGTCTTGTATACAAGGTGAGAAGAACCTCAATGATCATTTGAGAAATCAAAAGGAGGTTGTGGCGAAGGAAAGAATTGGGTTTGCTCCCAAGCCCAAGAAGAAGAAGAAGAAGAACAAGAACAAGAACAAGCAACCTCCTCCTCTCAAGCAAACTTTTGTAAAAGAGGGAGAGGGCGCTCCTAATAAGAAGAACAATGTGAAGAATGGTGAAGTCAAGAATAACACTGCCACGCCATCCGACAAAGCCGGCGACTTTAACCCTTCTTATGTTCTATGCCGCGCTAGTGATGGACATGTGTTTGCTAAATTTGTTGGTTCTTCTTATGAGTACATTGAATGGTCTATTTGGGTTCCTAAGACCCTTGTCACTAACCTCAAAGGACCCATTACAAAATGGGTACCTAAATCCAAGCATTGATCTCTTGTAGGAGTTTGCTTCCAGTGGGGGATCTTGGTTGCTCGATAGTGGAGCCACAAATCATATGACCAAAAGCAAAGACTTGGTGGTGGACGTGCACCAAGTTTCATCTATGACCACCAATGTTGAATGGGGTGATGCTTCATCTTCTACGGTATTGGGGCTTGGCAAGGTTTTTGTTTCTCATGATCTCACGATTGACAAAGTCATGCTTGTTGAGTCCCTTACATACAATTTACTTTCTGTTCGTCAACTTGCACTCATGGGCTTTGCGCATTCTTTGATATTGATACCGTGGCCCTCTTGTGGAGCAAGACTCTTAAAGTAGCCTATGTTGGGCATGTCGAGAACGGTCTCTATGTGGTTAACTTCTCGGAGCAACCCACTAAGACCGCAACGTGCCTAATGGCTAAAGTTGATGTGGGTTGGCTTTGGCATCGCCGGTTAGCCCATGTCAATATGAGATCTTTGCAAAGTCTCCTCAAGGGGGACCATGTCTGTGGACTAACATATGTTAGTTTTGCCAAAGATCGTGCTTGCAGTGCTTGTATTGAAGGAAAGTTACATGAGAAGGCTCACCCTCCCACGACTATCATCTACTAAAAAAGACTATTAGAGCTCCTTCACATGTATCTCTTTGGTCCTCCATCCTTTGATAGACTTGGGGGTAGAAAGTATTGCTTGGTGATTGTAGATGATTATTCAAGATACACTTGGGTATACTTCTTCAAGAAGAAGAGTGAGACCCAAAAAACTGTCATTAACTTCGTCAGTCGCCGCCTCACCCACGCCTCGCCTCCCTCCTCCTATAAATATGCCGGCCCTGCCGCCCTCTTCTCCCCCAGTCGCCGCCTTCCATCGCCTCGCCCGCACTTCGCCACCGCGGTTGCCGCCGCTGCAGTCGCCAGCATCTCGCCCGCGCCCACTCCCCTCCTCACCCAGCCGCGCCACTACCGCCAGCCACCACGCTGTCGCCGCTGTTCGACCGCACCGCAGGAGCTCCGCCGCTCCGGATCCGCCCGGCCCGATCCGCCACTGAAAATCGTCGATTTTCATCAAAACCACCGAACCGGTATAAAACCGCCGTCCGGCTCGGTTTAGTTTCTGTTTTTTTTCTTTTAGGCGGTTTATTTTTTTAGGTTAGTTTATTCCGCGGACGTTTTCTGTTTAGGTAGTTTTAGTGAACGTTTCGTTCGTTAGATTTCTATAGCGAACGCTCGTTCGTTAGATTTATTCTTTTAGTTTAATTTTCGGCTAGGGACCTATGAGTGCATACTTTTCTTACAGATTAGCCCTGGTTTTCAAACTAGCACAACTTTTTACCAGTTTATCCAAATCCAACAAAACCAACGCCAAAATCTTTGTCATGACCTCAACTATCCAGAGAACCAAACTAAAAATATTTTTGAAAGTTTGAAATTTTGAATTTAAACTTTTTTTTATCATAACTTGAGTTTTATAACTCCGATTTAGTTTATTCATTTTGCAAATCAAAACTCTTGACCTAAACTTTCCGATAAGGCCAAATTCACCTAATTTTGGTACTGTTAGAAATTGTTTTTTATTGCAAGAGTTATTTGTTTGGTTCTGAAGTCTTCTGAAGTATTTTCTTCGTTCTTTCCGATCTTTTGAGTGATTGCTTATGTGCGGTTACTACTGCTTGCTTACGATAGATTGATCGGAGTGTGACGAGTAGATCTATCACGAGTTATTAGTGCGAAGAATCTTCATCAATAGTACAAGGCAAGTTCATACTTTGATCATACTTTCCAATACCCAGTTTTATTTGCATTAATTCTATCCTCAAAGATTGCATGAGTAGGACTTGATCACATGTGGTATTGCCTAGTAGCTCATGAGGTAGGAACCCAATGACTTGAGATCAATCCAAGGGAATATACGCTTTGTTACTTATTGCTTAGCCATGCTTGTAGACGTGGAATGGTATGTGAGATTCATGAAAGTTGTGAGTGTAATAACAAAAAAGGAATGTTTAAGGTGGTAACTTTAATAGACCACTGGGTGGATTGGTTGTAGGGCACCTGGGGATATACCAGTGTTTTCCTAGGAGATCCGGGGAAACCGTGTGATCATCCTATGGAATGCCACCTAGGCTCAAAGGGATCATATATCATTCATGCCCAGAAACTTCCGTGTGTAGCCACAAGCTATTATGGGCTCTGGCATAGTTGAGTATGTTGTGTGAGCTCTTTAAGTGGTGGACTAGCAGATGTAGAGAGGAGTAGGTGTACCGGTCTATCCGGGGTAAAGAGTAAATGCTTCTGAAAGACTGTGTCTTGGTCATATGGTTCTCAAACACCATGCAGTTCGGGAAATTAAACGGAGGTGATCGAGTCTTGTGGAGAAAAGTGCACAAACCTCTGCAGAGTGTACAAACTATTCATGAGTAGCCGTGTCCACGGTTATGGACATCTTTGAGTATCTAGAAGCGGATTATTTTGTTGATCTCATCACTTGATCTAATAAAATTGTTGGATTATTACTTTTGGTAACTTGGGGATTTGAGATGGAGGAACCATTCTCAATTTTGCTTAGCTCAACTGAGTAGTAAATAAAATTTATTCCTTTGTTGTAGGGAAAAACTAGCTTTATGCAAAAATAAACCATACAGCCTCCACCAGCCAAATATGCATGTAGTGATAGATATTTTTCATCATTATTCTATGGTGTGGAGTTGCCAGTACATTCAACGTACTGACCTACACGACTGCAATGTCTCATGTTGCAGGAATTATCCGACGAGTAAGTGATACGTTAGGGTTGCGATGTCTACACTCAAATTTGCCGTTGGTGTTGATGGCACTCCACAACCTTGTTGTTACTTCCGCTATGTTAATCGAGGTAATAGTATTTACGTTACTTTATACATGTGATTTACCTCTGTTATAAATCCTCGAGTATTGTGTGTGTCAGCATACCGATCGAGGGATGACACTTATGCACAGAGACTACGATCCATTTGGGTCGGGTCGCTACAAGATGGTAACACAACACATGTTGAATATTGGACGTGACCCTAGAAACTGGCCAGCCCATAGGAAAGTATTTCTCTAAAACTTTATTTTCAAAAGGATTCTTTAACTCTCATATTTTCTGAGCTTTACTGAATTTTCCCTTCACCTCAAATAGTTAGACTACACCCTCACCCCTTTTGACCACACGAAAATTTGACTGATGAGACCACTTCAAGAAGTACAAGATAGTGGACAACTAATACCACTTTGGAATAAAGAGGATTTTACCGTGCATTATAATAATGGAAACTACAATGGTGGAGGACATCGAAGACTCGGAGAATTTGAAGGGATCTGAAGAATTCCTTTAGTGAAGTGACCTGGAAGGTTGATAGGATCCATTTATCTGATTCTCGTACTATTTTTTTGAGGGATATCTGATTCTCGTACTATGCTGAACTTCATTACTCAAGAAACCGCTGACTTCAAAATTTTAGATGAAGAGCTTCACCAAGAACCAAAGACAACACAACGAAGACCTTCCCTATGGTCCAGCCCTCATGGAACTTGTCAGACTATTGAAGCTGCCGATACCTGAGATCAAGGTGTGTCAGAGGAAGACCAGAACTTGGAACGTCAAAACCCAAAAAATTTAGTCGTCAAGAAAACGCCAAGACAGGAAAAACTAGCTTGATGTCTACTACGCAACCTTCTTCTTGTAGACGTTGTTGGGCCTCCAAGTGCAGAGATTTGTAGGACAGTAGAAAATTTCCCTCAAGTGGATTACCTAAGGTTTATCAATCCGTGGGAGGCGTGATGTCTACTACACAACCTTCTTCTTGTAGACGTTGTTGGGCCTCCAAGTGCAGAGGTTTGTAGGACAGTAGCAAATTTCCCTCAAGTGGATGACCTAAGGTTTATCAATCCGTGGGAGGCGTAGGATGAAGATGGTCTCTCTCAAACAACCCTGCATCCAAATAACAAAGAGTCTCTTGTGTCCCCAACTCACCCAATACAATGGTAAATTGTATAGGTGCACTAGTTCGGCGAAGAGATGGTGATACAAGTGCAATATGGATGGTAGATATGGGGTTTTGTAATAAGAAAATATAAAAATAGCAAGGTAGCAAGTGGTAAAAGTGAGCATAAATGGTGTTGCAATGATAGGAAACAAGGCCTAGGGTTCATACTTTCACTAGTGCAAGTTCTCTCAACAGTAATAACATAACTGGATCACATAACTATCCCTCAACATGCAACAAAGAGTCACTCCAAAGTCACTAATAACGGAGAACAAACGAAGAGATTATTGTAGGGTACGAAACCACCTCAAAGTTATTCTTTCTGATCAATCTATTCAAGAGCCCGTAGTAAAATAACACGAAGCTATTCTTTCCGTTCGATCTATCATAGAGTTCGTACTAGAATAACACCTTAAGACACAAATCAACCAAAACCCTAATGTCACCTATATACTCCATTGTCACCTCAAGTATCCGTTGGTATGAATATACGATATGCATCACACAATCTTAGATTCATCTATTCAACCAACACAAAGTACTTCAAAGAGTGCCCCAAAGTTTCTACCGGAGAGTCAAGACGAAAACGTGTGCCAACACCTATGCATAGATTCCCAAGGTCACGGAACCCGCAAGTTGATCACCAAAACATACATCAAGTGAATCAATAGAATACCCCATTGTCACCACAGGTATCCCATGCAAGACATACATCAAGTGTTCTCAAATCCTTAAAGACTCAATCTGATAAGATAACTTCAAAGGGAAAACTCAATCCATTACAAGAGAGTAGAGGGGGAGAAACATCATAAGATCCAACTATAATAGCAAAGCTCGCGATACATCAAGATCATGACATCTCAAGAACACGAGAGAGAGAGAGAGAGAGATCAAACACATAGCTATTGGTACATACTCTCAACCCTGATGGTGGACTACTCCCTCCTCGTCATGCAGAGTGCCGGAACGATGAAGATGGCCACCGGAGAGGGATCCCTCCCTCCGACAGGGTGACAGAACGGGTCTAGATTGGTTTTCGGTGGCAACAGAGGCTTTCGGTGGCGGAACTCCCGATCTAGGTTATTTTCTGGAGGTTTCAGTATATATAGGAGGTGTTGGAGTAGGGGTCAAGCAAAGGAGGTCTATGGGCTGTCCACGAGGCAGGGGGGGCGCGCATAGTAGGGGCCCATGGACCTTCTAGCCCCCTTCTGCAGTTTCTGGGCTTCTTTTGGTCCAAAAATAACCTCCGTTGAATTTTAGGTCAATTGGGCTCCGTTTGATATTCCTTTTCTGTGATACCCTAAAACAGGATAAAAACAGAAACTGGCACTGGGCTCTGGGTTAATAGGTTCGTCCCAAAAATCATATAAAAGTGTATAATAAAGCCCATAAAATATCCTAAAAGGATAATATAATAGCATGGAACAATAAAAAATTATAGATACGTTGGAGACATATCAAGCATCCCCAAGCTTAATTCCTGCTCGTCCTCAAGTAGGTAAATGATAAAAATAGAATTTTTGAAGTGGAATGCTACCCAACATAATTCTCAATGTAATTTACTTTATTGTGGCATGAATGTTCAGATCCATAAGATTCAAGATAAAAGTTTATATTGACATAAGAATAATAATACTTCAAGCATACTAACAAAGCAATCATGTCTTCTCAAAATAACATGGCCAAAGAAAGTTATCCCTACAAAATCATATAGTCTTGCTATGCTCCCTCTTCATCACACAAAATATTCATATCATGCACAACCCGGTTTCCGCCAAGCAATTGTTTCACACTTTAATTTTTTCAAACCTTTCAACTTTCACGCAATACATGAGCGTGAGCCATGGATATAGCACTATAGGTGGAATAGAATGGTGGTTGTGGAGAAGACAAAAACGAAGATTGTCTCACATCAACTAGGCGTATCAATGGGCTATGGAGATGCCCAGCAATATATATTGATGTGAGTGAGTAGGGATTGCCATGCAACGGATGCACTAGAGCTATAAATGTATGAAAGCTCAACAAAAGAAACTAAGTGGGTGTGCATCCAACTTGCTTGCTCACGAAGACCTAGGGCATTTGAGGAAGCCCATTGTTGGAATATACAAGCCAAGTTCTATAATGAAAATTCCCACTAGTATATGAAAGTGACTAAATAAGAGACTCTCTATCATGAAGAACATGGTGCTACTTTGAAGCACAAGTGTGGAAAAAGATAGTAGCATTGTCCCTTTTTTTTTTTTTTTTTTTTTTTTTTTTTTTTTTTG